>CM053787.1:727674052-728274052 GCA_028749045.1 Cupressus sempervirens
TGGTGAACTTGCTTTCCTCATAGGAGCTTGATTATGTCAATTGGTAGCTAGCCACTATTGTCAATTGGATTCTTCTCTTTTGTATCTCTCTTGAGTTCACTAGGTTTACTTACATTCCTCATGAATGGAACAAAGTTGCTGATTGTTTAGCCAAATGGGCTTTCTGTCATGCTCCAGACTAGAATATTATAGGTAGGGGGCAACTTCCCTTTGAGATGGTGGAAGAATTTGATGAACTTGTTGCTCAGGATAGAGCTCCTTGTTGAGCTCTCCTTGTTGTAATCATTTCAATCTTAATAAAATTTTACCCCTCTTTTTCCTAGTTTCAAAAACAAATGAAGCACTACTGACTCTAAAGTGTATGATTACAAAATTTCATAATAATAATAATAGTAATCCCGACAAAAATTGTGAATATTATTTTATGTACAAATTTATTTTGATTAGTGGTCATAGGATTGAAGCCCGTGCACTCTCTGACAGAGTGTATTAAGTTAACAACAACATAAATTCCTATATTAATTCTTTGTAAAATACTCTATTTATAAATAAAAATTAAATATATCAAATATCATTGCACAGTTCAACCACATTTTTCCCACCACTCATCAAGATTTCTTATTTCTTTTGCCTATACTTGGCTTTCTCAACTACATTGTTGAGTCTACCCTTGTCAGACAAAACCTTGAGGAAATTTTCAAAAAAGTGTGCATAGTTATGCTTCTTAGTTTCATTCTCCCTCTTCCAACTTATCATCTTCTCATCTTCCATTTATATCTTCTACTTCAAAGTTTCAATCTTCGATTACGTCTCTATCAAAATCATCATGAGGCTTCCTTCATCCATCTTCCCTCTCAATTCCTCTACAACTTGATCTTTCCTACTCTGGAGATTCTCTAGATGGGTAACATACTCTTCTTTCCAATCTTTTATAACACCCAACATAGTCAACTCAATGTTGTTTTCCATATATTTCTCCAATCTTTGTTGAAATATTGGGTGAAAAACATTCAACCAATCCAAACCATCTCAATTTCTATCAAAGCAGATAAGAGAGATGGGCCCTTCCTTCATCCCATCTAATTGATAAACAATGTTATCAACTGGAAAATAGATAATGAAATTGATCCCATCAATTTGAGACATAGAAGTAGAAGCCTCTTCTTCTTTTGAAAAATTATTGTGAGCTTCCCAAAGTACATTGTTATTTGTAATAGAAAGAGATTTGAGTAGTGGTGTGTTAAAATTTCTACTGCACTCCTTCAAATTCGAGAGTTGTGGACCAATTTCCACATGAGATGGGTAGTTCATGAGTATGGAAATTATGGCATAAGTTTCACAAACATTGTTGAGTTGTTTCTTTGAACAAATGAGATTCACAAGATCGAATACAAGTCTATTATCATTCTTTTGTAATCTATAGTTGGGCAGGAAGACAATGCCATTAATGGGTAAAATGTCATTTAGACATTGTGAGTCTAGAGAACGTAATTCCTCTAATCTAACTCCCTTCACTTCTACTTCACAAATAATTTGTATCAGGACACCTTGTTCACATTGAACTGAATGCCAAGACATTTTCAACTATTGGTAAATGCAAATAATGAGATTTAAGTTTCCTTATCTGGAGGGTTTTTGAGAAGTAGGGTAATAGTGGTTCCATCAATTATAAATAGTGTATTTTTTTGGAAATTAAGGTTGAGATAATTAGTTTATTTGAAATGCCGACATAAAAATTAAAAATATTTTTAAGGAAAAAGTTAAAGTGTTTTAGATTTTAGTTAGAAATAGAGAAAGTTTTAGAAATTCCTATAAGAATTTTTCTTTAAGATGATCAATGTAATTAAAATGCCCTCTTTAGAAAAGGTTAGATATTTGTATAAATAATATTATATAATTTTTTTGGGACATTTCTAATAGTTTGTAAAAAATATTAAAATGGGTAGAAGATCATTTATACAATTCCTCTACTATACCTCCTTTACTACCGTTTCTCTAATGACTTGTATGACTTGTATGATTTATTTGTCTCACCTAAGAAATAATAAAATAATACATGATAATAAATTAATACATTGACCTAAGTAAACTTAAGTAAAGTGTAAAAAGTAAATACTTATTTACACCGACACCCCCTTAAGTACAACTTAGGGGAATGCACTTAAGCTTATGAAAGCTAGGATGAAATGAAAGATGGGTCCCAACTAATAGGCCATGCTAGGTACCCATGTACATAATTTAATGCAATCTCTCATAAAGTGGAGAAAGAGGGATAACCTCATGGGAAAAATGATCCCCCAAAAATAAAGATGAAAAGACAAGATGCATGAATGGATGGAGTAATCAAGACCCCCCCCCATTACAACCTACATCAAGTATATACAAAATAATTAGTACAAGAAGAACAAAACCCCATAAGAGGAAAAAGTCCCCTCATAAGAGAGAAGAAGAAGAGAGACAAGATATTCACCCAAGCCCCTGAAATGTAAAGTGTCAATCAGTGATAATTGCTCCAAGGTAGAAGCTAGTCCACCAGTGCTGAATAATGTTCCTCCCCTTTGGAAGAAACAATGGAAAAGGTACAAGTTAGACACTTTACCTATGTTTAGAAAGAATGTCAATTATGATTGGTGTCTCTGAAACCTGCTCAACTATCCCTATGTTGATGCTACTGGTTGCCCCTTCCAAGACTGCTAAAAAGAATGAGTGCAAATCTAGCAAGGATAGATGGAGAACTTGTCCAAAAGAACCAAATATTTCCTTAAATGATAAAGAGACCTCCTACAACTATTGTACATAAGGATCCACAATCATACTAACCTGTGAAGATTGATAATGTAGAGAATGGACAAGAGGGTTAGAGTGAGCCCTCACAACAATTGAAGAAGGATCATCATCATCAAAGAGAAGATGTATATCATCGATGATGTCCCCCAAGTTTTCTATGTATGATTCCAAACAAACCTAAAATATCTGCAATGTAGTCATCCCCTATTGCTAGAGCTAGAAGACAAGGTGTACCATGTTGTGTTGGACGTATCACTATGGAAATATATGCATGTGGAATGTGTCAATGTTGCAACTACAGACTGCAACTATCAATAGGATCCCACATATTTGAATCTATTGAATCACTATCACTACTGTCATTATCAATTTCCACAATGTATGAACTGCAAAGAGGATTAGAGGATAAGTTGGGTGAACTTTCCTCAAAGTGAACATTCCCCTCAATGAAAATCTCATGTGTATTAGGATCCATAAGTCTATATGCCTTAACACTCTCTTCATGTCTGATGAAAGTACAAGGCCTTAGTGGCGGTGCCTTACATTCCCTGGAAGATATGTTTGCCCATGCTAGACAACCAAAGACTCTAAAGTGTTTCACAACTAGTTTTATGTTGCACCATGCCTCAAAAGGAGTCTTCCCATCTAAGGCATTATAAGGAGACCCATTAAGTATGTGATTGGCACTACTTATAGCTTCAATTTCAAATGTAGGATCAAGAGACTTGACTTGTGTCATGCAACTTACCATAGATTTAAGAGTCTGTAACCTTAGTGCTACAACATCTATCTTATGTAGACTGAATGTTGGTGGATTTTGAAGATCAATACCGTCAACTTTGCAAAAGTATTTAAGTCTTGTGTTCACATATCTTCTTTCATTGTTCATCCCAAGAACCTTGATGGCTTTCCTTGATTGTTGTTCAACATGAGTTTTGAAGGCTAGAAACTTATCCAACACTTAATTCTTGTGATGAAGAAAGTGGACCCATGTGTAGCATGAAAAATCACCAATGAAAGAAAGTATATAGCAAACCTAGCTTATTGATCTCATTGGAAAAGGACCTGATAGTACCATGTGAACCAACTAAAGAACAACTGTTGCTCTTAAAGACTTCCCTTTATCAAACTTCTCTTCTAGATTCATATCCACTGAACATGTTGAACACCTACCCTTAGAATAGTTAATTATAGGTAGACCTTGTCTATGTCTCTTGAACAATGTTGCTAAACATAGTGGAAGGAAAGATGACCATACCGGTCATGCCATAATTTGGTTTGTGAATAAGATTGAGTTAACAAGGCATGTGAAGGAGAATTAGGCACAAAGTACAAAAAATAATAAAGCCTTTTTTTATTATTGACTTTACCCGCTACAACCAATGAATCATCTTTTAGATTTTTCACCATTATAGAATTAGGAAGGAACTCAACTTTTTTACCATCTCCAATGTGAGTGATTTGGTAAATTGAGAGGAAACTAGAGCTAAGGTTTAGAACATAGAGAACATCTTTGAATTCCCCATTTTCCATCTTCACATGTCCTTTCCCTTAAACTTCCATTTGTATCATCTCCTACAAAGATGTGTGGTACCTGTGATTGCTTCAATGAAGAAAAGTCTCCCTTTGAAGAACCCATATGATATGAGGCACCTGAGTCAAGAATCCATTTCGATAAAGAACTTGAACTTACCATAAGTACTTTCCATTTTCCTTTTGAGGTGGGTGGAGTTGAATCCTTGGAAGCATCAGCACATTGATTTTGTTCTTCTTGAGTAGGTTTTCCAGCTCATCGATTCTCTTAGTCTTGCAATGATACTCATCATGATTTAGTTTCTTGCAATATGCACAAAAACTTTTGTCCTTTTCATTGTTTCGCTTCTTTTTGGAAGAAAAACTGCCTTGTTGTGAAAAGGAAGAGTGTTGTGTCTCAAATTAAGGTTTTTTCTTCTACTACTTTTTCATGTTGTTGTTAGAACTTTTTCCACTTTGACTTGATTGGTTCTCATCACTAGCCACATTTTCTTTAGTCTTTGACTACTTGAGAATTCTCATATCTATCAACTTGATTTGTTCAAAAATCAACATTTTCAGAAATGCATCAAATGTAGGCCTTTGGGAAGAACTTTCCATGGTCAACCTATGAGTGTTATAACTCAAAATAAAGGAAGCATACTCTAAAGGTAGTCTCTTCAGGATGTGATGATTCAATGAATCATCCTTTATGACATTACCACAATCTTTAAGCAGTGTTCTAAACTCATTGGCTTTGTTGATATAATCTTGAATTGTGTCAAAATTCTTAGGATCCAATAGAAGTAGATTGCCCTCAATCTAGAATCCCTTTTCCTCATCCACCTTACCATACAATGCTTCAATTTTGTCCCAAGTAGGTTTGGCTTCCTTGAAACTAAAAATGTGGAAGAAGAGATCTCTATGTACACAACTCTTGATAATTCCTAAAGCTTTTTGGTCTTTAATTTTCCAATCAAAGAGTGTTGTAGCATCAGTGGGTTTGGGAATTGTACCATCAACATAAAGATTTAGACCTTTTTCCATTAATCTACTCCATACAATATCTTTCCATGTAGAATAATTGTGTTAGAAGTGGACCTTTACGCAAACCCATGATGCAAAAAATGAAAAGAGCAGAAGAAAGAGACACAAAAATACAATATAGACCCCCCTATTCACTCAATCAAAGAACACACACCCCCCCCCCCTGCCCAAAAAAAGGGAAGAAGAAGAAGATGATTTTGGCACTGTATATGTAATGCGTGTACAATAGGCCACTTGTTAGAAATGAAAATGTACAAAGTGGACTTATGATTTTGTTGTTTGCATCTACCTTTTGAGACTCAAATCTATCACTAAGCATTATAGCTCAGATGTAGAATAGTTTTCAAAAGTAATCAAAGCAATACCATGTAGAAAAGGCCCTAAGTCTTAAAGTGATATTTTTGTCCACACAACCCTATAATCTGATTGCAGATCTAAAAAGTAGATGAAAAATTAAACACTTTCAAAAAAAAAAATAGAACCTATTTTCAAGTCCAAATGAGCCTGTATGGAGTGTTTCAAGTTGCAAAATGCAAGATTGGATAGCTAGAGTCACCACAAAATGTAATTTCTAACAAATCCATGCACCAAAATAAGAAATGAATAGCCCCACTAAAAATTACATGAAATTCTACCCAAAATAAAAAAAATTACACCTAATTAGGAGTCTAGATGACTGAGTTATACCCTCCCAAAGTCAGACTATCAAATCAAAACTACATCTGGATAGGGGTCTAGGAGGAATCTACAAGGTTAAATTTGACATTCAAATAATCATTATAGCAATTCAAAAGTTCTTGGGAATGATGTTCAGATGACTATCAAATTTAGTACCATGAAATGATGATGTCAGCAAAAAAAATCCCCCTTGCTAATGTGGTAATACATATTGTTAATTATATGTACAGTCTTGACACATGGCAATATACAATTGGTATGACCTATCCTATGTGTCGCTGACATATAAACTAATGAAAGTTGTTGGAGTTGACATAGTCATATCCAAGTTGGCAGATAGGTGTACAGAGGGTATCCACATGTATGCAGAGAGGAAGCTACTGCTATTGCTGCATGGTAGGTTGTGTGTGCTGACAAGGAATGAGGTGGCTCTGCATAGATGTTTCCAATACAACTAACATGACCTTTGAACTGGTAGTCCACATAGCGAAGAGTGCGATGCTACATAGCAGACACGAAAGTCATTGCAGTTGATAGTTGGATGCCACGTGTTGCAGTGTGCGCAAGTATTTCTTGTCGACATGGCCTTTCCCAGAATATTCTTGATAACTGTCAAAAAAGATGCTAGGAGTTAGGGAGTCTAGTGGTTGAGGTTAATGGTTGTCAACGGGTGTTGTTTATGGTGCCAATTTAATTGCTATGGGTGTCAAGTTTTAAAACTATGGTGGGAAACGATCCCACATGTATGTAGGGTAAATACTTATAAGACTTTAGAAAACCCAATAAAAAATGCTTACAAATAAAGAGGCACCAGTGTCAGATTCTGGTTGGCCAGTTGTTGTAGAGTTTGCTAGATTTGTTCAAGGTCGATTATGATGTGAATGCAACCAAAATAATATGATTCACTCACCTAAAATATTGAAGGAATATTCTACAAATATTCCCTATAGGGAATAGGGTGTCACTACTTGGTTCTTGCAAAAAAAAAATTCCTTGCAGCCCTAATGGGCTGAACTTTTTTTTAAATCATAGAGAAAATAAATTTGATCTAAAAATAAAATTGCATATCTAAATAATGATCATACTAGAGTTGCAAATTGGACCTTCGGATGTAGATTTACAGAAACAAATTGCCTCAAAATTTACTTTGGCCCAACATAAGAGAATTTATCACTGATTTTCACCAAATTGACATTCAGGATGCAATGGTGAGGTCCATTTTTGGATCTAGATGCTCCCAATGATTGTGATACTCCAGATTTGAGTTGAGGTGTTGAAGCAACAAGATGGTCTCAAATGACTATGTGAAGATAAATTCTCCAAGCTCTGATACCATGTAAGAATTTGCCTTAGGGAAAAATTCACCCAAAGTCAAGGAACTCAAGCACAAGCATAAGAATCGACTAGAAGAGTATGATCAGAATAATAATATAGTATTCAATTCAATGTGAAAGTACACTAGGAGTGCTTCCTCTAGAATCCTTCTAAAATGCGTGAAGTTAGCAACATGATAGGTCATACAACTAGGCACATGTCCACCAAGTTTGGGTTATCCTCCATTAAGCATACAAGTGCGATGATGAGAGGATAAGCCTACAAAGGTGTAGTATGCAAAAGTATGTTGTAGATTCCATGTACTAGAATAGGAGTGCAAATAACTATGTTTTCTACATGGCAACTCAATTTATTATGCAAACTCCAGCATTGTAGATACCATGTGCTAAATTAGAGTTGTTTACTCTAGTGTTATCAACATGACAACTCATAAGAGTACGCAAACTCATAAGTGTCTCACCTAAGAAATAATAAAGTAATCCATTCACCTAAGTAAACTTAAGTAAAGTTTAATAAGTAAATACTTATTTAGACCAATTCTCTATCCTTTCAAGGTAGTAGAAGTTGATAAATGTAGTTTCCTATCATCAATTCCTCCCATAGTGATACTAATAGAAGATATCAGGATATTTGTGTAATGTAAAATTATAGAGCTAGGAGATGCAGATATCAAGAAGGAATATCTGAAAATGTGTGATGAGAACAGAGAGTTGAAGGAAGATTTCAAGTACCTAGTACTAAAGGGTCTAACTCATTTAGCTAACCTATTAAAGGTTTTCAAAGAAGGGTGGATGCATTATGTTTTGATTAATACCATGATAATTCATCTAGTTGGAAGGTGAAAGACCAATCAAAGTCATCAAGAATAGAATCCATTTACTCATAGGTTGTTTGGTAGATGATGAATAAGACACCATATAACTCATATAAATGGATGAAGTTGAAGAACTCACAAAATCCACATAAGAGAATAGACCCATGATTGTTTATGACATTTTTTAAGTTCATTACTAGATTTTAAATTGATTGCAGACTAATGCACAGTGGTGTTATAGGTATGATCACTAATCCCAATGGACTAAATCACTTCTAGAATATGTAGAGGTTAGTGTATTAATAACAGAGATAAAATATTATTGAACTCAGGATTTCCTTTGATCCTTTGAAGTTCTTACATTAAGAGATTTTAGTGCCTTATTTACTTCAGGAAGATTGGATATATATCAAGTGGAAAGGGTGTGGGGATGAATGGTCATGTCTTGGAATGCAAACATGGACATTCATACTCAAACTAATTCGGTGGTAACTAATCTTCACTATTTGTTATGAACTTAAACCAAATTAATCAATGTATTATCAATCATTAAATTTGGGGCCTAATATAAAGGATAGATTGATCATAATCTAAATATCAAAGGAATCAAAAGTAGTTTTGATCATGACTTAATCATCTCAAAAAATATATATGCCATTAGTTTTAACTATGCATATCATAGTTATTGTCAAACCAAAGCTACATGCTTTAACACTCCCTCTTAGCTAGGGAAGACAAAGTGCTTATATATAAGTTCTCGTTATTTAAAAGTGATATCATCTAGATATATTTAAGAAAATCAAGTCTCATGATATCCACCATAAGGGATCATGGTAAATCCATATTACATATCTTGTGATCACATAACACATGGTATGAAGTATCATCTAAGTTAGTTCTACATATCACCTAACAAGTGATATGAGGAATCACTTAGTATGTGATACAGGTCTTGTTTTACATATCACCTAACAGGTGATATGAGGAATCACCTAACATGTGATAGCTTGTTTTACATATCACCTAACACATGATATGAGGAAACACCTAACATGTGATAGCTTGTTTTACATATCACCTAACACGTGATATGAGGAATCACCTAACATGTGATACCTTGTTTTACATATCACCTAACATGTGATATGAGGAATCACCTAACATGTAATACCTTGTTTTACATATCACCTAAAACATGATATAAGGAATCACCTAACATGTGATACCTTATTTTACATATCACCTAACATGTGATATGAGGAATCACCTAACATGTGATACCCAATTTTAGATATTCACCATAACTCAAAATGTTTAAAGGTAATGTGCACTTACCATAGGAACATTCATAATCTATTGTGATATGTTTCAACCATTGCATGGTGTCTATCATAATCTAGAAGGTCATTGTCTATTTTACGAAACTAAATCCACCATGTTAGAAATTATCTATTATGATTGATTACAGCCATCACACAATGTCTATCAAGTGTGTAAGATCATCATCTTCCAACATTAACAAATACAAGTCATAATCAAATGGAAGTCATCACTTCCTCATTATACCATAGGGCCTATAAAGCATTAAATGATTTCATTAGTCTAATAATTAATTAAATAAAGTTTACCTCATAATATTTCACCTTCAACAATGAAACTCCCTCTCAATCACTAGGATTGGGATTGTCGCAAGCTGATTGAACCCATCTACTCCCACTAAAGCTTGAGTTCATCAATATTTTGACTTCTTTGAAGATGCCAGACTCCCTCTAAATCTAATTACATATGCTTTCATCCTTGTGTTTCAAATATTTCCTTTTCATAAGGTGAGCCCATATAGGAAATATGACTCATGAATCAATTTTCATCCTTCATAGAATATTTGTCGTTATGACTCTACCATCCACTAATAGATTATATTCTATCTATACACACTTCCCATCATGATAATATAAACCCATCATATGCTTATAGTTTTATTCATAATCACTAACTTATGGTTCTTTAGAGTGATGAAGCCACATTGATTAGTGTATTTTGTGTGTTTACCACATTGATTGATAGGAGGTCAACTAAATTTTGTTTTCTAGTACTCAGATCATTCTACATATGATATGTGCATTACATGATAATGATTCTTCTCCAAAGTTTAGATTAATCACAACATCCATCTATGACTTTCTCTATAAAAGAAATTATTTATAATCAATTCTCATGTACACATTAGTACTCTTCATGGAGTTTTCATGAGGGGCACGTGAATGTGAGATAATAAACTTGGTGACCAATTCGGCATATCCATTAGGTAGTCATAAGTATTATAAGTGTCTATGTACAAGTCTACAAAGTAATATTCTCAGCGTAGGAAATTGATAACTTTAATGGATCAATGAGTCATCAAACAAAAAATCTTGAAACCCATGAACTTAGATTTAGGTTTTAAACAAGCTATAATTCCAAACACCATTAATACATAATTTTCTATTTGAATTCTCATATCTATTTTTGAGAGCATCTCCAACTTTTAATGAAGGGTATATTTTTGCTACTCTTTAAGCACACATTGAATCGCCATCAATCTGGGCACACTTGGAATGTCGCGTGAAGAACTTCGTCAACCTAGCACTAGGTAAAGAAACTCACATGACCTATGAAAGAAATGAGGGCCATTCCCATCCTAACATTCTGAATAAACAACATCTTGAAACACAAGGGGAAGATGACCCACCAACACATCACCCACACTTATCAATGTTTTGCCCCACAAAAATTCTTAGTAGAAGATGTTATAACCACCTACAATCAATATAGGCTATAGGTCTCAATTCCTTTCATGTTCTATCCTTCCACTAGATTCTACTTGACTTTTGTAAGAAGACAATAGTCACAAATCTACTTGTGGAGTGAATGCTCTACAATGACATTGAATCGTCCTCTAGCTAAGAAAAGTCAAAGTTGGCCCTTTTAGAAGCAATATGCTCATTCATAAGGAAATTTTGTATGTTTTATCCTATCAACAGATAACTTTTTCCTTCACATACATGTGGTATACAAGATCCTCGAAGGAATACAACTACAATCCATCAAACAAGAAAGAAAGATTACATTCAAATGGAATTATATGCAATTTAATAGTGACTCCATCATCCATTTTTGGAATACTATTCATTCTTTTAACACTTCTAATTTTCTATCATCTATTGCAATCATCGATGTTTGAATAGAAGAGAGGAATTTTGTTCTTAGAATCCTCTTGCCACTGATATAAATGTATCTCCTCCTTTTATAAATTTACTATCACTTTCTTATCCTTTTATCTGTACCAAACAAATGTTCGATGACTTAGGTTTCTAAACTTAATGCTCTAATACCATGTAAAGTTTATTACCAAATTTTAAATTGATTGCAAACTAATGCATAGTGATTTTGTAGGTATGATCACTAATCCCAATGGACTAAATCACTTCCAAAATATGTAGAACTTAGTGTACTAATAACAAAGATAGAATTTTATTGAACCCAGAATTTCCTTTGATCCTTTGAAGTGTTGAATTAATAGATTTTGATGCCTTGTTTACTTCAAGAAGATTGGATATATATCAAGTGGAAAGGGTGTGGGGATGAATGGACATGTCCGTAAATGGAGACATGGACATTCATAGTCACACTCATTCGGTGGTAACTAATCTTCATGATTTGTTATGAACTTAAAAAAAAAAATCAATGTATTACCAATCATTATATTTGTAGCCTAATATAAAGGATAGATCGATTATGATCTAAATATCAAAGGAATCACAGGTTTTAACTATGCATATCACAGTTATTGTCAAACCGAAGCTACATGCTTTAACAACATTTGATACCAAGAGGTAAGTTTTTCTTTGATGATTATTATTTTTTATAAAATTTATCAATCAAATTGGTTGAAAAACCTTGAGAATCTAAATTTAACCTATGAAATTGTAAAACTAAGAAAGCGATATGACCAAGGTAAGATGGTAAGGTCACAACTAATGATCAATTAGGAAGATTCAACTCAACATAATATAAAGAAGATAATTCTTAGAAAAATGATTGAAATATTTTTAGTTTGAAGTAAAATAAAGATATATCTCGACTCTTACATATTCTCATTCTCCATATCCATTTTTAATTTATTAATTGTTAAAAAGTTAATATTCTTTTAATTATGTTATTGAATTAATTTTTACAAATTTGATAAAAAAGTCAAGAAAATTAAAAATTATGTTGTGAGAGAAATTACTATGAAAAATATTGAAGAGAAAAATTACTTCTTCCTAAATTGTCAAATATAGAAATTTTATAGCACTTTCTCTAGTTTTAAGGGTTTTAATTTTTTTGCATTCATGTAAAGTAACATCTCACTCTTTTCACATTTTTGAAATAATAGCCTGAATTAATTGATAAATAAATTGCAATACAAATACAAACCAAAAGAAGTTCTACACTATCTATAAAAAGAAACTATGTCATGAAAGTTTAAATTTTTATATTGAAATGGTTTTAGGATTTTTCACTCAACCAAACATTACAATAAAAATCGACCAATTCCTAAAACATAGGGTTCCAGATCTTCCATTTAATTCAAAAGTAATTTACAAATGATATTTGTGGAATCCCAATGTACAATTTTTAGAAAAGGGGGATGATTTTTGATAATAGAAGAGATTTAAAAGAAACATAAATTTTCCTAATTTTGAAGAATTTTGTTAGAACTTATAATTAGGGATTGGGAGAAGAGAACAAAAAATTATCCAAATCAAGATCTCTATACAATATCTCTATATATCCCCCCTAACCTCTCCCCCCATGGACCTTTCTTTATTTGACTCTTCCATATCCTCTTTATTTCTCTCTATATCTCATACACATATACAATAATGAATCTCTCTCTCTCTCTCTCTCTCTCTCTCTCTCTCTCTCTCTCTCTCTCTCTCACACACACACACACACACACACACACACACACACACACATTTATCATCACTCTTTATGGCTCCCACTCTATATATATTTAATCTAATTCTATTTTTTTTCCTCCATATATCTCTTTCTTTTTAAATCTCCCATAGATACAGGTATCCCCTTATACTCATATCTCTCTACCAATGTATCTCATATACCTCCTTATACTAATATCTTTCTACCAATGTATCTGATTTCCATCATTCCCTATATTTGGGTCTCTTACATGACTCTACTGTCTTATATTCTCTATATATACATATATAATCTCTCTCATTATGCATCATTTGATATATATTTATCTTCTTACCATTATGTTCAACTCTCATTCAAGTTATTTCTACATTTCTCTTTCCTCTCTTTATACTTATTTATCTTCTCTATCTAATTCTACCTCTCTATCTACCTCCCATTCCCTACCTATCTCATTTCCTATTGGAAATAATTATGTTTTAATTTCATTATATATTTTTCACCTCTTCAATTCTTCTCTCATCTCTATATACCTATTTCTTTTTCTATATATGTCTCCATTTATTCTCTACTCTAGTTATACTTATTTGTTTTTCTTTATCATCTACTTGTACCCCTTTATCTATTTCTTGAACCCTACCTATCTATTTTTGTATTGGCAAGCAATGTTATTTCACTTACAATTAACATGCTGATATTTTACATTAAAACATATTTTTTCTACTTTGATCCATATATCTCTCTTAAATATCTATCATTTTAATTTCATTTATTTCTCTAATATGATAACTATCCTTTCCCTATTCATTGCTCCCTCTTGGTTCCTATCATTGTTTCTCCTATTTCTCTGCCTCTATTTCTATTCCTCTCTCTTTATAAATCTCTATAATTCTCTATCAAAATCATTATTTCACTCCCTCTTTATGCCTCTAGTCTACCTATTTGTATATATATATCCCTCTCTATTTGTATCTATGTTTCCCTCTCATCCCCTCTAGATCTCTCTCCATCTCTTCTTCTCTATATTTCTATCCTTATTTATCTCTAATTGTATTCTTCTCACTTCTCACTTATTCCTTTATCTATTTATATGTCTGTCTTCCACCATAAAATATACTTATCTATTCACCTCTCTCCCTACTCTCTATCACATTTCGTATCCATCTTTATCACTCTATATCACTTAATTAATATAAAATTCTCCCTTTTTATATATTAATTTATATATATCCGTCTTCATACTCTAACACCCTACAGCCTATATGTCTTACATTTTTCCTTCTCTTCTAGTTCTCTCCCTCCATCCACTCTCTTGTCTCCTCTAGCCATCTTTCTCCCTATACCCCAAATCTACTGTCCTCTTCTCCTACACACAAATCTCACTATTTCTCTTTAGTCATCTCTATCTCCCTTCTCTTTCCATCTTCTTTGCACACTCTCCCTATCTACCTAATTATCTTTATAAATTTGTGTCATTTTAAAATTTTACTCTCTCTCCCCACCTTCCCCTCTTTCCCTCCCCCCCCGTCTCTCTCTCCTCTTCACCTTGTTTATATGTACATTCTGATATTTCTTTATCTCTATCAGTCAATATCATTATCTACAAATTTCTCTCTATATCTATCTCTTCTCTTTCCTTTATACATATCTCTCTCTATGAATATTTATATATTTATCTCTTTTCCATATTTATTTTTCTTTCTATGATACATATATATACACTTCTCTCTATCTCTATATTTCTGGTATTACAATTAATTTGTTGTAAAGATAATAATTAAATCATAGGAAAGAGCCTACTGCAAAGTGGTAAATTATGAATGTTTGGAAATGATTTTGTGAGTCTATTCTAGATTTATAAATAATAATAATAATTAATCACAACACATAATAATAATTCATCTAAAATTTGAATTCATTAGATTTTCTTAGATACTTTTTGAACATTTTGGAAATAATATTTTATCATAGTAAAGGTTTGTTGGGTAGAAATTTGGATATGTTGGTGTTTTAGAGAAAAACTAAATTGATAGAGCCTAATCTTGCGCACTACTGCAATGCCTTTAAGTTCAACCTAATTTAGAAATTAACTTAAAAATCCTAGCACCCAAATATGGTGAAAAGGGTTTATTGTGGTAGAAGCAAAAGATCATGAAAATATCAGGATTTTCCAGTGAAAATCTACGATTTAAAAAATAGTTAAGAAAAGAAAAGAATTCAAATTTGAAATTCAAATACAGTGTAAAAATTCATCCATGAAATAAGCAAGGGCACAAAATCAGCTATGGCACTTCTAAATCAGCAGCCCTAATGTTGGAAATTTTGAAATGTATAAAAATACAAAATCTCTCCTCTCTGCTTCACAAGACTACAAACGAAAATTGTCCAATGAATCAAAAGTGAAACATTTTCGTAGCATAAATGGATTGTTCAACAAAATTTTCTGGCAGGAGATTTTCAATTGGGTACCTGAGAATTTTCCTCGAGAAATTTGTGAGCACAAGTCTGGAAGAGGATATGTACTTAATGTCATGCTTACAAAGTCTTAGTGTTTTATTGCTATCTGTGTGCATCTTGGATGGTTTTTCTACCTTCCTCTACCCCTCTTAGTATTCATGATGGTTTACATATCAGAGATGGAATATGGTAATTGCAATGAAGGAGTTTATAATAACTGCGACATACAAAATGAGATTGAAGGAGGAGAAATTGAAGGTTGGAATGGTACTCGTCATGACAATCAAAAAATCTCAGAAGAAGAAGTTTAATTGGAGCCTCTTTATTCCTCCTAGAAAATTGAGGGCTCTGATTCTCTACAAATGGAAGAGATAAAAGCATTGTAATGCAAACTAGATACTGGCAAGGATGATGACTTGAAACCCACACAAGTAATATATTCATGCTTTTTTCATTTGTATCATTTGAATAATTACCTTACAAAGATCTCTCTATTTGTAGATTTTAACACTTCATTTCTTATGTTTTGCAATTTTCTGAATTGCTCGAATTTTGGAGAAAGACAGAGAGACCATAAATGAAGGCTAAGTGTTGGTCACTCTCAACGGTGACTCCTGACAAGTTGCATCTAAGATATAATGTCTTTTACATTTTCTTCTGCTACTCATTTACTAATGTAAAGTTACATCTGATAATGTGTTTTCTATTCTACAACTTCATCTGATAATTTTGTAATAGCTCAGCACATCTAATATGTCTTATAAAACATTTCAGCAAATCTTATTTTAGAATGGTTATCAAATGATGTTTAGTAATTATCAGTGAGGATTTTACTAATAAGATTAGAATTCTTAAAATACCTTTTATATATATTTAAATTAAATATTTTATTTTATTATGTTCAGGTATTGCATTTAAGGAAACTTGATTTTTCATGGGCTCTTTGTGAGTCATTAAATTTCCTACTCCAAAGACCTATTGCAAGTAATTTATATCATTAGGTATAATTCATTTTATTTAATCATTTGAACTAAAAATTAATTTATAGATTATATTTTCAATTTTTAAAATCTAATATTTGTCATTATTCATTCTAATTGATTTATTGATGATTACATTTTTTAGGGAAAGTGTTGACTCTCTCTCACACACAAAAGAGATAGAACTATTGTTCATTTCTTCATTCAATTCTCTTATAAGTAATTGTCCATTTCTTCATTCCACTCAATGCCTTCAATGTATATAACTTTAATTTTAATTAATCAAATCATTCTAAATGTAAACCTCCAATATTGAACATCCAAAAAGATAAAAATAAAATTTGTTGTTGCAATTGGTTGCTAGGATAAGTCTTCCATTCGCCAAGACTTGATTTTTGACAGACTAATTGAAAACCTTTCAATTTCAATATTAGTTTTGAAGAAGTTATTTTATAGATTTTAGAAAGTAACTTAATTGTTAGAAATGGGTACCTTCAATCTTTGATATTTACCCATAATTAACAGATAGGTTAATGGCATGCAAGGTCTAAATTTGTTCATGTAGTCATTTCTCACTTTTAAATTTTTATTTGGTTTTCTGTATTAAGGTGGAGATAGATTTCCATTGTTATTGAATCTTCCCATCGACTCTTCACGTTGTAGCTCCAATGATCTCTTTTTTATATACAGAATTAAATAATGGCTTCTCAATAGTTTAATTTGTGGGTCAATTTATGTGTTGAGCTAAATAAAAGATACATAAAATGAAGTAAAACTGAATCAAAAGATGCAAGAGTGGACATAGAGTTTATAGTGGTTCATTTAGCTAATTTGGACTACATCCACTCTTCAAGCAAGGGAATTTCTCTTATTCAAATAAATCACAAGTTACAATGAACAACGTCATCAATTATCTTTTATATTCTATATCAGTAATAGTCAATGGAAGTCGAAAGGGCTGAGAAGAGGAAGTGTTGGCAATGATTAGATTTCATATTCAAAGCCATTATATAATCCCTTGTGAGAACTGTTACAATCTCCCACTTAAAGTCCAATTAGTGCTACACAAATATATGTGTTGGAATTTACAAATGGGAAGATTCACTTCTAAGGGGGGGGGGGGGGGGGGGGGAGGTGTTGGGGCAGGGGGGGGGGGGGGGCGAGTGGGTGAATTGGAGGTAACTAACTTTAACCTTTTAAAACTTTTAGCTGAGATCATTCATATGCATCTACCATATCTATAAAAGTAAATACATGCATGAAAATAGATAACACAAGATTTAGTAACTCAGAAACCCTCCAAAATGAGAAGGTAAAACTGGGGTGGGGATGACACCCACAAATTATCACTACAACAATATGTAACTATTTAAGGTTACAAAGTTTGACCACTTCCAATGATTTATCCTATTAAAGACTTTACACCCTATTAAAAGTGATCTGGTTAAAGGATTTATAAATAGTCACTCAGAATGTTACCTTATTAAAGGATTTAGCACCTTGTTTAAAGGCTTACAACATGGCTATTAGACCAACCTATCATCTTTGTTCTTCTTGAAGTCTCTACTTGAAGTGTTGATGTTCTATTGTAACCAACTAAATTCTACAATACTACTCTTCTTTCTCTAAGTCTTTTACACCTTTCTAAACTTCACCAGCATTCTCCCATATAACTCTCTTACACTCGCACACACGAATTATGGGATATCAACCTCCTTTTAAAGGATTCAAAGCCTTAGGGTTAGGTATGAATCTATGATTAGTATTCATCCTTCTTTCCCACTCAAATATTTACACTTTTCTTATTGGTTGCATGCTTTCTCCATTTTTCTTATTGGTTGCATGTTGATTACATAGGGAATCAAAAAGATTTGATCTTATCTTTCAGATCCTTCAAGATTCATCTTAAGATAGACCAAAAAAAATGGTTTACATCTGATTTTGTGAAGGCAGAAACTCATATGCTAATTATGTGTTACTTGAAAGTTATTAAGTGCTGATGCTCGACACATATAGGACTTTTGTCTCACTTGGCTCCTATAGTAAACTCTATCTTGCTAAACATTTATACTTTTCTTGGCACCTATAGTGACTCAGCATCACTTATAAGTCGATAGTTGAATCTTGCTCAGCAATTGAATTTCACTTGGCACTTGTTGAATTTTTGGCTCGGCACATATTGTGGCTCGACATCTGTATCATACTCGGCATCAACTTAGAAATTGGTTAAGTGCGTTGACACTCAATTGTCAAAACCAATCCGAGACCAACAATCTCCCCCTTTGACATGAGTGGCAAAAATACTTAACTAAACATTATGACTCTGATCGCTATGAGTATAATACACATCTTGTTTGGCATATGTACAAAACTTCAAAGACTTGTTCAAAATTTTGTGGAAGACAATATACCTTAAAATTGGTAACTCCCATTGAGCTAATGTACCATTTCTATAACCAAAATTTCTTATTCTGAATTTGTCTCATGTTGTTTCCATTTTCTACCTTATCATTCCTTTGCTTCTATTTCTATCTACTCTGTGTTTGCTCCCCATTTCACACATCTTGCAATTTGTATTTTTTTGGCTATATCTCCTTATTTCTCCTCAAAACTCAAAATTTTAATATCTCCTCCATTGGGTATTCTTTCTTTTTTGGGTGTCTTTTATTATCTCCCCAAATTATTATATCCTACCCTTTATCTACATAATATATTATCTCCCCCATTCTTATTATCTCCTATCTTTATTATATCTCCCCCTTTTTGACACTTATGTCAAAGGGTCCTAAGAATGAATGGAATACTTTGCCAAAAAAAAATTATTTATCTCCATTATTATCTTCAGAGAAGGGTCCCAGTTGTCCAATGCTATTTTTAGTGCTTTGAGTTGGATGGTTGTCTCTTCTACAAGATGTAATAGGCCTTCTGATGTAGAAAGATTTGGATCTTTCTTCAAAACATTTTCTGCATATGCTACTTCTTTATGCAATACTTCTAAGTGTGGGATGATTATAGACTATATCTATATCAATTTGGCCTTAATATTAGCCTTTTGTGTTGTTAATACAGCTAACTCCTTTTAAGTGTGAAGTGTTGTGGCAAAATGCTTCTCACTTTGAGTTGGATCCTTAGGTAGCTATGTGCTTGATATCTTAAGGTTCCTCTCTAAGCTCAATATTCTCTGGCTAGTCTCCTATGTGAAATATGAAGAATCACATAACTTGGAGTACAATGAAAATATGTTCTCAAATACCATTTTCACTTTCTAAACTTTCTTAGCCAGTTTCACTTGTGATAGTGCTATCTCACTAGATATTTTATTATTGACTTTTATTTGAAATTTCTTTTCAAACCATTCCAATAATATAACATTGGTATCAAGATCTTCATTTTGTACATAGTCCACTATGTTGGATAGTTGCTCCATAATGGGCTTTGTTTCATCAGGTACTGACAAGCTAAATGCATCAAGGAAGATGTCTCTGATTTCTACTAATGCTTTCAATTTTCTATACTCATTTCTGAGTACCTTCTACTTCTTCTTCCTTTCCAATGCCTCTTGCACTTCATTTATCTGTACTAAGTTCATTGTCTTGTAGTCATAACTTGGTATGACTATCTATTCATCAAGTGCAAGGTTTCCATAGTGAAGTACCCTTTCTACCTTGGTGGAGCTCAAGCCTAGTGTTGATATTTTTAGTGGTATTACATCAATACTTAGCTACTTAGTAGGAGTCCTCATAGTAGGCAAATTGAACAATTTTTGTATTGCTTGTTGTTCTTTCTCCTTAGGGGTTTTCTCCTCTTCCTTGTCTTCCTCAGTTGTTGCCTCATCACCACTTTATGTTTTAAACATGAAGAAATTTAAAACTATGTAGCTCGACACTAGTGTAAATACCTTAAAATTGATGAAATTGATGAAACTAAGTTGAATCTCTGTTGAAATTGGCTCAAATGTTGTATTCTTTTCTTGGAATTCACTCTTCTCTCTTCTTCATCATTTCTCTTTGTTCGTGATGAAGAAAAATGGTTCAAAATATGATCATATACCCTTATTTTGCAGCATTTAATGCTTAGTCTAATTACAGTTGTCCACTCAACTTCTTAAGCATTTCTACATTACTTAGCTTCCATTGAAGTATCCCTCACTCAGCTTCTACTACCAACTTGGCCTCAACTAATCATTTGGCTTCTACTGACTTTGGAAATCAACTCAGCATGTATACACAAGGATAAAAGGTTCATATCGATATCAAATCGATACTAAAAAGGTACAAAAGATTTTTTGATGAAATTCCTATTGGACTTCCCCCAAAGAGAGGGTTTGAACACTCTATAGACCAAGAAGAATTGGAAAAACCATTGATAACAACTCCATATCGACACCCTAGGAAGTTCAAATAAGAAATAGAAAATATAATTCAAGAATTATTGGAAATGGGTCATATTCTACCTAGCAAAAACCCCTGTGCTTCTTCTATAGTATTAGTAAAAAAGAAATATGGCACCATGAGGATGTGCATAGACTACAAAGCCCTAAATAAGAAAACCATAAAGAATAGGTATCCCATATCAAGGATTGAAAAATTAATGGATGAATTACATGAAGCATGCTACTCAAAAATTGATCTAAGGTTTGCATATCACCAGATAAGGACGAGGAAGGAAGACATTCCAAAGACTAATTTTAGGTGCCACTATGAGCATTTTGAATTTCTAGTCCTTCCATTTGGTCTCACCAATGCACCAACAACCTTTCAATCTTGTATGAACCACATCTTTCGAAAACACTGAGAAAATTTCTACTCATATTTTTTTATGATATACTTATTTATAATAAAACATGGGAAGAACATTTGAGACATATTAAAGAGGGTTTAAACATCTTGGAGATAGAGTTTTTATATGTAAAAATGTCAAAATGTGAATTTAGATCAGAAGAGGTTATATACTTGGGATACAAAATTAGTACAAAAGGAGTAAGTGTGGATGAAGAAAAAATCAAAGCTATCAAGGAGTGGCCAAGACCCAAAACCCTAACCCAACTAAGGGGGTTTGTTGGGTTAAGTAGCTACTAGAGACATTTTGTAAAATGGTTTTTGAAAATTGCATCACCCCTTACCGATTTAACAAAAAAGGACCATTCTCATGGAATGACATATTCTGACAAGCTTTTGAAAAACTCAAAGAAACTATGTATACTTGCCTTGTTCTAGCGATTCTAGATTTCAACAAACTTCTTGAACTACAATGTGATGCATTAGGAGTTGGAATCAAAGCAGTACTTATGCAAGGAAGACAACCAATAGCCTTTGAAAGTTGTACACTCACTGAAGCAGAAAAACATTACTCAATATATGATAAACAGATGTTAGCCATCATGTATGCTCTAGAAAAGTACCAATAGTATCTAGTTTGTGGAAGATTCATTGTTAAAATAGATCATAATGGCTTAAGAATATTCTTAAATCAAAAGGATCTTAATGATCGACAACAAAGGTGGGTTAGAAAAATCCAAGCTCAATGATCGACAACAAAGCTGGATTAGCAGAATCCAAGCTTATAATCTTGATATAGAACATGTTAAGGGCATTAATAATGAGGTTGTAGATGCCCTCTTAAGAAGATCCCATATCAATAATATTAGTAGCATAACCAAGGACTAGAAGGGAGACATTATAGAAAAATACATGAAGGATCCTCAAACACAAGAAATACTAAAACGAAAATTACCTAGTGAAGATTTCAAAGTCTAGGATAGTTTAATCCTCTACAAAGGAAGGGTATATTTAGCCCCAAAATTAGAAAGAATATCATGACAACTCATTAGCAGGTCATTAAGGATACTACAAAACATACAATTATATAGAGAGAAATATTCTTGGAAAGGGTTAAAGAAAGATGTACTAAAATATGTACAAGAATGTATGATGTGTTAATGGAATAAGGTGGATTTGCAACACCTTGCAGGGTTACTACAACCATTACCCATTCCAAATAAAAAATAGGAAAGCATATCAATGGATTTCATATACAAGAATTCCAAAGATCTAAGGAAAATACAACATATTTGTGGTCCTAGATAGACTTACAAAATATGCACCTTTTTTCTCCATCTCAAGGGAATACAAAGCACACCACATAGCTGAATTATTCTTTAAAGATATTTTTAGATCCATGGACTCCCTCAAAATATTATAAGTGATAGAGACATCAAGTTTCACAGTAAGTTCTAGCAAGAAATCTCCTGTTTAGCAGGCACAACCCTGACTCCTAGCACAAGTTATCATCCTCAGACTGATGGACATACAAAAATTGTTAATAAATTTTTTGAAAGATACCTTTAAGAACTACGTTACTGGACATCAAAGTTCTTTGATTAAGTGGTTTCATTTAGGAGAATATTTCTATAATACTACTCACCATATTGTGATATGAATATCAAGATTTAACTAAGTGATTTTGAGTCAAACTCGATGACCCATGTTTCATGAGATTCAACATGAATCCATCTCTCATGAGAATAAATAGAACACTTAGCACTCATTGGATCTAGGTGATGCTCACAGGGGTGAAGCACCGGGACTTCCCGGGAGGTCACCCATCCCAGTACTACTCTAGCCTGAGCGTGCTTAACTATAGAGTTTCCTCCATAGTTAAACCCAAAGCTTGCAACCCCATTTGCAAAACCTTCACCAAGTGTTGTGCCTTATGAACCATTCATTAGAAAGCCCCTTAAACTCATCAATTGATAAGTAGGAGATAATTTGACTCAAAATCACACATCGAGTTTGACTCAAAATCACACAGTTAAATCCTGATATTCATATCACAATTTAACTAGCTGTGGAAATTATCTCCTACTTATCAACTACTCACCATATGTCAATAGGAATAAGCCCCTTTAAAACACTCTAGGGATATGAAGCTACATCATTTGGGAACTTAATTATACAAGAAAGTTTAGTACTAGGAGCACAAAATTTTTTTAAATAGAGTATGGACATCATCAAAACCTAAAGAAAACTTCCATGAAACAAAAAATCAACAAAACCTTATGTAGATAAGAAACAAACCGAAATAGCCTTTACAATTGGGGATCTAGTATTCTTACAATTGCACCAATACATACAAACACCAATCAATAAAAATGGTTCTAAGAAGTTGAAGCCACGATTCTATGGACCCTATAAAGCACTTAAGAAGATTTGTGAAGTAGCATATGAAGTCAAATCTCCCCAAGATAGCAAGATACATAACACATTCCATGTTTCCCTTATCAAAAGAGCTTTAGGTAAAAAAGTAACTCCATGTGAAGAGTTAACCCCCTTAGACGATGAAGGTCAACTCATTCTAAAACTAGCAGTAATTCTAGACAATTGTGAGAAAAGAATGAGGAATAGAACCATTACTAAATTCCTAATTAAGTGGAAGAACCTACTTGAGGGAGATGCTACATGGGAAAATAAATGAATGATTAAGTTGCCTAAGGACAATAAAATTAGAGAAGTAAGGACTGAAATGAGCCTTGATTAAATAAACTATTACCAAATATTTGTAAGTATAATATATCTTATAAAGATACATTATAATATATCTTATAGGGATCTTTCTAGAGGAGATTTTTTGTAAAGATGAAATTATATAAAATTTCTTATAATTTTATATTATATTATTATAAAATATTATGAAGTTAATGATGAATAATGATTTGGACTCTACTACTATAATATATGAATTCATTTAATTTAAAACCTAATTACTAAATCCAAATTTAAAAACCACAACACCCTATGAAGAGTTACATCACTTATGATTCGAGCATATAATATACGGTGGACGAGAGTATAGTGAAAGAAAATTAGAAGAGGAAGATACGACCAAATATGAAATCAAGAAGGAGGTTGTGCACATTCCAAACATATATCAAGGAGAGTTCACACCAACCATTGACTAGGCCATATGCAACCCAAACACATTTTAGATATCACAATCAATCATTGACCATGTCCCAATTTGCTAGCCAAGACAATTACAGTACAGAGCTATCAAACCAAGGAATCAAGGAAGTCAAGGATATACAGTTACATAGAGTATAGTTCCACCAATCAAATCCACCCATACAAAAAAGATATGAATAATTTAACTAGTTAATATGGACCATTTCACCAAGGCAAAGATACTATGTATTAATATATGATGAGTTATTAAGATAGCATAAATGTCAATCTATTTTTGAATCTTATTTATATACAATAAAATAATGGTTATTTATTAAGATAAATAGAGTTTGGTGGGAAGAGAGTGATCTTATTAATTTAAGGTCAAAAGAGTCCCTCTAGGAAGAGAGTGATCTTAACATGGTTATAAGGCAAAAATATTCTACAGATGTTAACATATGCATATGTGTCAAGGGTCTTGGATAGAGAATATCTCTTCTAGGAAGGACCTTAATGGGAGTGCTTCGTAGAAGAGGAAATAGTAACCCAGGATCTAAGGATGCTCAAAAGGGTTATTAATCCAAACATGGAGATATCTTTAAGGTTGGGTTAGGATAGAGCATAGAATAATGAATTCTATTTTATTTGTTGTATAAATTATAACATTGATTTTGCAAGTATTATTGTCCTTGCTAGCGAGGACATTACAAAAATGTTAAATTTGTTACCACTCTATTGGCTGATGATTTTTTATTGTCTTCAAATATGTGTCCTTCCAATCTAGAAGAAAAACATTAGATGGATGTTATTCCTTATTCTTCAATAGTTGGGAGTTTAATGTATGCAATGGTTAACATGCTACCAGATCTTGCTTATGAAGTGGGAGTTGTAAGTGGTTTTAAATGAGTAATCCAATTAAAACTCATTGGAAAGCAATTCAATGAATTTTTCAGTATTGTAGAGGCACTTCCTCTCATGTTCTATGTTTTAACACTAAGACCACTTATATTTGCAGATATGATAATTTTGATATGGTTGGAGATTCAGATAAAAGGAGGTCTTCAACAAGCTATGCATTTACTTTTGTTGGGGCAACAGTTAGCTAGACTTTTTGTAAGCAACAAGTTGTTGCTCTTTCCCCTACCAAGGCCAAATATATTGCTCTTATTGAGAGGACTATAGAGTTGATGTGGTTACAACGATTGATTGGAGAGTTGGGATTTCAGAAATCCAACTTCACTCTATTTTTGGATAGCAGGAGTGCCATTCATTTGGCTAAAAATTCATCTTTCCATAGTCACACAAAGCATATAGAAACCATATTTCACTTAATTTTTCATGTTCTTGAAGAGGGAAGACTGCAGTTAGAGAAGATTGATACAAATATTAATCTAGCTGATGTGTTTAGAAAAGTTGTACCTCGAGAGAACTTTGAATTCTGTTGAGGTTCTCTCAGCATTGTCATGCCATAGCTTAGCATTTTAATGCCATAGCCATAAGAATTTAAAGTAGGGGATATATTTGTGTAGCACTGATTAGACTTTAAGTGGGAGGTTGTAATGGTTCTCATAGGGGAAAATGTAATGGCTCTAAATGTACAGTCTAATCATTGCCAACTCATCCTCTTCTTAGCCTTTTCAGTTTCCATTGAATATTACTCATATAGTATAGAAAAGGTAGTTAATGATGTTGTTCATTGTAACTTGTGATTTATCTAAATAATAGAAATTTCCTTTCTTGAAGAGTGGATGTAGTCCAAATTAGCTAGGTGAACCACTAATAATTTGTGTCCAATATTCCATCCATTGATTCAGTTTTACTTTATTTTCTGTATCTTTTATTTAGCTCAACACAAACCAATTACTCCAGAAATTAAAGTATTAAACAACCATAATTTAAATGTATATAAAAAGGAGATCATTGGAGCTACAACATCTAGAGTCGATGGGAAGATTCAATAACAATGGAAATCTATCTCCACCTTAATACGAAAAACTGATTAGAAATTAAAAAGTGAGAAATGACTACATGAACAAATTTAGACCTTGCACACCATTAACATATCCATTAATTGTGGGTAAATATCAAAGATTGAAGGTACCCATTTCTAACAATTAAGTTAATTCCTAAAATCTATAAAATAACTTCTTCAAAGCTAATATTGAAATTCAAAGGTTTTCAATTAGTCTATCAAAAATCAAATCTTGGTGAGTGCAAGGCTTGTCCTAGCAACCAATTGCAACAACAAATTTATTTTTAATTTTTTTGGATGTTCAATGTTGGAGGTTTACATTAAGAAAGATTTGATTCATTAAAACTAAAGTTATATATAGTGAAGTGCACACAGAAAAACACTAAGTAGAATGAAGAAATGGACAATTACTTGAAAGACATTTGAATGAAGAAACGAATGATAGTTCTATCTCTTTTGTGTGAGAGAGAATCAACACTTTCCCTAAAAAACATTATCATCAATAAAACAATTAGAATGAAGAATGACAAATGTTAGATTTAAAAAATTTAAGATATAATCTATAAATTAATTTTTAATTCAAATAATTAAATAAAATGAATTATACTTAATGAATATAAATTATTGTCAATAGATCTTTGGAGTAGGAAATTTAATGACTCACAAAGAGCCCATTAAAATCAAGTTTCTTTAAATGTAATACCCGAACATAATAAAATAAAATATTTAATTTAAACATATAAAAAGTATTATAAGAATTTTAATCTTTTTAGTAAACTCATAACTGATAATTACTAAACATCATTTGATAACCATTCTAAAATAAGATTTACTGAAATGTTTTACAAGACATGTTAGATGTGCTGAGCTAATACAACATCTTTAGATGAAGTTGTAGAATAGCAAACACATTATGAGATGCAAATTTACATTAGTAAACAAGTAGTAGAAGAAAACGTAAAACACATTATTTCTCAGATGCAACTTTTCAGGAGTCACCATTGAGATTGACCGACACTTAGCCTTCATTTATGCTCTCTCTGTCTTTCTCCAAAATTCAAGCAATTCAGAAAACTGAAAAATATAAGAAATGAAGTGTTAAAATCTACAAAGAGAGATCTTTGTAAGGTAATTATTCAAATAATACGAATGAAAAAACATGAATATATTACTTGTGTGGATTTCGAGTCATCATCCTTGCCAGCAGTTGGTTTGCATTCCAATGCTTTAATCTCTTCCATTTGCAGAGAATCAAAGCCCTCGATTTTCTGGGAGGAATAAAGAGGCTCCAATTCAACTTCCTCTTTTGAGATTTTCTGATTGTCATGATGAGTACCATTCCAGCCTTCAATTTCTCCTCCTTCAATCTCATTTTTCATGTTAGAGATATTATAAACTCCTTCTTTGCAATTACCATCTTCCATCTCTAATATGTAGACCATCATGAAAACTAAGAGGGGCAGAGGAAGGAAAAAAAACCATCCAAGAATGCACACAGATAGTAATAAAACACTAAGACTTTGTAAGCATGAAGTTGAGTATATATCCTCCACCGGACTTGTCCTCACGAATTTCTCGAGGTGAATTCTCAGGTACCCAATTGAAAATCTCCTGCCAGAAAATTCTCCTGTGCAATCCATATATGCCATGAAAATGCTACACTTTCGATTCGCTAGACAGTTTTCGTTTGTAGTCTTGTGAAGCAGAGAGGAGAGTTTGTGTATCTTTATACATTTCAAAATTGCCAACATCAGGGCCGCTGATTTGGAAGTGTCGCAGCTGATTTTGTGCCATTGCTGATTTCATGGATGAATATTTTCATAGTATTTGAATTTCAAATTTGAATTCTTCGCTTTTTTAAACTAGTTTTTAAATCGTAGTCACTGCAAAATCTTGATATTCTCATGATCTTTTGCTTCTGACACAATAAACCCTTTTCACGGTGACTATTTTCACCATATTTGGGCACCACATTTGAAAGTTATAATCCAAATCCATCTCATTATAATCCCAACATTCAATTTCTTCTTCTGAGCTTCTTTTAATGCCATTCCAATCTCGTAAAATCTGCCCATTATCTGAATTCACATATCCGCAATTGTGATAAGTTAACAATGAACGGTAAACATGCAGTTAAGAATGCTAAACTCGTGGTTACTACCCATGCCACTTGATATGTATATTTCTGGCAATAATCTAAACAAAGTTTCTTGTACTATGTTAAAGAAACCCTCATGAAATTTCCCATCTTTCATCCATTTAATACAAACTTATCGGTTCTTCAACATTCTGAAAGCCCTATAATATATAGAGGGATGAAATGAGGTGAAGAAAATGTTCGGCCTTCCTTCAGTCGGTTGTTTGGATAAGTGAATGGTATTTTGGACGGACTCTTTGACGCGACATATTCTTGCAGTCATTCCACAGGTGCTAACGCCAGGAAAAAAATTATCTCCACGCGTCGCCCAGATGTGTTCCTTTGCTGCCTTTCCCCGAATGGCCTAATTTATAGCTTCGTATTGCAGCTGATTTAATGATAGGGCTGCCATCTGTCTCACCTAGGGCTTTATTTCTCATATACTTACCATGGGAGCAGGCCTGGAATTTCAGGGCAAATAAATATGTTTAAAAATTCTAAATATTTAACAATATATATTAAATATTTAAAGAGATTAAAATACTACTAGTTTAAAATCGTAGTTTTTTTTACATTTAGAAAAGTTATTAATTTAGAATGAATTTTTAAAAATTATATCTTTTGTTATAAAAAGTATCAAATTCATTAAACAAGTTTCTAGGTTCATAGCATGTTCTATCGTAACTTAAATATCTGTGATGCTTTTCGAGCTTGTTTAGTTTAGCTTTATCAATCCCTTTGTATTTTTTTTCTCAAAATTTCCCAAGATTGTTTAACATAGTTACTTGTTGCTAGTTTTGAAAACATTGCCTATATTAAGGCCAACTCTATCAAATCAAGGGATTTTGCATCTTTCATTTTTTTGGTCTTTTAAATAGGTGTTGTAGTTGTTTGTGAGGGTGAAACTTTGGGTCACGTTGGTCGCATCTACAAGCCCACTTAACATAGGCTATCACAAATGATTCAAAATCATAACAGTCTTTATCTTATTTCCCCATATATCACGGTTTCAACAATCAAAGGATAGTAGATACTGGCATCTCTTTATTTCCTTCATATCGTGTCAGGTCCCCCTAAATAATTAATTTCAATATCTAAGTCGAATTCAAAAGCTTTCTTATAATTACAAACTAGAAGCTTTATTGAATATCATTACTCATTCTCTTCACAAACTCACAACTACTAGTGATCAATAATAATTTTTTATAACTACACAATTTTTTAAAAATCCAATGTCTTCTAGACAATCTAAGTCTATATAAAATTCTTACTTATCATCTCTTGTTCGTTATACTATAATCATTTTGAAAAGGGAATATGTAATGGCTTTGAATGTGCACTCCTTGCTAACTCTTCCTCTTCTCAGAGCTTTCGTTTTCCATTTATCTTAATAAGAGAAGTTCCCCTACTTGAACAGTGGATGTAGTGTAGATTACCTAGATGAAACACTATAAACTCTGTGTCCACTCTTGCATCTTTTGATTCAGTTTTAGTTTAAGTTTTACTTTATTTTCTATATGTTTTATTTAGCATAATACTTGGTATTAGAGTTGGTTGAGTTCATTTGATTTTTTGAAAATTGATGAAGATTTACAAGCGCCATGGATGAGGCAAATAAGTGGAAAATTGAAAAGTTTTCTTGGCAAAACTTTAGGCTATGGAAAGTGTAGCTAGAGTCTTTACTCATCAAGAAAGATTTACAACCTGCGTTGCTTGGAAAAAACAAAGGGCAAAGGATCATTCACAGAAAAAGAATGAGATAAATTGGATTTGAAAGAAAGGGCAATGATTTTCTTAGGTCTCTCAAGTAACATGTTGTTTAACGTTTTAGCTGAGAGGACAACAAGAGAGCTAGTTGAAAAATTATCTTCATTGTATGAGATACCTTCAACATTGAATAAAGTTTTTATATTGAAGAAGTTATATAATCTAAAAATTAAAGAAGGGAGAGTGATGTCGAATCATCTAAATGAGTTTAATTCATCATCCAGTCAACTCATTTCAGTTGGTATACCATTAGATTATGAAATAAAATCCATTTTATTATTATATTCACTTCCAAATAGCAATATAGGAAGTGTATGTGTGAATATGCGGCCTCTGCTAACACACACACTTCGACATGGTCTTTCTTTGCGGATTCATCCCTGAATGAACATTGGATTGTTTATCCGAAAATCAGCTGGCAAGGCGACCTGTTGCCTTCTATCTAAAGGGAATTGCTTGTTAGATATCATCAGATTTGAGGTGTTAAGCAACCAGACCCTCTAAGAATGAAGGATTTAAGAAATAAAATTAATCTATATGATTATGTAAATTAATCTAGAATGAGAAATGCATTCTAATCTAAGAACAAGTAAAGGAAACTAGATTAATCATATGCATATTAAGCTAAATGAAATTAAGCTAAGGATGCAAATGTATGTAAAATATGAGCAAATGTGAGCAAATGTGAGTATGAATTCCAGCAGCAATTCGATGCAAATTTAACTGATTCAATTTGAGTAGAATAAGGAGTTAACTGATTTAACTTATTTTTGATCAATAGTGAATTGGAAATTTCCTTTCTTGAACTGAAGAGAGATTTTGGTGAGATATTTAATTTAATAAAATGAGATATCCTCTCATAATTACTTTTTCTATTTAATTAAATAACTTCATTTAATTAATTAGGAATGGCTTCCCATTTAATTAAATAACTTTGTTTAATTACTTGGAAGTAAGTTCTTCATCTAATTAAATAATTTTGCTTAATTAATTAAAATAGGCACATTTATTAAATTAAATAAATTTAATTCCATAGTACGTTAGCCTTAAGATATAATTTAATTTAATTAAAGTATAAATAATTAGTAATTAAATTAAATATTAATTAATAGGTTTAATGTCACTAATATGATTAAATACTATAGGAATTAAATAATAAGCATGATGAATGTAGATTAGGGTTTTCTGCATTTAACAATTAAGTCAAGTAGCAAATAGCCAAATAAGAATTTGCCTAATGGAATAGGACTTTAGGATTGATCTGAAATAGACCAGAATTGGTTGACATCACAATGAGCCAATTTTGGGGTATTACATTTTGCCCCTCTTTGAATGAATGTGCGAGTAGCACGTTCAATTCAAAGAAAATTAGAAAGTATGATGTGCAGATTAAAAAAAATAGACTGGTTCCAAAATTGATTCTACGGAGACGAATTGATGAGCTTTTAAGGACTATCTCTAGAACCGAGCTTAATCCCAAGGAATCCAAGAAATATACCTTGATACCTAAATTGAAACAGATAAGCTTTTAAGGATCATCTCCAGCATGAAGCTTAATCCTAAGGGATCCAGGTAGAACACCTAGATACCTTAGTTGATAAGATCTAATTATGAGTCATAGAATCATCCCTGGAATGAGGCTTGATCCTTAGGAGTCAGGCTTTAGATTGTCCCGATACCTATCCATCAGACTCAAATCAAAAATGTTATAAGATATGATCAAATGATGAAAAGATGAAGTAGATGACAAGGATGCCAGAAAGAGTAGGACAAGATGCCCAGAGTAATGAGATGCCCCAAGTGAGAAGGACATAAAATGGGAACTAGATGCCCCATGTAATGAGACTCAAAATGAGTTGAAATTTAGTTCAATGATGTAATCATCCTGCCCCCTCAGGAGCGAAATTAAAAGATGACACACCGAAAGTATGATGTAAGGAGAATGATGAAAGATACAAAAGAAATCCAAGGTTTAGTAGAATATAGAAGAGATTAGAACGATCTAAAGAAATATAAAGAGATCAAAATAATCTTGAAGAAATATGAAGAGATCAGAACGATCTTGAAGAAAATGAAGAGATCATAAAGATCTGAAGAAATTTGGAGAGATCAGAATGATCTAAAGAAATATAAAGCAATCAGAATGATCTGAAGAAATATAAAGATATCATAATGATCTGAAGAAATATAAAGAGATCAGAATGATCTAAAGAAATATAAAGATATCAGAACAATTTGAAGAAATATGAAGAAATTAGAATGATCAAAAGAAATTTGAAGGTTGATCCGAAGTGATTTCAAGATCCAAAAGATCAAGTTTGAGTTAAAAAGATTCCAAAAATTGCAAAGTATCAGAAAGATTCGGATTGCACAAAAAAAATTTAAATGCATTTTGAGCCACTTAAGTGTATCAGATTTTGAATTCGATCTCAAAAAATGGGTTTACAGAAACCAAAGTAGCCAAGAGGGTGATTAATCAATCATTTGTTACCGAGCCTCAATATGTAATCATCACCAGATATAGAACAAAGCTCGTAGGTCATACAATTTCCACTGACATTGCAATCATCGAAATATGAATATAACATACATTATTGGTTTGTCAAGATTAAATGTAAGCATTCAAAGCACAAGAAGCTAGAATGACCAGAACATTTGTCACTTTTAATGTAGCAAGTTAACATAAGCATCAAAGCATAGACGCTAAGATGACTTGAATGTTGCTTGCATAATAGACACACCAAACACACGGGAGATCCATCTTATGCTAAGTACTTAGTATTTATACTATCCACAACAACCCTTGTATTCGTAACCTGAGATAGAAGTGTGCTAGATATACTCACAGTGACCCGTATGTTCACTTAGCAGGACGAGTATCAGTATTTGCTATAGCATGAAGAGTTCACTCCAACAAACATGGAGAAGAACCAACATTATTGGAGTATTCATATAAAAGGAGTCAAGGTACACACAACCATCCAATACAAGATGAAGGCTCTGATAGTGGACACCCCTTTTATGGGAATAGATCAACTTATTGGAACTAAACTGCAAACAAAAAGCAACGAAAAAGATCATGCCCCCAGCTATTACTTCTCTAGTCAAAGATGACATCATAGAGTTGCTCGAGGAGATATGATAAAGAAAAACAAAGAAAAAAAAGAAAATACTCAGCATATCCAAACAATTATATCATTTTTGAGTTCAATGTTTTCGGGATTGATGTCAAGTGTCAATTTCTAGAACATGTTTGAAAGAAATCTCTTCAGTAGGGTGACGACAGTAGGCAAATGCAATTAGAATGATTGGTGACTAAGGTCAAAGAGGAAACTTCATGATGAAGAACCTAAGAAGGACTGAGCGATAGTAGGTCGACACAGCCAAGATGACTGGTGACTGACGCAAAAGAGATCTTCCATAAAGGAATCTGGAGACATGAACTTAGCAATAGTAGGCAGACACAGTTGAAACAACTGGTGACTATTGCAGAAGTGATTCTATGAGGAGAAGCTTGAAAAGAGTGACACTAGCGACAATAGGCAGATGCAATGAGAACCACTAGTGACTGTTGCGAAGGAGATTCTATGAGGAGAATCTCAAAAATAGTGGCACTAGCAACAGTAGGTAGATGCAGTGAGGACCATTGGTGACTTTCATGAAGGAGATTCTATGAGGAGAATATCAAAAAGCATAACACTAGAGGGGAATGCCCCCGAGCTATGACAAGACTCAATCCATGGATACATGAGCAGAAAGTAGGAAAGCAAAAGCATGAAAGCAACTATACAGAATAGCCAAAACATGCGTTGCAAGATGGAGCATTGGGAACAAGAGGTGCCTGTTTACCAGGTTTTCACCTTCTTGGCAAGATTCTCTTTTTTTTGCTACCATGATGCCTATTTCTAGGTTTTCAACAATGACACTTTTCTTGTTTTTCAATTTTTTTGTATTTTTCTCATTTTATTTTTTTTTTGTATTTTTTGGATTTCACTTTTTTGGGTGTTACCAATGCACCTATTGCTAGGTTTTAACCAGGGTAACAATTGTTTTCAAGACTTTTTTTCCAATTTTTAGATTCTTTTCAGAGATTACTAGCTTTAAAGAAGGATCACCTTGATTTTGTTTCAGTGTCTAGCAAGGTGTAGGACAAGATGTAGTAGCAAGTGAGTAGATAAGCAAAGATGAACATGCAGCAATTATAAAATCAGTTTACAATATGATACTACATCCTTAAATCCATCTGTAACACATCTTATACTGCCAAGTTCAAATGTAAATATGGATAATTAAATCAACATGATTAAAACCTACAATATCAAGATTGCATAGATACAATTGAATTGTTGCACAACTCAATGATACTTACAAAATCTTCATACTATAATTTTAATTCCTTGCTGACCTAATCATTTATACTTAACATCAAATTGACCAAGATAACAAATCATAATGCACATGATATTCACATCATCAAACATGTATCAAAATCTGCCTCAATTCATATACTACTTTCATTTTTATTAAGAACTAAAATTCATCTTACATAATAAAAGAATTCTGTCTTAAGCATCTAATCTCAAACAATTCAATAAAGCTAATAGATCACATTATAATCATAGTAAAAACTATGTACAACCAAATCTTAACAAGTGATCCTTAACTAAGATATTAAGATAAACCAGTGTCTATAAAAGTAACAGCTCTGTTTTGACAATATGGCACCACCAAAATAACCACAACAACATATTAAGATGTGATGTTTAAAATCGATTTAGAATATAATTCACAATATGAAAAGTGACTTTCAGCATTTTACACAACTATTTAACAATATGTCGATACCCTGAATATATATGTATGCTTGTTTTAAAAATTAAAATTTATACATTATGTCAAAAACGTCATTCCTGTCAGTGATAAAAAATGAACAGAATAAAACTTCCTTTAAAGGTATTTCACAAAGATCGACTAATGCTTTTAACATGTTTACTTTCAACTGTTCTCACTAAATTATCTACAACCTAAAGTTCCATATTGACATTAAAACCAACTAGTTACAATATGCGTCGAACCTCATTCCATAAAAGAATTTTTGAATTCACCCAAAATTCATTCTATTTAGGCTTATTTGACTTAAACAATTTAAACCTCCCAAATACAAATTTAACATAACAATAGTTATGCTGTTACAATATAAACCAACTTAATTTATAATACAAGGTAAATACTTGACAAAATGTCGATGCTCACATTTCCTACTATCGACACTCCAGAAACAAAAATCTCATAGTCTACGAATGGAATATAACCACTAAGCACTAAGATTGTGACACCCAATAAACTTATTGTGAACAACATAATCATCCGTTAAAACATAAGACCCTAAACTTTGCTAAGTACATTTCTAAACTAATATGCTTGTTTATAGCTAAACAATTTGTCAAAATGCCGATGACATTAATTTCATAAGAAATTTAACTCAACTTTGTTTTTTTTTTTTTTAAAACACTAACAGTTCATCTAACAGCATAACCAACCTAAATTTGAAAACCATTGTTTATGAATACGCTATACTCTATTTTGAATAAGATATTGGGATAAATAACTATGCCCTAGCTCAAATGGAAAACCCAGTAAAAAGAAAACTCGATTCCATTTATCAAGCTGTTTAACTCTAGACATATCACACCATACACAGTGACCTCCTCTTTTTCCTCAACCTAATAAACACCCAAAAATGTACAACATAACCCAACAATAGTTTCACTCAAACTTCTAATTTAAAACTCAGAATTCGGCCAAATACAATTAACAATTGAGAGCTATGCGATAACAAACAATAAAGCTCAGACATATCCATGTTTTCCAAGTACACTTTCATAACCTCCCTTGAGTATGGCAACAAACATTGCCGAGAAAATATCTCTAAACCTTGCCTATTTCCAGGCTCGAAAGTAGTTTACGCAAATGTCCTTCAAAACACTTTAAAATCAAACTTCTACCATTCCTAATTTAAACATTTAAATGCAGTAGCAAGAGAGAGAAGGATAGAAAATGCCCCTATGTGAGGTAAGAAGACACAACTTGTTCAACAAAGTCCCTACTACACAACTTCATGTGAAGCCCAAAATGTCGAATCCGACCAAAGTTCAAGATGCAGAGATGGAAGAGCTTGATCAACAAACTGGCTATGAATAATATCTTGATGCTCAGCCTCATATGCATGAAAATAGTTCCAAAAAACCCTTCCATGTTTCCAAAAATCACTGCAACTTAGTTCACAAATGTATTCCAAATAGAGCACGACGGCCTTGATTCCGGCCAAGCCTTAATTGTAAACTCTCTCAAAATTGAAATGATCAACAGAACACCGAGTGCCATAATGCCTCTTTAATATTGCTTTTAATGCTACAATGCAACATAGCGATATAGGTACAATAAAAATAAACCCATTACCACCGCCATTTTGGCATTTTGTAACAATGCGAAATTCGCATCATTTAAGCATTGAAGACTAATTTACAAAACAACTAGTATGCATGATCCATCATCCGCGGGTAATAAATCCCTAACTTAAACAAGTGAAGCATTAACATGAAATCAAAACCATTATAGGGTCAGATGCAATTAAATATATTTAACCCTATTCACAACATTTGCAAATATGCCAAGTCAAAAACCTCTAAGGTTGTGATTAATCTATTTACAATTTATATGCATAAACCTTGTGAACTTATAATCAATTCTTCTAATCAAGTTTACAATCCTTAAAACTCAAATTAAGTTAAGAACTTAAAAGGTTTTATTCCTTCAAAGAAATCTAATACAAGCAACCAAAAAATGTCAGGTATTAAAACCTCTTATATTAAAATCATAAGTCATCTGTCATATCTAGATAAAGTAATGCTGATACTGGAAACACACTCAACAAAAGTTTTATGTTCTTGCTAAACAGAATATAATCAAATTCTGACTGAACAATCAACATATCAAACTAAAAGAAATTAGATCACAGCTAAGTCATAAAAGCAAAATAACCAAAAGAAGGAGTCAGGCATGACACCCTCCCCCACTAAGCTTCGACTTTCTCCTGAAAGTCAGCAAATAAGTGTGGATGAGCTGTTCTCATCATTTCAATATCCTCCCAGGTAGCAGAAGTTTCATCATTGGGGTCCCATGAGACTTTTACCTACCTTATTTCTCTTCCTCTTAAACTCATAATTCTGCTTTGCGTGATCAGCACTGGTTCCAGCATGACTTGCCCATCCAAAATTGGCAAATGTTTCCAATCTAGCACGTGAGCAATGTCAAGAATATACTTATGCAAAACTGAAACATGAAAAACATTATGAATGCGTGCAAGATTTGGTGGCAAGGCAAGTTTGTAGGGAACAGGTCCAATCCGTTCCAAAATTTCAAACGGACCAACAAATCATGGTGCTAACTTGGACCCCTTTCCATAACGAATCAGACTCTTACGCGGCCTAATCTGGAGAAACACTTTATCACCAACCAAGAATTGATGATCGATTCTATGCTTATCAACATATTTCTTCTGCCTATCCTAAGCAGTAATAAGGTGCCCTCTGATCCTCTTAACCTACTGCTCCAAATCTAACAACATATCAGGTCCTAGAAGAGTCCTTTTCTCCAAATTGTCCCAGCTGAGAGGTGTCCTACAAGGTCTTCTATATAATGCTTGAAATGGTGCCATACCTATGGAACTGTGATATCCATTGTTATACAGAAACTCAACCAAGTGTAGATACTCCTCCCATTTATTCTGTCTATCCATTACGTACATCCTAACATGTCTTCTAGTATTTGGTTGACATGTTTAGTTTGTCTGTTCGTCCCAGGGTGATAGGCTGAACTGAAATTCAGCTGAGTACCTAACTCTTGCTGCATGGATTTCCAAAGAGATGAAGTAAACACTAGATCCCTATCAGAAGTAATCTTTTTAGGAATTCCGTGTAACTTAACTATTTGTTCCATATATACTTTGGCAACCGTTGTTGCATTATAGGATGATCTAACTGGAATAAAATGAGCAACCTTAGATAAACGGTCCACAACCACCATGATAGCATCATGTCTTCGAGCTGTCATAGGCAGTCCAGTAATAAAATCTATCAAAATGGTGTCCCATTTCCACTCTAGAATATTATGTGGCTGCAATAAACCTGGAGGGTGCTGATGTTCAACCTTAACTCACTGACATTCCAAGCAATGAGCCACAAAATCTGATATGTCTCTTTTCATTCCAGGCCAATAAAAATGTTGCTTAAGGTTAGCATGCATTTTTTTGACACCCGGATGAGCCGAATATGGTGCCTTGTGTGCTTCAACCATAATAAGATCTCTCAAATCTCCCAGCTCAGGAACATACACATTCCCTCTAAATAGTAGTAGACCTTCAGGATTTAGTGAATACCCCTCAAAATGCCCCTCCAAGATGCTGCCACTATCCAAAATAGCCTCAACATCTTGAAACCAATGATCTGCAAAAAGGTTTTATAATATCATATCCTTAAGATCCACTGAAAGAATCAAAGAAGATAGTTCATGTCACCTTCTGCTAAGAGCATCAGCAACCACATTATCCTTCCCTTGCACATATTTAATCTCAAAGTCATATTTACACAGGAATTCCATCCATCTTCAATGCTTAGCATTGAGGTCTAGTTGTGTGAAAAGATACTGAAGACTTCGATGATCCGAATGTAATTCAAAATGTTGACCCAGAAGAAAATGTCACCATTTTCTCAAAGCATGCATAATCGCAGCAAGTTCAAGATCATGAGTTGGGTAATTCACCTCATTACTCTTAAGTTTTCTAGACTCATAAGCTATAACACTCCCCTCTTGCATCAAAACTGCCCCTATGCCATCCAATGATGCATCAATGCAAACCACGAACTCCTTAGCTGAATCAAGGACTGCTAGAACTGGTGCGCTGGTCAAACATTCCTTCAATTTCTGAAATGCCACCTCACACTCAACTATCCACACAAATTTGTTCCCTTTTCTCTGAAGAGATGTGATTGGGTGTGCTATACTGGAGAAATTTAGTAGAAATCTATGGTAATAGCTTGCTAAGCCCATGAAAGTTCGAACCTTGGATACATTCGTAGGTGCTGGCCAATCTATAATAGCTCGAATTTTGGATGGATCCACACAAATTCCATCACCAAAAATAATATGCCCTAAGTAAAAAATCTCCAATTTGAAGAATTCACACTTTTCAGGATTAGCATACAATTTGTTCCTACGAAGACATTCCAAAACCTGCTCTAAATGCTGCTTGTGCTCCTCAATAGTGTTGGAGTAAACCAAAATGTCGTCCAAAAAAACCACCATGAACTTGTCAAGGAAAGTTCTGAACACACCATTCATTAGACTCATGAACACAGAAGGTGCATTGGTTAACCCAAAAGGTACCACTGTGAACTTGAAGTGTCCATACCTGGTGCGAAAAGCCATCTTATGGATATCAGCTTCCTGGATTCTAAGATGATGATATCCAGATTTCAAATCAATCTTAGAAAATATTTGGGCACCCTTGAACTGGTCAAACAAGTCATCAATTTCAGGCAAAGGATACCTGTTCTTAATAGTGACTTTCTTCAACTGTCTATAATCGATACAAAGCCTTAAAGAACCATCTTTCTTGTTAACAAAGATCACCGAATCACTCCAAGGTGAAACACTAGGATGAATCAAACCTTTTTCCAAAAGCTCTTCCAATTGAAATTAAAGTTCAACCAGCTCTTGAGCTATCATTCTATAAGGAGTCTTGGAAATTGGTTCCGTTCTTGGCACTAAATTGATCCGAAAATCAATTTTTCTCTTCGAAGGTATTCCAAGAATCTCCTTAACAAAAACATTCAAAAAGTTTTGCAAAACAGGATGATTGAGAGAAGAACTCTTAACTACAGAATCTTCTAAGTTGTTTACTAAAATGGCAAACACACTGCAGCCTTTCTGAGCACACCTTGCCAATTGCTTGGCAAAAATTGTCCGCAAAGAGATAGGTCTCTTGATTCTTGTGATAACTCTAGCTGATCCAGAATCATCAATGCAATTGATTGACTTATCATTGCAATCCAAAACAGCTTGATGTTGTTCTAACCAATTCATACCCAAAAGTATGTCATACAATCCTAAAGGTATAACCCTAAGGTTTATGGAAGTTGAGAAAGATTTCATACAAATCTTATAGTCAGGAGCAATAATATCAATGTTTACCTTAGACCTCGATGCTAACTCCACTTGCCATCTATTTCTTGCCTTAACCATAGGTATATCACAATGTGTAACTAAAGCAAAAGAAATGAATGAGTCTGTAGCTCCTAAGTCGAATAAGATAGAAACTTTCATACCTCGAGTATTAACTTGAGCTTCTATAACTGAGTTCTGGTGTTCGACCTGCTTCTGATCCAAAGTTGCAAAGATACGATGGTTCCTGATAGAATCACCAATTGTTGCTTCAGACCTAGCTGGCTTAGGTCTGACCTTTGGCTTATCCAAATTAGGACATTGAGACTGATAGTGCCCTAACTGTCTACAATGAAAGCACTCAACAAATTTCCTGAATCCCATATTCTGACCAGAAGGTTTAGGAGATGGCTTCCTACCCTGCACACTCTAAGGTGATTGAGATTGCCTAGGCTATTCCAAACCTTTGGAGTTCTTATCAAACTTCCTCTTCTTGAATTTTCCACCTGAAAATCTAGTTTTTGAACTACTCTGTGGAGGCTTCTGATTCTTACTGACATCAAGGGTAGGTGGATTCATGCTGGTTTTATAAGTAGCCCCATGATAACCAAACTTCATCTCTATCAACTTTGCCCGCTCTAAGGCTTCTTGCATAGTCAAAGGTCGGAAAGTTCTCACTTCCTCCCCAATCTTGGGCATAAGCCCTCTGATAAAATGTTGTATCATGGTCTTGTCATTTTCAGCCCACCCAAAAAGCTTCTTAAGTTCAAAGAACCTTCGTTCGTAAGCTTCCACTTTAGAGCCAATCTGCATGATCTGAAAGAACTCCTCAGCACGGGCCTGATGCCAATATTCAGACATGAATCTCTCCTTGAAGCGCTCAACAAAAAGTTCCCATGTGACCAAGGAGATATCAATGCCAAGCTTTTCCAACTCCTGTTCCCACCACAAGGAGCCAAATCCTCTCAAATGCATAACTGTCCATCTGACCTTCACGTTACTTAGGTAACGGTGCAAGATAAAACATCGCTCAATATTCAACAGCCAAGCTTTTGTCATTGTACCTTGTTTCGTACCATAGAAAAATGGTCCTTTCATCTAGGAAAGGTCCTTGAGCTAAGCTCTTGCCACTGGATCTTCTTCTACAGGAAGATTAACGCCCTACACAAGAGGTCTCCTATCATTCGCTCCCCCACCAGGAATCTGGTTATTAGCCTCAATATTATCAAGATGTTCCAAAATTCTCTGAAGTACCAAAGCCTAATCTGCTTGATTATTTTGGTTGTTACCAACCCTAGTATTTTGATCAAACTGATCATTTCCAGCATTATTCTGGTACCTAGGACCTCTACCACAGCCCCTAACTTTGCCTCTACCTCTGCCTCTGCCAGCAAGGTCATCCTAAGGAATACCGCATCCTCAAATTCCTCTAGTGACGGGAGGCATAATAGCAACCTAGAAACAGAAATCTATTAATAACACATCGATGATGGGATAAAACCCTATAACCCAAGAGTCCTGGTTATACTTAACCTAGCGCTCTGATACCAAAATGTAATGCCACTCAAGACATACTGAAAGAATATAAAACAAAACACAATTCCATAAATGCAATAATTTTTTTTAAATTATCTCAACAAAAGTTCCATTACAATAAAAATACATAAAGAGTTCAGAACTATAATGAAATACAATTTCATTTCTTGACACCTATGTCCAACTTTGGAACCCTAAACGCTGATTCAGAAGTAACTTCAATAAACCTCATTAGCTACTTGAATCTCGAAGCACCTGAAAACCACACAGAATGCAACATAACACAAGCAGGGGCTCAGTACACACTGAGTTAAAAGGAAAAATCCATCTGCATACATGTTAGTACCAACATATAGATATCCAAAAATAGATTTCTAATCCATCTAATATAGGGGAAATCTGATAATAATATGCAAGAAGTAAACAATTACTTTTCATTGCAAAAATTAAACTCGCACTAAGAATAACTCATAAATGAAACATATATATTCTAAGGTGTCATCGTTATGGCACTAAGTTTCTGCATCCAAATATGGTATGCTCATAGTCATCATATAACGGTATTCTCTATTTTACTTGTCATTGACAGAATAGAGACATGCCTTTTCTCCGTACTTAACCATATAGGTTTAAGTCATAGGTAAGGCCAATTTTGTTTTACGTGAAATTAACCCACCCAATTTATTTTAAAGTTATCACTGAATTAATTAATTGAATAGGATAAACCAACTTCAGCCACCTCGATATACGTTCATCACAGATATTCTTAAAAATACAGATCAAACAGATATACTCAGAATGAACATGAAACAATTATAAAATCAGTTTACAATATGATACTACATCCTTAAATCCATCTGTAACACATCTTATACTGCCAAGTTCAAAGGTAAATATGGATAATTACATCAACAGGATTAAAACCTATAATATCAAGATTGCATGGATACAATTGAACTATTGCACAACTCAATGATACTTAAAAAATCTTCATACTATACTTTTAATTCCTTGCTGACCTAATCATCTATAATTAAAATCAAATTGACCAAGATAACGAATCATAATGCACATGATATTCACATCATGAAACATGTATCAAAATCTGCCTCAATTCATATACTACTTTCATTTTTATTAAGAACTGAAAATCATCTTACATAATAAAAGAATTCTATCTTAAGCATCCAATCTCAAACAATTCAATAAAGCTAATAGATCACATTATAATCATAGTAAAAACTAAGTACAGCCAAATCTTAACAAGTGATCCTTAACTAAGATATTAAGATAAACCAGTGTCTATAAAAGTAACAGCTCTGTTTTGACAATATGCCACCACCAAAATAACCACAACAACATATTAAGATGTGATGTTTAAAATCGATTTAGAATATAATTCACAATATGCAAAGTGACTTTCAGCATTTTACACAACTATTTAACAATATGTCGATACCCTGAATATATATGTATGTTTATTTTCAAAATTACAATTTATATGTTATGTCAAAAATGTCATTCCTGTCAGTGATAAAAAAAAAAACAGAATACAACTTCCTTTGAAGGTATTTCACAAAGATAGACTAATGCTTTTAACATGTTTACTGCTGACTATTCTCACTAAATTATCTATGACCTAAAGTTCCATATTGACATTAAAACCAACTAGTTACAATATGCATCGAACCTCATTCCATAACAGAATTTCTGAATTCACCCAAAATTCATTCTATTTAGGCTTATTTGACTTAAACAATTTAAACCTCCCAAATATTAATTTAACATAACAATAGTTATGCTGTTGCAATATAAAGCAACTTCAATTATAATACAAGGTAAATACTTGCAAAAATGTTGATGCTCACATTTCCTACTATCAACACTTTAGAAACAAAAATCTCATAGTCTACGAATGGAATATGACCACTAAGCACTAAGATTGCGACATCTAATAAACTTATTGTGAACAACATAATCATCTGTTAAAACATAAGACCCTAAATTCCACTAAGTACATTTCTAAACTAATATGCTTGTTTATAGCTGAACTGTTTTACAAAATGCCGATGACATTAATTTCATAAGAAATTTAACTCAACTGTGTTTTTTTTATTTCTAAAAACACTAAAATTCCATCTAACAGCATAACCAACCTAAATTTTAAAACCATTGTTTATGAATATGCTATACTCTATTTTGAATAAGATATTGCGATAAACAACTATGCCCTAGCTCAAATGCAAAACCCAGTAAAAAGAAAACTTGATTCCATTTATCGAGCTATTTAACTCTAAACGTATCACACCATACATAGTGACCTCCTCTTTTTCCTCAACATATTAAACACCCAAAAATGTACAACATAACACAACAATAGTTTCACTCAAACTTCTAATTTAAAACTCAGAATTTGGCCAAATACAATTAACAACTGAGAGCTATGTGATAACAAACAATAAAGCTCAGACATATCCATGTTTCCCAAGTACACTTTCGTAACCTCCCTTGAGTATGAGAAAAAAAATTTCCCAGAAAATATTTCTGAACCTTTCCTATTTCTAGGCTCGAAAGTAGTTTATGCAAATGTCCTTCAAAACATTTTAAAATCAAACTTCTACCATTCCTAATTTAAACATTTAAATGTAGTAGCAAGAGAGAGAAGGATAGAAAATGCCCCTACGTGAGGTAAGATGACACAACTTGGTCAACAAAGTCCTTGCTACACAACTTGATATGAAGCCCAAAAAGCCGAATCCGACCAAAGTTCAAGATGCAGAGATGGAAGAGCTTGATAAACAAACTAGCTGTGAATAATATCTGAAGGCTCAGCCTCATATGCATGAAAATAGTTCCAACAAACCCTTCCATGTTTCCGAAAATCACTGCAACTTAGTTCACAAATGTATGCCAAACAGAGCATGGTGGCCTTGATTCTGGCCAAGCCTTAACAATAAACCCTCTTGAAATTGAAATGATCAACAGAACACCAAGTGCCATAATGCCTCTTTAATATTGCTTTTAATGCTGCAATGCAACATAGCGATACGGGTACAATAAACATAAACCCATTACCACTGCCATTTTGGCATTTTGTAACAATGCAAAATTCACATCATTTAAGCATTCAAGACTAATTTATAAAACAACTAGTATGCATGATCTATCATCCGTGGGTAATAAAACCCTAACTTAAACAAGTGAAGCATTGACATGAAATCAAAACCATTATAGGGTAAGATGCAATTAAATATATTTAACCCTATTCACAACATTTGAAAATATACCAAGTCAAAAACCTCTAAGGTTGTGATTAATATATTTGCAATTTATATGCATAAACCTTGTAAAAATTAACCTCATGAACACTTGATACCCTATTTGATGAATTCTTATAATCAAGTTTACAATCCTTAAAACTCAGATTAAGTTAAGAACTTAAAATGTTTTATTCCTTCAAAGCAATCCAATATAAGCAACCAAAAAATGTCAAGTATTAAAACCTCTGATATTTAAATCATAAGTCATCCGTCATATCTAGATAAAGTAATGTTGATAACAGAAACACACTCAACAAAAGTTTTATGTTCTTGCTAAACAGAATATAATCAAATTTTGACTGAACAATCAACGTATCAAACTGAAAGAAATTATATCACAACTAAGTCATAAAAGCAGAATAACCAAAAGAAGGAGTCAGGCATGACAATGGTACTTGTCCAAGGTGCCACAAGAAGTGGTTTTCACCATAGGAAGGATTTATTTTTCTTTACTTTTGCTACCAAGGTGCTTGTTTCCAGGTTTTCACCAAGGCACTTTTTCTTTTCTTTTTTCTTTTTTTCTTGGATTTTAAGAGTTTTTGGAAAGAATTCAAGCCTTTCTCAAGTTATATAGAATTCCTATAAGAAAGATAAGTTATGATAAGCCAAAGCCATAGCAAGGTACACTAAAAGATGATGATAAGGTAATGGAGGGAGATAGGAAAATGAGAGGTAGATGGAGGATAAGGTTGTTTGTTTTGGAAGATCAAAACAAGCAAGGATGGCAAGCAGGCATAAGATTTAGAGGATCTCAAAGGGTGGATGAGATATTAGGAAAGATCAACATTGACACACAGCTTGAAGGGTAGTGGAATGATGGAGGAAATATGGATGAAATAGTTTGAGGCTTAGATATATAAGGTAGAAAAGCCATTTTGGAGAGGGGTGGAGTAGAAGGTTTTGAAACCTTTTTAAGAAGATGTTGGGAAAAAGATGGAGTGGAAGTCTTTGGAAGCTTAAATGTCAATTTTTATTTGTTTTCAATATTCAAGTCCCTCAAAAGAGACTTGGGAATCCATATAGCTTTTGATTTTGCATTAGATGCTTGGAACGCATTTCTTCAATAACAGATTTAAGAACCAATACTTTCTTTGGTTGAGCTCTTTGAATAGTGTACCTTTGTGGTCTCTTTCGCATATTTTCCTTCTTGACATTCACATGTCGATTAGAGGAGACATAGTGAACATAGTGAGTATAATTTCTTGATTTATGGATTCACCTAAGAACTCACATTGGCAAGTAGGAAAGAGAATATTGAGATACATTGCAAGGACTCTAAATTATAGAAAAATATATTCTTCTTCAAATTATTTTCAACTAGTTGGATATACTGACAGTGACTTTGTAGGAAGTATTGATGATAGAAAGAGCACATCAGGATATGCATTTCATCTTGGAACAAGTGTGGCATGGGCATCAAAGAAGAAACCTATCATGACTATTTCTTCAACTAAAGTAGAATATGTAGCTAGTACATCAGCAATATATCAAGCAATATGGATGCAAAGAGTCTTGAAACATCTAATGCATGAGCAAGAGGATTCTACTACAATCTATTGTGATAACAAGTTTGTCATCGCACTATCAAAGAATCATATTTTTGACAAGACAAAAAGCACATTGATACTACATATCATTTTATTCAACAATTGGTCAATAATGGAGAAATCAACTTAGAGTATTAATGTAGATCCAAAGATGAATTGACAGATATATTTACAAAGGCATTAGCACAAGAACAATTTGAATATCTAAGAGATCAAATGAATATTATAAACTTTGATATAATTAATGGTAGAAATTAGGGGGGACTATTGGCATGTGGTAATTTCTACAGTGATCGACAATCTAGAATTTGGTATAAATTTTTCAACCACCATATTTAATATGGAAGCTTCCCACTGCCCTTCTATATACATTGTTCTCTTTCCTCTTTTTACATGTGGTTTTTGACTACCACATATTCCAGATCCTATCTTGCCTATTGTTAATGTGTATGGTTCTAAACCTCTATGAATAGAGGCAAATGTAATGGATAGAATCATCAGACAAATAAATGATAATACAAAGCTTTCTCATTTTATTTTAGTTTTCTCTATCTCTTCCCACCTTCAAATTAGAGGGAATGTTTTGTGGTAGAGATGAAATAATTTGTATATCCACATTTACAAATTAAAAATTTTGAACCAAGCTTCATGTTTTCAAACTACTATCTTGTCTCACCAAAGATTAGAATCCCCTCATCGAATATTTGCAAAAAAGGTCACCAAAACAAAATTACAAAATTATTTTACTACATTTTGGGATTTTCCTCTTAAAACACATTCAAATATTCAAATGTGAATTTAAAATTAAAATAAAATTAGCAATGAAAATATTCAAGCAACTTTAGGCAACTTTAGGCTGGCAAAGTAGTGCCAACCAAGGGTGGTGAATCATCTTTGTCTTGAAACCCCAATCAGCTTTAGGATTGGGCGACAGGCTAGGAATAGTCTAGCCATCATTAGTAGTAGTAGTAACAATGGCAACCTTCACATCTTTGTCCTCTAGCCATAGAGGAGAGATCACCAACTCTAGGCGAGGTCATTTCCTAGAATGTGCATGATGAGTACCAAAAGGAGGAGCCAGGGACCAACCAAAACCACCATAGGGTGGGGAAGCTAAGTGACACCTCCATCCACCATCACCACCACTATAGAGTGGTGGTGCGAAGCCTAGGAGCATGGGGTGTGTGAGTGGTAGCTAGAGGAGTGGTGGTGAGGATGGTGGCCACAAGGCGTCAAGGTCTCTACTATGACATTAGGGGAAACTCTAGCAATAGTGCATGGAGCATTGCCCCAGTGATTAAGAAGCTCCTATAGGTGAGCTACCTTGAGTGCAACTTTGTTAGCTTGTACCTAAATTTGCATAATTACATTATTACAAATGCATGCCTTAGTGTACATAGCAGTATTAACATTCAAAAAATTGTTTGAAAAGAATGGCATTCCTATCTTTCCAAAGAGAAAATAGAATCTCTAGACTAAAGGTATGCCAAATTTGGGAAAAATTTTGAGGAAATCTAGGAGAGTCAACCAATAAAATCATGTGCCAAGAAAAAGACTCAGGTTTGAATGGCTTAAAAAAATCATGGATCCAATGCCAATAATTCTGAGCATGCTTACAAAACTAAAAAATATGCAAGAAAGACTCTGGTTGTCCATAGAAGGGGCATCTAGGATCAGGAACCTCAATGTGTTTGAGTCGAGGCCCTAGGATAGGACCTTGGAAGGCCATGCACCAAGCAAAAGTGCAATCTTGGGTTTAGTTATAATATTCCATATGGTATCAAAATGTTTTCTCCATTAAGAAAGAGAAGATTGCAAATGCCATCTGTGGTTTAGCATATCCACCATCAAAAGACGAGGAAAAAGCCATTTGTAGCCCAAAATAGGCTTGTAATTAGAAAAAGGAGTGGCAAGATACCACTTCCAATCAAGCCACCAAGGGCGAACAAACTAAATCCCTACTTTATGAACTAAGTAAATAGGGATGGAAGAAAGTAGAAGCTCAAAAGTCTACTTGTCTAAATGGATAAGGCAGTATTGTACTTGCATATCTTCTTGGGTCTTGAAACTCATTGTGACCCTTGAAAAGAGGTCCTTAGGAGTTTTGATGCCACATTTAAAAAAATTTAGAGCATTGGCCACTTGAGTCTTGGTGAGGGGGGTGCGCTGAATGGAAAGTAGGGGAGACCACCAAATGTTCTATTGATTCAAGGAGAGGCCATTGCAGAATTCATCTCCAGCCCATCAAAGCCAAGGCTTAATAGCCTTCAAAGCTTTCCAAATTCTCTTGATGACAAAGAGCCTAGAATGGCCATAGGCTCATGCATGATGAGAAGATTTTGAAAATCAATCCCCTTCCAAGCAAGGCCTTGTTTCTGAGTGGAAAGTACACCAAGACTACCAAACTCTTTTGGGAGACAACAAAAATCCCAGTCCACTCTATGGAAGCCATGGTGATCAGAACCAAATGCCCAAAGAAAATCCTTGAGCTATCTTTCCAACTTCATGTAAGAAGCTTTGGATGGAGCCCAGAAGGAGGAGTAATACACATGAGTGGTTGCAAAAATCTTTGAGAAAATCTACAATTTTTTAGTGAGGGAGAGCAGCTTTGTGATCTAGTAGTTGAACTTTTTACTAATCTTGGCCAACATAGCAATCAAAAGTTCCAAAGGTGATGCCTAGAAAGCAAAAGGAATGCCAAGAAAGTTGAAGATTTCCCCATGAGCAACCCATTTCCAGTCAAACTAGCTAAGCCGAGGTGGAGCTAGCAAAAAAGACTAATAGAAGTAGAGAATTTTATGCCATTGAATGGAAAAACCAAAGGCTTAATAAAAGTTGTTAGACAACTTAAAGCATTATTGATCTTTTCTTCATCCTCTAAAAGAGTACAAAAAGAATCATCGACAAAGTTTCTAGTGAGTAATCGGGAGCATGATTCAAACAAGGAAATGCCATGTACTAGTCTTGAGTACACAAAATGCACAAGTAAATAGCCAAAACCTTTCACAACAAGGACATAAAGTGCAAGAGCTAGTGAACAACTTTTCCTAATGAAACCAAATAGCCCAAAAGCCTTAGATTACAAATTCTTGATGGTAATGCAAGCATTAGCATCTCCAAAGAGCATCTCCATGGACTGAAGGAAATTGGGGCCAAAACCCAGAACTCAAAGCATAGCCAAGATGAAGGGCCATTCAATGCAATCATAGGCTTAGCAAAATCTATCTTAAAAAAGATAGCCTTCTGATTGGACTTGCATGCCCATTCCATTCCCTCCTAGACAGCAATGATGTTGTCAAATATATATCTGGACTTGATGAATCTAGTTTTCTCTGGCCACAAAAATTAAGGGCAACATGTGCTTGATTTTGAGAGAGAGTGCCTTGGCAATAATTTTATAAGACACATTCAGAAGAGTAATGGGTCTCCAATTGCATATGTCCTCTAAATCACTAGCTTTATGTATGAATTTTATATTTCCTTTGTTTATAATGGCTCCTAAGCTTTTAGAATGATAGGCTTCAAGATAAACTCTGTGCAGATTAGGATCTATATGCTCCCAAAGGTATTTGTAGAATTCACAAGGAAACCCATCACACCCAAGGGACTTGTCATCCACCATGGAGAAGACATTTTCTCTTTAAGGTCTTAGAGGGAAAGAAGTTGCTCACAAAAAGCACATTGCTCAACTACAGTGGTTTGGAGTAATAGAAATACACTTTCTGAGACCTTCCTCCTGAGCAACCAAATTCCCCTAGGAAGTAAACATGTTCTCATAGTGATGAAAAAATTCTTGTAGGATGGTAGGGAGACTAGATAGAAAAAAATTTCCTTGTTTAATCTTTTTAATCCCAACATTCGTATGACAAGCGCAAGACCTTGATAAAACTTCTTCAAGGGTTTGTCACCAACCTTCAACTAGTGGAGATGGGCTTTGATTTTGGCTCCCCAAGTAGCAAAATTATCAAAAATTTGTTTGTCATGATGAAGCTTGGTAAGCTGAATTTGTAAGTCCACATCAAAAGGCTTGAGGGTGAGGGATTTAGAACCTTTTTTAAGGGAAAGCCTATTGGCTTCATATGACCATTTTCTGAACATAGCTAATTGTCACCCATAAATGCATAGGAACTGGGTAGTTCTAGTAATGGCATCATTCCACCATTTAATCCATCCCCTTTGAGAATGCAGACATGGTTCCAAATTCCAGACACATAGGATGTGGAAGATGGTGGTAGCATGCATCAACACTGACGTGTTGAGGAAGAACTAAGACTTGGCCACCTTTGGGATAGCTGTTTCCCAAGAAATGACAAAATAAATGGGATAGTGGTCAAATAATATCATATCTAATAGGGGAATGATAGGTAGAACTCGATCCTCAAAAAGAGAGAAAAAAGATTGCACAGTGATCATAGTACGATCGAGACATTTTAATATGTAGTCAGAGCCAGCTCGAAAGTTAGACAAAGTGTGCCAAACCCCACTATCTTGGCAGCAGTTGGCATTGGGATAAAAAATTCCCAATTTATAGCACATGTAATACCAGGCTTGGCTTTCCCCAGTTGTCCAACAAAAAGGTAGAATGTCATCTTTGTCAAACACCACTTCAACCATATTAAAATCCCCACACATGACCCAAGTAGCTAGAGGCAAGCTGTTAGCGAACCAGGCCCACATCTAAGATCTTTCCGTAGCACCATCAGATGCATAAATATTATTGACTCCAAAAGAATGATTGTTAATGGAAAGCAAAAGTCAAATAATTCTATGTGTGGGATCAAAAATATGCAAAATAATAGTAGAATGAAGGTGAGGTGATAGGAGAGTAACTACACCTCGGCCAGCTTCATTCTGGGAAGAAAAAATCATGCCATCATGCAAAATTATCCAGCATGCCAAAGAAAGAATGAAACTAAAAATTTTAACTTCTTGCACACAGAGAAAATCTAAATTACCAAGTCTATGATGGACATCCCAAACATAGTACTTTTTGGGGATGTCTATGAGACCTGAAACATTCCATGATAGGAAGTTCATGAGAACTCTTCCATATCATCATCATCCTTAAGAGAGGAGTAGCTATTCAATAAGAAGGTAGAAATATGGTTGAACTCAGATAGAAAACCCTCTGGACTTATAGCCTAATATTTCACCTCTGGTATCTGCACACATCTAGGAGCAATGCAAGAATGTTGCATCGCTGGTGGTGCTATTGAAGAAGCAGTAAGAGGAGTATGTACCCTTGCCAAGGTAGAAGCCCTGGTAGCTACCTTAATCCCTTGTGTAGCAGTAGGGTTTGAAATATCTGAAAATAACATCACACAGCATGAAATAATATAATATGTTCAAGTATCTGATAATGTCTCAACATCTCGAGTCGTGAGTAAAAAAAAGATAAAGTAATAACTAAAGCTATGAAGGCTTGGGGCGAGGCCTCACATGCTCCCCCACTAGGCATGAACTTCCTCCTGGAGTTCATCAAAAGACAAGGGTATAGAGATTGCATCTATGCTGCATCCTCCCAAGAAATCGTGACCTCATCATAACATTCCCACTAGACCCTAACTTGGTCTAGCTCTCAACCTTGAGGAGCTAGGGTCTATCGGGCAATAATATGGATAGTCTCTAGCACTAACTAGCCAACCAACTCCACCTGTACCCTCAATAACTGTACCCTGATGCTTAATCTAGCGGTTGTCAACCACTACAAAAACTCTGTAGAACCTGCTCATGTCTCCAACTGTCGGCTCTGAAAAAGCCCCTCTCTAACCACTGGATGACTACCCCTGTGCATACTCACTAGCTATATGACCCATGCCACCAAAAGCATAGAATGGCCCTCGGGTATAAGATCGTGTATCCTATGATCCTGACTGCTGTGGGCCTCCTGATCTACTAGACCAACTATATCCACCCCTAGAAGACTGCTGAGTCTACACTGCCTGTGACTGTGGGGTATGTACTTTTTGATCCTGCTGTAACTACCACTGCTTGGACTTATAGCCCTAATTACACTGTGAGGGTTCTTGTTGCTGCTGCTGAGACTGTTGGCCCTTAGAGGACCCTGGTGTATAGTTTTGATTCCCTTTCCAAGGGGGTTTCTGTCGAGTAGAGTTTCGGTTCTTAGATCGATCCCATGATTCCTGTCTATCCTGGGTATCCTCTGCCACTATTGCTATCTCCACTACCTATCTGAAGGTGCTAGGGAAGGCCATCTAAATTGGACCTTGAAGTACAAAATTCAAACCCATATTAAAATGATGTACCCGTAGTTTCTCATCCTTCATGTATTCCACATAAGGAAGCAGCTTGAGAAACCTACTCTCATACTGAGTCACTGTAAGACCTCTCTGATAAAGAGAATGGAACTCCTCTATTTGTTTCTATCAAAAATACTCTGACAAGTACCTCTCTCAAAATCTTTCTAGTAAAGACTCCCATGTGAGGGTATCCATCCTCACTCCACCTATGATCTCCTCCTGATGCCACGAATTGGAGGCATCCCCTCTCAACTGATGAACTATGAGGCGTGCCTTTAGATTACTCCCATAGGGTTGTAATCCAAAGCAAAGGTATAGGCTCTTCAACCATGCCTCTGCTACTATTCCCTTAGTGGAACCTGTAAATAATGGTGGCCCAAGTTGAATCAATTCCCTGATATCATCTCCTATATGTCTAGGAGGTCTGACAAATGGGGGTCCTCTCTGGTGTATTGACTCACCTTCATGCTCATCCAACCCCTCTAACTGTCCCAGTGGGGGACTCCTAGTCCTCTCTCTGCCTCTGGGCCCACCTCCTCTGGGTCCCTCTACTTCCACTACTAGAATCTGCTAAACTGGCTAAACTATCGGTACTACCCTCGGTTCTATGGTCGGCAATGGTGGTGGTTTGGAAGATATTGTAAGGAAAGGACAAGCTTAGATGGATAATATAACCAAGGGGAAGTATCAGTCAAATGCTACATGAAAGGGAAAGGCTCAAATGAAGGATAAGGATGGATTTACCCCTGCTCACCCATGAGCTAAGGGGTGTGGTCAGAAGAGGCCATTGAAAGATAGATTATCTGATTTGGGTTTTAATCGCTTTGAGGTGCTAGTTAGAATGGTTCTAGAGGAGGCTATTCCTCATAGTGTCTCTTTTGACCTAATTTTCTAATCTGAGGGGCTTTTACCTAATGATGCTTGTGGGGCATCTCTGGTTGTGGTACATTAGAACTATGAAGTCCCTATAGCTCTTATGTTGGATTCTCTTGTGACACCTGTGGTGTCAAAGGATAATGATGTTGTTCTGGCCAACTTCTTTAAGGATGTGCTAGCATTTGGTAAGGGTCAGGGCTCTCCTCTCCCCTTAGGGTTGATTCCTAGACCCTTTAGGTGGGTTTCCTTTACTCCTCCTCTAAGGAGTGGGCACAAAACAAACTAAGAGAAGATTAAACTCACAAGAGATATATTCATGGAATCTAGGTTAGTGAAACCATTGGATGCTCATTTTCCTCATTCTACTCAATGATGATTATTCTCTCATGGAATGTTAGCAGGTTGAATAGCATCCCTAGACAAAAGGCTATTCAGATTCTGGTGGTTGATCATTCTCCTAATTTTTTGTATCGAAGAGACTAAGCTCTTTATGGAGTCTATGGTCCAACATGCCTCTAGTATTTGGACTCATGGGCAATGCTAGTGTGTTAGGGCTAGGGCAGTGCTGGTGGTTTGGCTATCTTTTCGGATCCATGGAAAATTTCTCCCCTTGGCTAGGTGTCTTCTCACTTAGCTCTCTCTATGGTTTCTTCTACTTTGGAATTAGGAGAGGAAATCATGATTACTAATGTGTAGGTGCCTGTTGATTTTGTGGAAAAGGAGGAACTTTCAAGGCATATTCAATATGTTAGAAATTGTCATCCTTTTCATCTTTGGGTGTTAGCAAGGGACTTCAATTTAGTCTTAAGTCTAGAGGAGAAGCAAGGTGGTTTGGCTAGATTGGGGCCTTCATCTACTCTTCTTCAGCAACATATATCACTTTTGCATCTCTTTTATTTTAAGCCTTCTAAAAATCTATATACTTGAAATAATCAAATGACTAGGGCTGATGCTATCTCAGAACATTTAGACAAATTTCTGGTTAGTGGCACCCTTAATTTCTCTTCAAAAATCCTAGTCTGGAGGGGTTTTCATCATTGGCCAATTAAATTTTTCGCTACTAGGGCTTCTATTCCAAAGTGTCCACTGTTTAAGTTCCCATTGATGTGGCTTCATGACTCCTCTCTTTTTTATTTTGTTTTATTTTGGTGGAGAGATGGCACTCCTGCATATGGTACAATTATGTTTTCATTTTTTAAAAGGCTTCACCATGTTAAAAGGCAACTCAAGATATGGAATAGAGAATGTTTTGGGAACCTTCATTCTATGAAGAGGCTTGCCTAGGAAGATCTTGATGTCATCACAAGGCAGATTAGAGATCGAGATTTTTAAGAGGATCTTGGAAGGGCTGAATCCCTTGCTTCTAAAGCTCTAGAAGAATAGGAACTTCATGAGGAAATTTTTTGAAAGAAAAAGGATAGATTTGATTGGCTCTAGGAAGGTGATCGGAACATTACTTTTTTCCATAAAACAGTGCAATCTGACTAGAATTAGAGAAATATCTCTTCTTTAGTTAGTTCTAATGGTACCCAACTAACTTCCTTATTAGCTTTATTCTACGAGGCTACTTGGTACTTTTATACCCTCGTCTTTGAGGACTCTCCTCCTACTAATAATGAAGAAAATATTAATTTGTCTTGTATTCCTTGCCTTATCACTCAGGAAATGATTGATTATCTCATGCGACCAATATCTTTGGAAGAGCTAGAGGAGGTGGTATTTGGCATGCCTAAGGGAAATGCTCCTAGTCTTGATGGATTTCTAGTTGAGCTCCTTTAGGAATTTTGGGACATTATTAATCATGATTTTTTGTGGGTTGTTAAGGAATTCTATTCTAGCAAGCAAATGCTTTGGGCATTGAATTTGACTTTCTTGACTCTTATTGCAAGAAGACAGGGTATTAATCAATTGGAGTTTTTTTGACTAATTGCCTTATGTAGTGTGGTTTACAAAGCCATTACTAAGTTGATTGTTGAGAGAATTAAAATTTTTCTCCCCATTATTATCTTAGAGGAACAAGGTGGTTTTTTTGTTGGAAGAATTTTTTTGGATGGGGTGGTTATTGCTATTGAGGCCATTCAATCTATGGCTAGTTTAAGGGAGAGAGCAATGTTTGTTAAGATGGATATGGCTAAGGCCTATGATGGATTTAAATGGAGTTTCCTAAGGAATATTTTTCTTACTTTTAGATTTAGCTCTGATTAGGTGAGTTGGACTATGAGTTGTGTTACTTCTGCCTCATTTTCAATTTTTCTTAATGGTGAACCTTCCCAACTATTTGATGGCTCTAAAGGCCTCCACCATAGTGACCCTCTCTCCACATATCTATTCATTATCTTGGCTAAGGGCTTGGGAAAATTCATTAAGAATAAGGTGTCCTAGAATTCTATACAAGGGTGGTGGTGGGGTAATGGTTTACCTACTCTTTCTCACCTTCAATTTCTTGATATTCTTCTCTTGTGGGTCTTGCTAGGATTAACGAAGCTGAAGCCTTTCGACATACACTAGATATTTATTTGGCAAACTTAGGCCAAAAAGCTAATGAGCACAAATTTTCCATTTACTTTTTTAACAATCCTAATTATATTTAGCAAAGTGTTGTTGATATCTTTCAATTTCAGATTGGGTCACTTCATTTTACTTATCTTGGCATCCCTATCGTTGTTTCTAGGCAACCACATCTCTTCTAGAAAAATTTGATTAAAAAGCTTTAGGATAAGGTAAATCATTGGACTTGTAGATGGATTTCTATTGCTGCTTGGGTTACTCTTCTTCAATTTTTTATCCAAGCTCTTCCTACTTATAGAAGAATGGTTCACACTGCTCCTATTTACTTTCTCAAGGATTTTGTGGTCTTTCTCAGAAATTCCTTTGGAGTGGTAATTTGCATAGCACTAAATGGAGTTTGATTAGCTGGGAGACTATTTGTAGGCCTAAAAAGGAGGGTAATCTTGGTCTTTCATTAGCTCTCTTGAGTAGTCAAGTGTTGCCTGCTAAGCTTTATTAGCGATGGTGCTTTGCACAACATCAACATTGGGCTTGTATTATTACCCATAAATATTTTCATGGTGTTGATCCTTTCTTTGTTTCTACACATCCTCTTGAAGGTCATTGCTCAATGGTTGGGCATACTCTGAAGACTGGTGTTGTACCCATATACCCATATCTTTAGACTCTTTCTGATTCTTTTCATGGTATTGGATGGGATAAAGTGGCTCATTACAAGACTCCTTATCAATTGGGACCTGTTGTTGATTACAGATGGAAGCACTCTTCTAATTGGCCTCCTAGAGGCATAGATGTAGATCATCAGGAGCTTTCTCAAATTTTGACCTCTAAGGAGTGTTCCTCTTTGCTAGGTCTAGATATTTTGTCTTAGGGAGGTACCTTTTCTAGTAAATATCATGTCTCTGCAAGGTTTCATGAGATAGCTAGACAATTATTTGGGGATGCTATGATCCCTTGGTGGAAGCAAGTTTGTAATAAAGTTTCTTCATCCAAGTGCATTTTTTTCATATGGCTAGTGGCTCATAGCCACTGTCTAAATGTAGATTTTAAGGCCCCTCTTATTTTGTTTTGTATGGTAATGGGCAGGAGTTTGTCTCCCATCTTTTCTTCGATTGCTTCTTTTCTACTCAGCTATGGAACCTTTGGTGGAGTACTTGGGGTTACTCTTGTAGGCATGCTTCCTCTTTCCCTAAGTTGTAGGCTTTCTTGGGTGGTGCTCCCTCCAATTCTTCTCCTCTCCATGCTGCTTGGATTGCTGGCCCATCATTCATTCTATGGCATATCTAGATGGAGAGGAATTGACAAATATTCCAAGATTTTTTGATTCGTGTTATGCATCTTTGGTGGAAGATCTCACATTCTATTCAAGAAAATATTCAAGTAAAGTGTGCACTTGATGGGGTATGGATTAGGTTGATCTTGCTATATGCAATCACCTCAATTTTCACCTTTAGGATGAGGTTGTAGCTCAAAGCTATCAAAGAGTGACCAGGCAACCTCAACAATAGAGAAAAGACTAGGTGAATCGGGATGGCCATTAGACTCCTCCTCCCCATGGAGTTCTAAAAATTAATAGTAATGGTTCTTCTTGGGGGAATCCAAGCCCTACTGGTATTGGGGGAGTGGCTCATTGTAGTTTTGGTGATGTTAAATTTTTTTTCTCAATTCATAAGGGTGACTACACTAATAATTTGATGGAAGCTTAGGCCTTTTTATATGTTATAGAACAATTTTGTTTGTGGGGATGGTGCAAGATTATCTATGAGACTGACTCCCAAATGGTGGTGAACTTTCTTTCCTCATAGGAGCTTGATTATGTCAATTGGTAGCTGTTGTCACATAGGTTTGCACCATTGTCCAAGGCCTATGCACGAGGACAACCTAGTGAAACATGGAAACAACCTCCAAGCTGTGGGACTTGAACTGCGAGGTTGAGTCTTCGGAGAAGGCTGGCTTCCTCTTACTGTCAGGGCACACCTATCTATTCTAAGAAGGGAAAGGGAGAAAGAGAGCACTAAAGAAAATCTATCTAGTCTAATCTAAGGTGGTGATGCACCAAAACAGAGTGTTCAGGCTCATTTCTGCCCATATATGCACTACAGAACTAGGGTAACATTCAAGGTCATACATTCATTCAGACTTATATCAACCAACAGCCACATACAGATCAGGAGACCAATTGAATAACACCAGGAACAGAAGATTTCACTTGTATATTATTCCATAGCCCAAAGATAGATACAGTATGCAGACCACTGATCTCAACAATACATCAATGAGAGGCAAAATGCTACACATACATGTTGATGGCTGAAAGAGATGATACAGGATGTTTTATCTAGCTTAGAGACAAAGGGATTTTTACACTGCAAGTCTGCAAGCAGCAGCAGAGAAAATCAGGAAGAGTCAACCCTAAGAACAGATCACCAAATTGCCTTTATAGATTAGGCATAACTGAATATTTCTACATTACATTCACTTCTCACCTACTGGCATTAACTTTCTATCCTGAGAATCCAATCAAAGATCTGATTGAACGTGGCCTACATACCAAGAAATCTGATATCCCTCTGAGAAAGAGCCTGGAGAAGATAGGAATGACACCACAACATTCTCTGACATGGTAGATGGATCGCCCAAATGGATGGAGTGTCTTCTTGCACTTGGAATTCAATCCGAGTTGGTAGCAATTAATCCCACTATTAGATTGTGGCAAAACCCAGATTTCTCATCATTCATGATTTGTGCATCCATCAGAATCGATCAGTCGAATAGGCTCGACAAGCCAACTCGGCCATCCAGGCCAATCACACCTTCGATCTCACCACCTTGGCAGTCTCTTACATTTGACTAGGTGCTTACCACCCTTTCTGTGCAACTAGGCGCTATGTCTCTATCGAAAAGTCATCGAAGATCTCGATAGCGCCATAGTGCCTAAGGGTTTCAACCTAACTCTGCCACCTTTCATCATCTTGCTGTAACCTTACATTAATCATCACATCGACTACGATGATTGCAATGACCGCCAACCGCCAACCATTTTACTTACTGCGCTTCTGAATTTGGGCCCACAAGGACACTCAGCGAACGGGCGCTAACCCACTATCATAAAACTCGCGCGGCTTCCCCATGGTGAGATAGCACCCGCCGCCGATCTCCGTAGATCTGACGGTCACAAAACCTGACCTCCCGCAACCCTCCTTCTCTATTAAATCATTGGGCCCGCTGATATGTGGCATCTCCTTGTTGGTCTGTTGGTCACTTAAATTTGACTGCATTGGCAGCATGAAATATGGCCCCGCCAGGAGACCTGGCGCATGGGCGCTATGTCACCGACGTTAACTCCCAGGTAGCTCTTGATAGCGAGACAACACTAGTCGTAGATCCTCATGGATCCGATGATTGTGAAGACTCGCCATTCAAGCTAAGACTACTGGGCCCGTTGTACGCTATGCACTAACTCATACACATGGCACATCCCTATTTGGTTCGACAAAACACCAGCTGGAAACCCAAGACCTAATCTGTAGAGCGACCACATGTCAGCTAGGTGCCATGTCGCTATGCAAAAATCGAGACCAAATTCCCATAGTGCCATAGCGCCCACTGACAACGTGTCCTGAGATTTACACATATCCCCATCTGATTCGCTATCCCAATGCCGGGCTGACAAATTGCACTACAGAGTACCGACGGGACCCATCTGCCTGATCATTCCTCGCCACGGTGAACCTTTCGTTTGGGTGTTATGTCGCCATCGGAAAACGCATTGGTTTTTCATTGGCGCCATGGTGCCTCACCATTTTTTTGAAACCTCCAAGCCGTGAAACTTGTTTTCCCGCTGCCCTGAAACTTCTTACCTGCCGTACTCTATGATCTGCGATTGGACCCATCCCACTCGACACCATGTCTACAACTGCACCGCACTCTAGATGACACCTTGCAATCCTTGGTGAGACTTGGTCCTATCGATCCACATGGCAGATGGTGGCTATGTCGCCATGATAAAATCCGTGCATCTCCACCATAGCGAGAATGCGCCATCCGTTGATGCGACCCAATCCGATTATCGTGAGGACTCATCATACCTCGTGCTTCCGCCCTCCATGTTGATACACCTGGCATCACCTTGAGACATGGCCCGACCTGACACGTCTCACCAGGGTGCGATGTCACTGTCATAACCCTCGTGCAACTCCTCCATAGCGCAATGATGTTTACCTTTGATCTGAGCTGATCCGATGATGGTGAACATAAGCCCCGACTATGTTAGCCTTGCCGACAGGAACTCTGACCTAGCACACGTGGTTCCTTCTGATTTGTCGCCACAACACCTAATTCTTTTGGTCGTTGAAACTCGCCGCCGTGACTATTTTCACTGGGCGCTATGTCGCTATGGAGATTTTCTGGCCAATATGCGATAGCGACATAGCGCCAAGGGCATCAAGAACCTTTTTCGACCCGCAGAATGCCGGACCCACCCCTGCAACATGTCATCAGGGCATCATCACGCTATAATAAATATCGTTCATTTCCCTTATAGCGCGATGGCACCAACCGTCGGTACCGCTTAGATCTGACAGCCAGAAACTTGCGGGTCGTAACATTAAAATACTAATTTGAGACTAACCGTTGCACAAGCTGCACTTTCAAAATTTAAATCCTTGGCAGCAAACCAAAGGTAACAGTAGCTAGCCACTATTGTCAATTGGATTCTTCTCTTTTGTACCTCTCTTGAGTTCACTAGGTTTACTTACATTCCTCATGATGGGAACAAAGTTGCTGATTTTTTAGCCAAATGGGCTTTTGGTCATGCTCTAGGCTAGAATATTATAGGTAGGGGGCAACTTCCCTTTGAGATGGTGCAAGAATTTGATGAACTTGTTGCTCAGGATAGAGCTCCTTGTTGAGCTCTCCTTGTTGTAATCATTTCTATCTTAATAAATATTTACCCCTCTTTTTCCTAATTTCAAAAACAAATTAAGCACTAATGACTCTAAAGTGTATGATTACAAAATTTCATAATAATAATAATAGTAATCTTAACAAAAATTGTGAATATTATTTTATGTACAAATTTATTTTGATTAGTGGTCGTAGGATTGAAGCCCGTGCACTCTCTGACAGAGTGTATTAAGTTAACAACAACATAAATTCCTATATTAAATCTTTGAAAAATACTCTATTTATAAATAAAAATTAAATATATCAAATATCATTGCACAGTTCAACCACATCTTTCCCACCACTCATCAAGATTTCTTATTTCTTTTGCCTATACTTGGCTTTCTCAACTACATTGTTGAGTTTACCCTTGTCAGACAAAACCTTGAAGAAATTTTCAAAAAAGTCTGCATAGTTATGCTTCTTAGTTTCATTCTCCCTCTTCCAACTTCTCATCTTCTCATCTTCCATTAATATCTTATACTTCAAAGTTTCAATCTTAGATTACGTCTCTGTCAAAATCATCACGAGGCTTCCTTCATCCATCTTCCCTCTCAATTCCTCTACAACTTGATCTTTCCTGCTCTGGAGATTCTGCAGACGGGTAACATACTCTTCTTTCCAATCTTTTATAACACCCAACACAGTCAACTCAATGTTTTTTTCCATGTATTTCTCCAATCTTTTTTGAAATATTGGGTGAACAACATTCAACCAATCCAAACCATCTGAATTTCTATCAAAGTAGATAAGAGAGATGGGCCATTCCTCATCCCATCTAATTGATAAACAATATTATCAACTGGAAAATAGATAATGAAATTGATCCCATCAATTTGAGACATAGAAGTAGAAGCCTCTTCTTCTTTTGAAAAATTATTTGAGCTTCCCAATGTACATTGTTATTTGTAATAGAAAGAGATTTGAGTAGTGGTGTGTTAAAATTTCTACTGCACTCCTTCAAATTGGAGAGTTGTGGACCAATTTCCACATGAGATGGGTAGTTCATGAGTATGGAAATTATGGCATCAGTTGCACACACATTGTTGAGTTGTTTCTTTGAACAAAAGAGATTCACAAGATTGAATACAGGTCTATTATCATTCTTTGGTAATCTGTAATTGGGCAGGAAGACAATGCCATTAATGGGTAAAAGGTCATTTAGAAATTGTGAGTCCAGAGAATGTAATTCCTCTACTCTAACTCCCTTCACTTCCATTTCACAAATAATTTGTATCAGAACACCTTGTTCACATTGAACTGAATGCCAAGACATTTTCAACTGTTGGTAAATGCAAATAATGAGATTTAAGTTGCCTTATCTAGAGGGTTTTTTAGAAGTAGGGTAATAGTGGTTCCATCAATTATAAATAGTGTATTTTTTTGGAAATTAAGGTTGAGATAATTAGTTTATTTGAAATGCGGACATAAAAATTAAAAACATTTTTAAGGAAAAAGTTAAAGTGATTTAGATTTTAGTTAGAAATAGAGAAAGTTTTAGAAATTCCTATAAGAATTTTTCTTTAAGATGATCAATGTAATTAAAATGCCCTCTTTAGAAAAGGTTAGATATTTGTATACATAATATTATATAATTTTTTTGGATCATTTCTAATAGTTTGTAAAAAATATTAAAATGGGTAGAAGATCATTTAGACAATTCCTCTACTCTACCTCCTTTACTACCATTACTCTAATGACTTCTATGACTTGTATGATTTATTTGTCTCACCTAAGAAATAATAAAATAATACTTGATAATAAATTAATACATTGATCTAAGTAAACTTAAGTAAAGTTTTAAAAGTAAATAGTTATTTACACCAACACCCCCTTAAGTGCAACTTAGGGGAATGCACTTAAGCTTATGAAAGCTAGGATGAAATGAAAGATGGGTCCCAACTAATAGGCCATGCTAGGTACCCATGTGCATAATTTAATGCAATCTCTCATAAAGTGGAGAAAGAGGGAGAACCTCATGGAAAAAATGATCCCCCAAAAATAGAGATGAAAAGACAAGATGCATGAATGGATGGAGTAATCAAGACCCCCACCATTACAACATACATCAAGTATATACAAAAAAAGTAGTATAAGAAGAACAAAACCCCATAAGAGGAAAAATTCCCCTCATAAGGGAGAAGAAGAAGAGAGACAAGATAGTCCCCCACCCCCTAAAATTTAAAGTGTCAATCAGTGATAGTTGCTCCAAGGTAGAAGCTAGTCCATCCGTGCTGAATAATGTTCCTCCCCTTTGGAAGAAACAATGGAAAAGGTACAAGTTAAACACTTTCCCTATGTGTAGAAAGAATGTCAATGATGATTGGTGTCTCTGAAACCTGCTCAACTATCCCTATGTTGTTACTACTAGTTGCCCCTTCCAAGATGGCTAAAAAGAATGAGTGCAAATCTAGCAAGGATAGATGTAGAACTTTGCCAAAGGAACCAACTATTTCCTTAAATGATAAAGAGACCTCCTAAAACTATTGTACATAAGGATCCAAAATCATATTAACCTGGGAAGATTGATAATGTGGAGAATGGACAAGAGGGTTAGAGTGAGCCCTTACAACAATTGAAGAAGGATCATCATCATCAAAGAGAAGATGTATATCATTGATGATGTCCCCAAAGTTTTCTATGTATGATTCCAAAAACAAACCTAAAATATCTGCTATGTAGTCATCCCCTATTGCTAGAGCTAGAAGACAAGGTGTACCATGTTGTGTTGGACCTATCACTATGGCAATATATGCATGTGGAATGTGTCAATGTTGCATCTACAGACTGCAGCTATCAATAGGATCCCACATATTTGAATCTATTGAATCAATATCACTACTGTCATTATAAATTTCCATAATGTATGAAGTACGAAGAGGATTAGAGGATAACCTAGGTGAACTTTCCTCAAAGTGAACATTCCCCTCAATGAAAATCTCATGTGTCTTAGGATCCATAAGTCTATATGCCATAACACTCTCTTCATGTCCGATGAAAGCACAAGGCCTCGGTGGTGGTGCCTTACATTCCCTGGAAGATATGTTTGCCCATGCTAGACAACCAAAGACTCTAAAGTGTTTCACAACTAGTTTTATGTTGCACCATGCCTCAAAAGGAGTCTTCCCATCTAAGGCATTATAAGGAGACCTATTAAGTATGTGATTGGCACTACTTATAGCTTCAATTTCAAATGTAGGATCAAGAGACTTGACTTGTATCATGCAACTTACCATAGATTTAAGAGTTTTTAACCTTAGTGCTACAACATCTATCTTATGTAGACTGAATGTTGGTGGATTTTGAAGATCAATACCCTCAAGTTTGCAAAAGTATTTAAGTCTTGTGTTCGCATATCTTCTTTCATTGTTCATCCCAAGAACATTGATGGCTTTCCTTGATTGTTGTTCAACATGAGTTTTGAAGGCTAGAAACTTATCCAACACTTCATTCTTGTGATGAAGAAAGTAGACCCATGTGTAGCATGAAAAATCACCAATGAAAGAAAGTATGTAGCAACCCTAGCTTATTGATCTCATTGGAAAAGGACTTGCTAGTACCATGTGAACCAACTAAAGAACAACTGGTGCTCTTGAAGACTTCCCTTTATCAAACTTCTCCTCTAAATTCATATCCACTGAACATGTTGAACACTCATCCTTAGAATAGTTAATTATAGGTAGACCTTGCCCATGTCTCTTGAACAAAGTTGCTAAACATAGTGGAAGGAAAGATGACCATATTGCTCATGCCATAATATCTTTTGTGAATAAGATTGAGTTAACAAGGCATGTGAAGGAGACTTAGCCACAAAGTATGAAAAAGAATAAAGCCTTTTTTGATGATTGACTTTACCTACTACAACCAATGAATCATCTTTTAGATTTTTCACCATTATAGAATCAGGAAGGAACTCAACTTTTTTACCATCTCCAAGGTGAGTGATTTGGTAAATTGAGAGGAGAATAGAGCTAAGGTTTAGAACATAGAGAACATCTTTGAATTTCCCATTTTCCATCTTCACATGTCCTTTCCCTTCAACTTCCATTTTTGTATCATCTTTTAGAAAGATGTGTGGTACCTACGACTACTTCAATGAAGAAAAGTCTCCCTTTGAAGAACCCATATGATATGAGGCATCTGAGTCAAGAATCCATTTCGATAAAGAACTTGAACTTACCATAAGTACTTTCCATTTTCACTTTGAGGTGGGTGGAGTTGAATCCTTGGAAGCATCAGCACATTGTTTTTGTTCTTCTTGAGTAGGTTTTCCAGCTCATCGATTCTCTTAGTCTTACAATGATACTCATCATGATTCAGTTTCTTGCAATATGCACAAAAACTTTTTTCCTTTTCATTGTTTCCCTTCTTTTTGGAAGAAAAATTGCCTTCTTGTGAAAAGGAAGATTGTTGTGTCTCAAATTGTGGTTTTTTCTTCTACTACTTTTTCTTGTTGTTGTTAGAAATTTTTCCACTTTGACTTGATTGGTTCTCATCACTAGCAACATTTTCTTTAGTCTTTGATTACTTGAGAATTCTCATATCTATCAACTTGATTTGTTCAAAAATCAACATTTTTAGAAATGCATCAAGTGTAGGCCTTTGAAAAGAACTTTCCATGGTCAACCTATGAGTGTTATAACTCAAAATAAAGGAAGCATACTCTAAAGGTAGTCTCTTAAGGATGTGATGAATCAATTGATCATCCTTTATGAGATTACCACAATATTTAAGGAGTGTTCTAAACTCATTGGCTTTGTTGATACAATCTTGAATTGTTTTAAAATTCTTAGGATCCAATAGAAGTAGATTGTCGTCAATCTAGAATCCCTTTTCCTCATCCACCTTACCATACAATGCTTCAAGTTTGTCCCAGGTAGGTTTGGCTTCCTTGAAACTAAAATTGTGGAAGAAGAGATCTCTATGTACACAATTCTTGATAATTCCTATCTTTACTTTTCCAATCAAAGAGTGTTGTAGCATCAGTGGGTTTGGGAATCGTACCATCAACATAAAGATCTAGACCTTTTTCCATTAATCTACTCCATACAATATCTTTCCATGTAGAATAATTGTGTTAGAAGTGGACCTTTAGGCAACCCCATGATGCAAAAAATGAAAAGAGCACAAGAAAGAGACACAAAAATACAATATAGACCCCCCTATTCACTCAATCAAAGAACACAACCCCCCCCCCCCCCCCCCCCCCCCACAAAAAAAAAAAAGAAAAAGATGATTTTGGCACTTTATATGTAATGCGTGTAAAATAGGCCACTTGTAAAAAATTAAAATGTACAAAGTGGACTTATGATTTTGTTGTTTCCAACTACCTTTTGAGACTCAAATCTATCACTAATCATTGTAGCTCAGATGTACAATAGTTTTGAAAAGTAATCAAAGCAATACCATGTAGAAAAGGCCCTAAGTCTTAAAGTGATATTTTTGTCCACACAACCCTATAATCTGATTGCAAATCTGAAAAGTAGATGAAAAATTAAACACTTTAAAAAAAAAATAGAACCTATTTTCAAGTCCAAATGAGCTTGTGCGGAGTGTTTCAAGTTGCAAAATGCAAGATTGGATAGCTAGAGTCACCACAAAATGTAATTTCTAACAAATCCGTGCACCAAAATAAGAAATGAATAGCCCCACTAAAAAGTACAGGAAATTCTACCCAAAATAAAAAAAATTACACCTGATTTGAAGTCTAGATGACTGAGTTATACCCTCCCAAAGTCAGACTATCAAATCAAAACTACATCTGGACAAGGGTCTAGGAGGAATCTACAAGGTTATATTTGACATTCAAATAATTGTCATAGCAATTCAAAAGTGCATTGGAATGATGTTCAGATGACCATCAAATTTAGTACCATGAAATGATGATGTCAGTAAAAAAAATCCCCCTTGCTAATGTGGCAATATAGATTGTTAATTATATGTACAGTCTTGACACATGGCAATATACAGTTGGTATGACCTATCCTATCTATCGCTGACATATAAACTAATGAAAGTTGTGGAGTTGACATAGTCGTATCCAAGTTGGCAGACAGGTGTACAAAGGGTATCCACGTGTACGCAGAGAGGAAGCTGTGGCTATTGCTTCATGGCAGGATCAAACATTGTTGCATGGTAGGTTGCATATGCTGACAAGGCATGAGTTGGCTCCACATAGATGTTTCCAATAAAACTAATGTAGCCTTTGAACTCGTAGTCCACATAGCGAAGAGTGTGATGCTACGTACCAGACATGAAATTCATTGCAGTTGATAGTTGGATGCCACGTGTTGCAGTCTGCACAAGTATTTCTTGTCGACATGGCCTTCGCCAGAATATTCTTGATAACTTTTTAAAAAGATGCTAGGAGTTAGGGAGTCTAGTGGTCAAGGTTAATTGTTGTCAACGGGTGTTGTTTATGGTGCAAATTTAATTGCTATGGATGTCCAGTTTTAAAATGATGGTGGGCAACAATCCCATATGTATGCTTACAAATAAAGAGGCACTAGTGCCAGATTCTGGTTGGCTAGTTGTTGTAGAGTTTGCTAGATTTGTTCAAGGTCGATTATGATGTGAATGCAACCAAAATAATATGATTCACTCACCTAAAATATTGAAGGAATATTCTAAAATATTCCCTATAGGGAACAGGGTGTCACTACTTGGTTCTTGCAAAAGAAAAATTCCCTGCAGCCCTAATGGGCTGAATTTTTTTTTAAATCATAGAGAAAATAAATTTGGTCTAAAAATAAAATTGCATATCTAAATAATGATCATACTAGAGTTGAAAATTGGACCTTCGGGTGTAGATTTACAAAAAAAAATTTCCTAAAAATTTACTTTGGCCCAACATAAGAGAATTTATCATTGATTTTCACCAAATCGACATTCTGGATGCAATGGTGAGGTCCATTTTTGGCTCTAGATGCTCCCAATGATTGTGATACTCCAGATTTGGGTTGAGGTGTTGAAGCAACAATATGGTCTCAAATGGCTATGTGAAGATAAATTCTCCAAGCTCTAATACCATGTAAGAATTTGCCTTAGGGAAAAATTCACCCAAAGTCAAGGAACTCAAGCACAAGCATAAGAATCGACTAGAAGAGTATGATCAGAATAATAATATAGTATTCAATTCAATGTGAAAGTACACTAGGAGTGCTTCCTCTAGAATCCTTCTAAAATGCCTTGAAGTTAGCAACATGATAGGTCATACAACTAGGCACATGTACACCAAGTTTGGGTTATCCTCCATTAAGCATATAAGTGTGATGATGAGAGGATAAGCCTACAAAGGTGTAGTATGCAAAAGTATGTTGTAGATTCCATGTACTAGAATAGGAGTGCAAATAACTATGTTTTCTACATGAAAACTCAATTTATTATGCAAACTCCAGCGTTGTAGATACCATGTGCTAAATAAGAGTTGTTTACTCTAGTGTTGTCAACATGACAACTCATAAGAGTATGCAAACTCCTAAGTATCTCACCTAAGAAATGATAAAATAATCCATTCACCTAAGTAAACTTAAGTAAAGTTTAATAAGTAAATACTTATTTAGACCAATTCTCTATCCTTTCAAGGTAGTAGAAGTTGATAAATGTAGTTCCCTATCATCAATTCCTCCCATAGTGATACTAATAGAAGATATCAGGATATTTGTATAATGTAAAATTATAGAGGTAGGAGATGTAGAGATCAAGAAGGAATATCTAAAAATGTTTGATGAGAACAGAGAGTTGAAGGAAGATTTCAAGTACCTAGTACTAAAGGGTCTAACTCATTTAGCTAACCTATTAAAGGTTTTCAAAGAAGGGTGGATGCATTATGTTTTGATCAATACGATGATAATTCATCTAGTTGGAAGGTGAAAGACCAATCAAAGTCATCAAGAATATAATACATTTACTCATAGGTTGTTTGGTAGATGATGAATAAGACACCATATAACTCATATAAATGGATGAAGTTGAAGAACTCACAAAATCCACATAAGGGAATAGACCCATGATTTTTTATGACATTTTAAAAGTTCATTACTAGATTTTAAATCGATTGCAGACTAATGCACAGTGATGTTATAGGTATGTTTACTAATCCCAATGGACTGAATCACTTCTAGAATCTGTAGAGGTTAGTGTATTAATAACAGAGATAAAATATTATTGAACTTAGGATTTCCTTTGATCCATTGAAGTTCTTTCATTAATAGATTTTAATGCCTTATTTACTTCAGGAAGATTGGATGTATATCAAGTGGAAAGGGTGTGGGGATGAATGGTCATGTCTTGGAATGCAAACATGGACATTCATACTCAAACTCATTCGGTGGTAACTAATCTTCACTATTTTTTACTAACTTAAACCAAATTAATCAATGTATGATCAATCATTAAATTTGGGGCCTAATATAAAGGATAGATTGATCACAATCTAAATATCAAAGGAATAAAAAGTAGTTTTGATCATGCCTTAATGATCTCAAAAAATATATATGCCATCGGTTTTAACTGTGCATATCACAGTTATTGTCAGACCAAAGCTACATGCTTTAACACTCCCTCTTAGCTAGGGAAGACAAAGTGCTTATATATAAGTTATCCTTATTTAAAAGTGATATCATCTAGATATATTTAAGAAAATCAAGTCCCATGATATCCACTATAAGGGATCATGGTAAATCCATATTACATATCTTGTGATCACATAACACATGGTATGAAGTATCATCTAAGTTAGTTCTACATATCACCTAACAAGTGATATGAGGAATCACTTAGTATGTGATACAGGTCTTCTTTTACATATCACCTAACAGGTGATATGAGGAATCACCTAACATGTGATAGCTTGTTTTACATATCACCTAACACGTGATATGAGGAATCACCTAACATGTGATAGCTTGATTTACATATCACCTAACACGTGATATGAGGAATCACCTAACATGTGATACCTTGTTTTACATATCACCTAACACGTGATATGAGGAATCACCTAACATGTGATACCTTGTTTTACATATCACCTAACATGTGATATGAGGAATCACCTAACATGTAATACCTTGTTTCACATATCACCTAACACATGATATAAGGAATCACCTAACATGTGATACCTTGTTTTACATATCACCTAACACATGATATGAGGAATCACCTAACATGTGATACCCAATTTTAGATATTCACCATAACTCAAAATGTTTAAAGGTAATGTGCACTTACCATAGGAACATTCATAATCTATTGTGATATGTATCAACCATTGCATGATGTCTATCATAATCTAGAAGGTCATTGTCTATTTTAGAAAACTAAATCCACCATGTTAGAAATTATCTATTATGATCGATTACAACCATCACACGATGTCTATCATGTGTGTAAGATCATCATCTTCCAATAACATTAACAAATACAAGCCATAATCATATGGAAGTCATCACTTCCTCATTATACCATAGGGCCTATAAAGCATTAAATGATTTCATTAGTATAATAATCAATTAAATAAAGTTTACCTCATAGTATTTCACCTTCAAAAATGAGACTCCCTCTTAATCACTATGATTGGGATTGTCACAAGCTGATTGAACCAATCTGCTCCCACTAAAGCTTGAGGTCATCAATATTTTGACTTCTTTGAAGATGCTAGACTCCTTCTAAATCTAATTACACATGCTTTCATCCTTGTGTTTCAAATATTTCCTTTTCATAAGGTGAGCCCATATAGGAAATATGACTCATGAATATATTTTCATCCTTCATAGAATATTTGTCGTTATGACTCTACCATCCACTAATAGATAATATTCTATCTATACACACTTCCCATCATGATAATATAAACCCATTATATGCTTAGGGTTTTCTTCATAATCACTAACTTATGGTTCTTTAGAGTGATGAAGCCACATTGATTAGTGTATTTTGTGTGTTTACCACATTGATTGATAGGAGGTCAACTAAATTTTGTTTTCTAGTACTCAGATCATTCTACATATGATCTGTGCATTACATGATAAGGATTCTTCTCCAAAGTTTATATTGATCACAACATCCATCTATAACTTTCTCTGTATAAGAAATTATTTATAATCAATTCTCGTGTACACATTAGCACTTTTCATGGAGTTTTCATGAGGGGCACTTGAATGTGAGATAATAAACTTGGTGACGAATTCAGCATATCCATTAGGTAGTCATAAGTATTATAAGTGTCTATGTACAAGTCTGCAAAGTAATATTCTCACCATAGGAAATTGATAACTTTAATGGATCAATGAGTCATCAGACCAACAATCTTGAAACCCATGAACTTAGATTTAGCTTTTAACCAAGCTATAATGCCAAACACCATTAATATATAATTTTCTATCTCAATTCTCATATCTATTTTTGAGAGCATCTCCAACTTTTAATGAAGGGTATATGTTTGCTACTCTTTAAGCACACATTGAATTGCCATCAATCTGGGCACACTTGGAATGTCCCGTGAAGAAATTCCTCAACCCAGAACTAGGTAAAGAAACTCACATGACCTATGAAAGAAATGAGGGCCATTCCCATCCTAACATTCTAAATAAACAACATCCTGAAACACAGGGGGAAGATGACCCACCAACACATCACCCACACTTATCAAAGATTTGCCCCACAAAAACTCTTAGTAGAAGATGTTATAACCATCTACAATCAATATAGGCTATAGGTCTATATTCCTGTCATGTCCCCTTTTCAAATAATTAAAAAATAATAATCTTTGCTAAGATAGGCAGGCCCAAGAAAGTGAAGTTTCGGAAAAAGGGAGTTAATCTTTGGAAATGGTTGGACTAATAAATGATAATTATTATTAAAATATGTTTCATTAACCTCTCTTGGACGTGAGTTACAGTTATGCCCTTTTTAAAGAGGTTTGGAGGCATTTTGGGGGGAATTTCAGACTTGATTTTTGCTCATTCTTTGTTATTCTTCAGAGGCTGCCAAACCTGTGGAGAACGAGACCCAAGAACGGGAGTTTGCAAGTTTCCAGGGAGACCCAAGGATAGGAGTTTGAAGGTTTCTAGGAAGGCTAAGGATGGGAGTTTGAAGCCATTCCATGTGCATGCTCATACAAAGTTTGCCTTTGTGCTGAACAATGTAGATTTGTGGGTTTTTGGGTGTGTTTTTTGCATGAGTTTGGTGTTTTCAGTTGAGCATTTCATATCAGTTTTGGTTGCTGCTGTATTTCAGACTTTAAGATGTTAAAATAGAGCTGAATATATGTATTGGTACATGATTAAACTTCTGAGATAGTTTATTAGTGTTTTTGTGGTGTTTCTGGGCATTTTGTGTTAATTTCAGGAGCCCGATGAGCATAGTTTTTGTCCTACATTTGTGAGCTGTTGTGTAAAGGCTATATAGATATGGAAACATCATTTTGTAGGCTTTTATGCTGCTGAAATATCTGTAAAAATTTCCACTTTCAGATTTATTAATAACAGGTGAAGCTATGAAGCTTTTTGGCACTATTTTCGGCATACCCGATTTGGGGTTTCTTGAGAAATTTGGTGGATCTTTGTGATAGCAGTTGTTTGATTTTGAAAATCTGATTAGAGGTGTGAAATACCATATCAAATCAGAAAAGGGGAAATTTCAGTGGTATCAGAGCCATGATCTTGCCAGCCTGAGGGTTTGTAGAAGTTTGCAGGTCAGTTTTGACAACTACCTAGATCTTGCATTTCAATTTTGAGAACTACCCAAATCTTACATGTCATAATTTATGATTGCATGTTGCTTCTAATCACCTGCATGTCAAAATTTATGGTTGCATGATACTTCTAATCATTTTCATGTTAGTTCTTGGTGAATTTGGTGGTTGTAGAAGTTTGCATTTCAGTTTTGACAAGTACCGAGATCTTGGACAACTACCCAGATCTTGCATGTCATAATTTGGTGGTTGCATGTTGCTTCTCATCAGTTGCATGTCCAAATCTATGTTTTCATGCTACTTCTAATCATTTTCATGTTAGTTCTTTGTGAATTTGGTGGTTGTAGAAGTTTGAATGTCAATTTTGACAACTACTCGGATTTTGCATGTCAGTTTTGACAACTACCCAGATCTTGCATGTCATAATTTGGTGGTTTCATGTTGCTTCTAATTAGTTGCATGTCCAAATATATGGTTGCATGCTACTTCTAATCATTTCCATGTTAGTTCTTGGTGTTTGAAGAAGTTATATCCTATTGGGGTTACACTCTACTTTATCCAGAATGGACAGGTATAGTATAGAGTCTCAGAGGGAATGATCTTGGAAAATTGATAGCCAGAGTCAAAATAGTAGAAAGGATGGTTATTTAGACATTCGAGATAAACTTATGAAAATAAGCCATGACATGTCTAAACAGTTGGTTGAGCACCACCGTATAATGAATGACATGTTATCTAACCCAGCTAAGGTGGATAAGTTGACTGGATTTCTATTTGGCAGATTTTCTCATAGGACAGATGATACAATTCCCAAGAACTTGCATGAGGAGTTTGAGAAACTAGCTGATAGCCAGGTAGAGGTCTCAGATTCTACTTTTCCATAGGAGGTGGTGGGAAAGGATATTACACAGATTGATAGTAACAGTAAACTTGATACTCAAATTGAGACAATTGTTTACAGGTTGTCAAAGGGTGATGCCACAAGTATTCAGGATGCTATAGTTACAACAGGCAGTGACTATAGTGTAGTGGGTTCAGATGATGATTATGAGGATGTTGTTGTGCAGGATGGTGAGATACCTGGTAGAGATGAGAAGACATTGAGCATTCATGACTTTGGTGAGAAAGAGTACTAGGCGCAGTTAGATGCTTCATCACATGAGGTTGAGGCAGGTAGTACTTCACATGATTTATCCCACCAGCTAAAGGTGAGTGAAGATAGTATTGTGACTTCATTAACTCATCATGACAGGTATGTGGAGTTAGTTGGTATTGGTCATATTACTCAGGTGAGGAGTTTGCTTGAGTTACCAGTTGATTCTAGTTTACGGATATGGACTCGAGATTGTTATATTGGTGTTTGGGATTCAGTTGACTGGAGATCTTTAACACTTTTTGGTAGCAGTGTTTGTTTGGGTTCCATTATGGATTTGATTAGCAGATTACACGGTGTTGTCTTTTCTTGTGCCAGTATCTTGTCTGATGTTGGTATTAGTTTTTATACATCGGTGTTGAGCTTTGTTCATATATCTAGTCGACCATACTTGCTAGAATGTGTTGATGATCTTTCATATTTGGCAGTGTGTACAGATGAGTCCCAGGATCATATTGGCATTGATGACATCTAGGAGGATGTAGTGGGCGATTTTGAAGACTTAGTTTCTTTGGGTACAGAGGAGTTGGACAGAAGTGCTACAATTTTTGATACTCTGTATGTTGATATGAGCTTTAGAGTTGATTCACAAGACATGGATGGTAATACTCTAGAGACTAGTAACTTTGAGGATACTCCTTTAGACAGTGCATCAAAGGAGGTTTGTAGGAGACAGTCAAGCCAATGCCATCATGTGTCTAATCAGTTGAGAGTTAGTGACCAAGACATTGCTATCACTTGCCAACATTTTGATGCTGCTCGTCAGTTATTAGCAGTTTATGGATGGGGTTCTTCTACTAGTAATGAGCAGGAAGGAAGTTATCTTTCCTTGATAGAGATCCACTCTTTATGGGAGGCTATTTGGATTTTGAGATAGAATTATATGCAGTTGGTAGCTGACAGAGATTATCTTATGGAGTGGGGTAGTACAACATATGATGCATTGTTGGCCAAGGAAGATGAGGTTAGAGAGCTTACTGAGCAGCTTGAGGTGACTTTTGAGATTCTTGAGAGTACACAGTTGGCTTTCAAGGAGTCATAGTTTCATTTGGCTAAGGTGACCATGGAGTTAGAGTGACTACAGTCTTTATTTGATTCTATACAGTCACAAGCTATGGTGTTTGGTGATTCGAGGATGTCCATGGCTGAGATTGTCAGAGACAGTGGAGATGGGGATGCATCCATCCTTGGTACTAACATTGGCATATTAGGTTCATTCCCACTAGAGTCAGGTTTAGTTGAGTTGGGTATTGTAGCAGATTATTGTATGCCTGACAGGGTGGTGGCCTCTAGTATTGAAGGCATAGAGACTAGAGATGTATCAAAGGTCATGTGTGATGTTGGTGAGTCAACAGTTGGCATGGTTCCTGCTAGTAATACTACTCCCTTGGTGATATCTTTGGAGGTAGTAGTCAGTTCCAACATGGTTGATGATCAATTACAATTAGTTTCATCTGGATTACAGTCTGAGCCACTGACTGAGATTGGCGCATTCTATCGGCATTACACTGTGAGGTACGCTCATCAATTTACCTTTGATGACCATGTTGATGAGATTATGATACAGATATGTACTTTGGTTCCTAGTGCTTATCATCAGTTATGGAATAGTTTGATGCCTTGAGATGAGAGTTGTGATGGGCACGACATGGTGACAGGTTCTGTAGTTGATAGCTTGATAATACATGACTTAGAGTAGGAGTTTTTGAGTGATGCTTCAGCAAGTGTTGTTATTGATTCTACTCCTTTGGCTATGAAATCTCCTGACTTAGCTAGTGATCAGTCACAGTGGGTTATATCACTTGTTCATGGTGAGCTATTGACTAAGGTTCATTTTTTTAATCAACATTATATTGCAGGGTATGTAAATCAGTTAACAATTGATCCTTATGCTGAGGAGTTGATGGCAGGAAAATTTGGTTTGGGTTCCATTTCTTGTTGTTTATCTTGTGATGGCTTTTCACCATAAGGGGTGCATGGGAGTTATGGTTATGAGATAGTGGCCAATGATCTACAGAGTTGTGTTGACTACAGGAGTTGTACAGTGTGTGGATTCTCCATACTTGGTATAGTTTCATTTGAGAGCATTCACCATTGTTGTAGAGTTGGATTGTACATTCCATATAGGCCAGTGGAATGCATTGATGGTATTTACTATGTTGGTAGTCCACTTTACTTGGGTTTTGATATTATAAGAGTTTGTGTCTCATGGGTTTTTGACTATGGTAATGGTGATTTTGGAGTTTGGTTGAGCTATAATTGCCAGTTTGATTATGGATTCCTCTTGGTCATATTGCAGAGGATCTTGCAGGAGTCTGTGTTAATTGGTAGTAGTATAGTTCATGATTACATTTGGGATCCAAGAGGATTGATTGGTTTATTGTTCAGCCATTGCTTGAGGACAAGCAATGTTTGGGAGGGGAGGACTTGTCATGTCCCCTTTTCAAATAATTAAAAAATAATAATCTTTGCTAAGACAGGCAAGCCCAAGAAAGTGAAGTTTCGGAAAAAGGGAGTTAATCTTTGGAAACCGTTGGACTAATAAATGATAATTATTATTAAAATATGTTTCATTAACCTCTCTTGGATGTGAGTTAAAGTTATGCCCTTTTTAAAGAGGTTTGGAGGCATTTTGGGGGGGATTCCAGACTTGATTTTCGCTCATTCTTTGTTATTCTTCAGAGGCTGCCAAACCTGTGGAGAAGGAGACCCAAGAACGGGAGTTTGCAGGTTTTTAGGGAGACCCAAGAATGGGAGTTTGTAGGTTTCTAGGAAGGCTAAGGATGGGAGTTTGAAGCCATTCCATGTGCATGCTCATACAGAGTTTTCCTTTGTGCTGAACAGTGTAGATTTGTGGGTTTTTGGGTGTGTTTTTTGCATGAGTTTGCTGTTTTCAGTTGAGCATTTCATATCAGTTTTTGTTTTTTCTGTATTTCAGACTTTAAGCTATTAAAATAGAGCTGAATATATGTATTGGGACGTGATTAAACTTCTGAGATAGTTTATTAGTGTTTTTGTGGTGTTTTCGAGCATTTTGTGTTAATTTCAGGAGCCCGATGAGCAAATTTTTTGTCTTACATTTGTGAGCTGTTGTGTAAAGGCTATATAGATCTGGAAACTTCATTTTGTAGGATTTTATTCTGCTGAACTTTATGTAAAAATTTCCACTTTCAGATTTATTAATAACAGGTGAAGCTATGAAGCTTTTTGGCACTATTTTCAGCATACCCGATTTGGGGTTTCTTGAGAAATTTGGTGGATCTTTGTGATAGCAGTTGTTTGATTTTGAAAATCTGATTAGAGGTGTGAAATACCATATCAAATCAGAAAAGGGGACATTTCAATTCCTTTCATGTTCTATCCTTCCACTAGATTCTACTTGACTCTTGTAAGAAGACAATAGTCACAAATCTACTTGTGAAGTGAATGCTCTACAATGACATTGAATCATCCTCTAGCTAAGAAAAGTCAAATTTGGCCCTTTTAGAAGCAATATGCTCATTCATAAGGAAATATTGTAATTTTTATCCTATAAGCAGATAACTTGTTCCTTCACATACATGTGGTATACAAGATCCTTGAAGGAATACAACTACAATCCATCAAAGAAGAAAGAAAGATTACATTCAAATGGAATTATATGCAATTTAATAGTGACTCCATCATCCATTTGTGGAATACTATTCATTCTTTTAACACTTCTAATTTGCAATCATCTATTGCGATCATCGATGTTTGAATAGAAGAGAGGAATTTTTTTCTTAGAATCCTCTTGCCATTGATATAAATGTATCTCCTCCTTTTATAAATTTACTATCAATTTCTTCTCCTTTTATCCGTACCAAACAAATGTTCGATGACTTAGGCTTCTAAACTTAATGCTCTAATACCATGTAAAGTTTATTACCAAATTTTAAATTTATTGCAAACTAATGCATAGTGGTGTTGTAGGTATGAATGGTCATGTCTGTAAATGGAGACATGGACATTCATAGTCGCACTCATTCGGTGGTAACTAATCTTCACAATTTGTTATGAACTTAAAACAAATTAATCAATGTATTACCAATAATTAAATTTGTAGCCTAATATAGAGGATAGATCGATTATGATCTAAATATCAAAGGAATCACAGGTTTTAACTATGCATATCACAGTTATTGTCAGACCGAAGCTACCGGCTTTAACAACATTTGATACCAAGAGGTAAGTTTTTCTTTGATGATTATTATTTTTTATAAAATTTATCAATCAAATTGGTTCAAAAACCTTGAGAATCTAAATTTAACCTATAAAATTGTAAAACTAAGAAAGCGATATGACCAAGGTAAGATGGTAAGGTCACAACTAATGATCAATCGGGAAGATTCAACTCAACATAATATAAAGAAGATAATTCTTAGAAAAATTATTGAAATATTTTTAGTTTGAATTAAAATAAAGATATATCTCCACCCTTACATATTATCATTCTCCATATACATTTTTAATTTATTAATTGTTAAAAAGTCAATATTCTTTTAATTATGTTGTTGAATTAATTTTTACAAATTTGATAAAAAAAGTCAAGAAAATTAAAAATTATGTTGTGAGAGAAATTACTATGAAAATATTGAAGAGAAAGATTACTTCTTCCTAAATTGTCAAATATAGAAATTTTATAGCACTTTCTCTAGTTTTAAGGGTTTTAATTTTTTTGCATTCATGTAAAGTAACATCTCACTCCTTTCGCATTTTCAGAATAATAGCCTGAATTAATTGATAAATAAATTGCAATACAAATACAAACCAAAAGAAGTTCTACACTATCTATACAAAGAAAATATGTCATGAAAGTTTGAATTTTTATATTGAAATGGTTTTAGGATTTTTCACTCAACTAAGCATTACAATAAAAATTGACCAATTCCTAAAACATAAGGTTCCAGATCTTCCATTTAATTCAAAAGTAGTTTACAAATGATATTTTTGGAATCCCAATGTACAATTTTTAGAAAAGGGGGATGAGTTTTGATAATAGAAGAGATTTAAAAGAAACATAAATTTTCCTAATTTTGGAGAATTTAGTTAGAACTTATAATTAGGGATTGGGAGAAGAGAACAAAACATTATCCAAATCAAGATCTCTATAAAATATCTCTATATATCCCCCCTAACCTCTCTCCCCATGGAACTTCCTTTATTTGACTCTTCCATATCCTCTTTATTTCTCTCTATATCTCATACACATATACAAGAATGAATCTCTCTCTCTCTCTCTCTCTCTCACACACACACACACACACACACACACACACACACACACACACACACACACACACACACTTATCATCACTCTTTATGGCTCCCACTCTATATATATATAATCTACTTCTATTTTTTTTCCTCGATATATCTCTTTCTTTTTAAATCTCCCATCAATACAAGTACCCCCTTATAGTAATATCTCTCTACCAATGTATCTCATATACCTCCTTATACTAATATCTTTCTACCAATGTATCTCATTTCCATCATTCCCTATATTTGTGTCTCTTACATGACTCTACTTTCTTATATTCTCTATATATACATATATAATCTCTCTCATTATGCATCATTTGATATATATTTATCTTCTTACCATTATGTTCAACTCTCATTCAAGTTATTTCTACATTTCTCTTTCCTCTCTTTATACTTATTTATCTTCTTTTCTATCTAATTCTACCTCTCTATCTACCTCCCATTCCCTACCTATCTAATTTCCTATTGGAAATAATTATGTTTTAATTTCATTATATATTTTTCACCTCTTCAATTCTTCTCTCATCTCTATATACCTATTTATTTTTCTATATATGTCTCCATTTATTCTCTACTCTAGTTATACTTATTTGTTTTTCTTTATCATCTACTTGTACCCCTTTATCTATGTCTTGAACCCTACCTATCAATTTTTGTATTGGCAAGCAATGTTATTTCACTTACAATTAACATGCTGATATTTTACATTAAAACATATTTTTTCTACTTTGATCCATATATCTCTCTTAAATATCTATCATTTTAATTTCATTTATTTCTCTAATATGATAACTATCCTTTCCCTATTCATTTCTCCCTCTTGGTTCCTATCATTGTTTCTCCTATTTCTCTGCCTCTATTTCTATTCCTCTCTCTTTATAAATCTCTATAATTCTCTATCAAAATCATTATTTCACTCCCTCTTTATGTCTCTAGTCTACCTATTTGTATATATACATCCCTCTCTATTTGTATCTATGTTTCCGTCTCATCCCCTCTAGATCTCTCTCCATCTCGTCTTCTCTATATTTCTATCCTTATTTATCTCTAATTGTATTCTTCTCACTTCTCACTTACTCCTTTATCTATTTATATGCATGTCTTCTACCTTAAAATATACTTATCTATTCACCTCTTTCCCTACTCTCTATCACATTTCGTATCCATCTTTATCAGTCTATATCACTTAATTAATATAAAATTCTCCCTTTTTATATATTAATTTATATATATCCCTCTTTATAATCTAACACTCTATGACCTATATGTCTTACACTTTTCCTTCTCTTCTAGTTCTCTCCCTCCATCCACTCTCTTGTCTCCTCTAGCCATCTTTCTCCCTATACCCCAAATCTACTGTCCTCTTCTCCTCCACATAAATCTCACTATTTCTCTTTAGCCATCTCTATCTCCCTTATCTTTCCATCCTCTTCGCACACTGTCCCTATCCGCTTAACTATCTTTATAAATCTGTGTCATTTTAAAATTTTACTCTCTCTCCCCACCTTCCCCTCTTTCCCTCCCCCTCTCTCTCTCCCCTTCACCTTGTTTATATGTACATTCTGATAATTCTTTATCTCTATCAGTCTATATCATTATCTACAAATGTCTCTCTATATCTATCTCTTCTCTTTCCTTTATACATATCTCTCTCTATGAATATTTCTATATTTATCTCTTTTCCAGATTTATTTTTCTTTCTATGATACATATATATACACTTCTCTCTATCTCTATATTTCTGCTATTACAATTAGTTTGTTGTAAAGATAATAATTAAATCATAGGAAAGAGCCTACTGCAAAGTGGTAAATTATGAATGTTTGGAAATGATTTTGTGAGTCTATTCTAGATTTATAAATAATAATAATAAATAATCACAACACATAATAATAATTCATCTAAAATTTGAATTCATTAGATTTTGTTAGATACTTTTTGAACATTCTAGAAATAATATTACATCATAGTCAAGGTTTGTTGGGTAGGAATTTGGATATGTTGGTGTGATAGAGAAAAACTAAATCAATAGAGCCTAATCTTGCACACTACTACAATGCCTTTAAGTTCAACCTAATTTAGAAATTAACTTTAAAATCCTGGCACCCAAATATGGTGAAAAGGGTTTATTGTGGTAGAAGCAAAAGATCATGAGAATATCAGGATTTTGCAGTGAAAATCTACGATTTAAAAACTAGTTAAGAAAAGAAAAGAATTAAAATTTGAAATTCAAATACAGTGAAAGCATTCATCCATGAAATAAGCAAGGGCACAAAATCAGCTACAGCACTTCCAAATCAGCAGCCCTGATGTTGACAATTTTGAAATGTATAAAGATATAGAATCTCTCCTCTCTGTTTCACAAGACTGCAAAGGAAAATTGTCCAATGAATCAAAAGTGCAACATTTTCATAGCATAAATGGATTGAACAGTAAAATTTTCTGGATGGAGATTTCCAATTGGGTACTTGAGAATTCTCCTTGAGAAATTTTTGAGCACAAGTCTGGAAGAGGATATGTACTTAATGTCATGCTTACAAAGTCTTAGTGTTTTATTACTATCTGTGTGCATTCTTGGATGGTTTTTCTGCCTTCCTTTGCCCCTCTTAGTATTCACGATGGTTTACATATCAAAGATGGAAGATGGTAATTGCAATGAAGGAGTTTATAATATCTTTGACATGCAAAATGAGACTAAAGGAGGAGAAATTGAAGGTTGGAATGGTACTCGTCATGACAATCAAAAAATCTTAAAAGAGGAAGTTGAATTGGAGCCTCTTTATTCCTCCCAGAAAATCGAGGGCTCTGATTCTCTACAAATGGAAGGGATAAAAGCATTGGAATGCAAACCAGCTGCTGGAAAGGATGATGACTCAAAACCCACACAAGTAATATATTCGTGCTATTTTCATTCATATCATTTGAATAATTACCTTACAAAGATCTCTCTATTTGTAGATTTTAACACTTCATTTCTTATATTTTGCAATTTTGTGAATTGCTCGAATTTTGGAGAAAGAGAGAGAGACCATAAATGAAGGCTAAGTGTTGGTCACACTCAACGGTGACTCCTGACAAGTTGCATCTAAGATATAATGTCTTTTATGTTTTCTTTTGCTACTCATTTACAAATGTAAAGTTACATCTGATAATGTGTTTTCTATTCTACAACTTCATCTCATAATTTTGTAATAGCTTAGCATGACTAATATGTCTTATAAAACATTTTAGAAAATCATATTTTAGAATGGTTATCAAATGATGTTCAATAATTATCAGTGAGGATTTTACTAATAAGATTAGAGTTCTTAAATACTTTATATATATATATATATATATATATATATATATATATATATATATATAAATTAAATATTTTATTTTATTATGTTCAAGTATTGCATTTAAGAAAACTTGATTTTTCATGGGCTCTTTGTGAGTCATTAAATTTCCTACTCCAAAGACCTATTGCCAGTAATTTATATCATTAGGTATAATTCATTTTATTTAATCATTTGAACTAAAAATTAATTTATAGATTATATTTTCAATTTTTAAAATCTAATATTTGTCATTATTCATTCTAACTTATTTATTGATGATTATATTTTTTAGGGAAAGTGTTGACTCTCTCTCACACACAAAAGAGATAGAACTATTGTTCATTTCTTCATTCAATTCTCTTCCAAGTAATTGTCCATTTCTTCATTCCACTTAATGTCTTCAATGTATATAACTTTAGTTTTAATTAATCAAATCTTTTTAAATGTAAACCTCCAATATTGAACGTCCAAAAAGATAAAAATAAAATTTTTTGTTGCAATTGGTTTCTAGGATAAGTCTTGCATTCGCCAAGACTTGATTTTTGACAGACTAATTGAAAACCTTTCAATTTCAATATTAGTTTTGAAGAAGTTATTTTATAGATTTTAGAAAGTAACTTTATTTGTTAGAAATGGGTTCCTTCAATCTTTGATATTTACCCATAATTAACAGATAGGTTAATGGTGTGCAAGGTATAAATTTTTTCATGTAGTCATTTCTCACTTTTAAATTTTTAATTGGTTTTCTATATTAAGGTGCAGATAGATTTCCATTGTTATTGAATCTTCCCATCGACTCTTCACATTGTAGCTCAAATGATCTCTTTTTTATATACAGAATTAAATAATGGTTTCTCAATAGTTTAATTTGTGGGTCAATTTATGTGTTGAGCTAAATAAAAGATGCATAAAATAAAGTAAAATTGAATCAAAAGATGCAAGAGTGGACATAGAGTTTATAGTGGTTCATCTAGCTAATTTGGACTACATCCACTCTTCAAGCAAGGGAATTTCTCTTATTCAAATAAATCACAAGTTACAATGGACGATGTCATTAAATATCTTTTCTATTCTATATCAGTAATAGTCAATGGAAGCCGAAAAGGCTGAGAAGATCAAGTGTTGGCAATGATTAGACTGCACATTCAGAGCCATTATATAATCCCTTGTGAGAACCATTACAATCTCCCACTTAAAGATCAATTACTGCTACACAAATATATGTGTTGGAATTTACAAATGAGAAGATTTACTTCTAAGGGGGGGGGGGGGTGGGGCGGGGGGGCGGGAGGGGCGGGGGGTGGGTGAATTGGAAGTAACTAACTTTAACCTTTTAAAACTTTTAGCTGAGATCATTCATATGCATCTACCATATCTATAAAAGTAAATACATGCATGAAAATAGATAACACAATATTTGGTAGCTCAGAAACCGTCCAAAATGAGAAGGTAAAACTGGGGTGGGGATGACACACACAAATTATCACTACAACAATATGTAACTATTTAAGGTTACAAAGTTTGACCACTTCCAATGATCTATCCTATTAAAGACTTTACACCCTATTAAAAGTGACCTGGTTAAAGGACTTATAAATAGTCACTCAGAATGTTACCCTATTAAAGGATTTAGGACCTTGTTTAAAGGCTTACAACATGGCTATTAGATCAACCTATCATCTTTGTTCTACTTGAAGTCTCTACTTGAACTGTTGATGTTCTATTGTAACCAACTAAATTCTACAATACTGCTCTTCTTTCTCTAAGTCTTTTACACCTTTCTAAACTTCACTAGCATTCTCCCATATAGCTCTCTTACACTCACACACACGAATTATGGGATATCGACCTCCTTTTAAAGGATTCAAAGCCTTAGGGTTAGGTATGAATCTATGATTAGTATTCATCCTTCTTTCCCACTCAAATCTTTACACTTTTCTTATTGGTTACATGGTTTCTACATTTTTCTTATTGGTTGCATGTTGATTACATAGGGAATCAAAAAGATTTGATCTTATCTTTAAGATCCTCCGAGATTCATCTTAAGTTGGCCCAAAAAAAAAATGGTTTACATCTGGTTTTGTGAAGGCAGAAACTCATATGCTAATTATGTGTTACTTGAAAGTTACTAAGTGTTGATGCTCGACACATATAGGATTTTTGTCTCACTTGGCTCCTATAGTAAACTCTATCTTGCTAAACATTTATACTTTTCTTGGACCCTATAGTGACTCGGCATCACTTATCACTCGACAGTTGAATCTTTCTCAACACTTGAATTTCACTTGGCACTTGTTGAATTTTTGGCTCGACACATACTGTGGCTCGACATCTATATCATACTCGGCATCAACTTAGAAATTGGTTAAGTGTGTTGACACTCAATTGTCAAAACCAATATGAGACCAACAATCTCCTGCTTTGACATGAGTGGCAAAAATACTTAACTAAACATTATGACTCTAATCTCTATGAGTATAATACACATCTTGTTTGGCATATGTACAAAACTTCAAAGACTTGTTCAAAATTTTTTAGAAGACTATATACCTTAAAACTTGTAACTCCCCTTGAGCTAATGTGCCATTTCTGTAACCAAAATTTCTTATTTTGAATTTGTCACATGTTGTTTCCATTTTTTGCCTTATCATTCCTTTGCTTCTATTTCTATCTACTTTATCTACATAATATATTATCTCCCCCATTCTTATTATCTCCTATCTTTATTATATCTCCCCCTTTTTGACACTTATGTCAAAGGGTCCTAAGAATGAATGGAATCCTTTGCCAAAACAAAATTATTTATCTACATTATTATCTTCAGAGAAGTGTCCCAGTTGTCCAATGCTATTTTTAGTGCTTTGAGTTGGATGGTTGTCTCTGCTACAAGATGTAATAGGCCTTCTAATGTAGAAAGATTTGGATCTTTCTTCAAAACATTTTCTCCATATGCTACTTCTTTATGCAATACTTCTAAGTGTGGGGTGAATGCAGACTATATCTATATCAATTTGGCCTTAATATTGGCCTTTTGTGTTGTTAATACAGCTAACTCCTTTTAAGTGTGAAGTGTTGTGGCAAAATCCTTCTCAGTTTGAGTTGGATCCTTAGGTAGGTATGTGCTTGATATCTTAAGGTTCCTCTCTAAGCTCAATATTCTCTGGCTAGTCTCCTGTGTGAAATATGAAGAATCACACAACTTGGAGTACAATGAAAATATGTTCTCAAATACCATTTTCACTTTCTAAACTTTCTTAGCCAGTTCCACTTGTGATAGTGCTATCTCACTAGATATTTTCTTATTGACTTTCATTTTAAATTTCTTTTCAGACCATTCCAGTAATATAACATTTGTATCAAGATCTTTGTTTTGTACATAGTCCACTATGTTGGATAGTTGCTCCGTAATGGGCTTTGTTTCATCAGGCACTGACAAGCTGAATGCATCAAGGAAGATATCTTTGATTTCTACTAATGCTTTCAATTTTCTATACTCATTTCTGAGTATCTCCTACTTCTTCTTCCTTTCCAGTGCCTCTTGCACTTCACTTATCTATACTAAGTTCATTGTCTTGTAGTCATAACTTGGTATGACTATCTCTTCATTAAGTGCAAGGTCTCCATAGTGAAGTGCCCTTTCTACCTTGGTGGAGCTCAAGCCTAGTGCTGATATTTTTAGTGGTATTGCATCAATACTTAGCTACTTAGTAGGAGTCCTCATAGTAGGAAAATTGAGCAGTGTTTGTATTGTCTGTTGTTCTTTCTCCTTAGGGGTTTTCTCCTCTTCCTTGTATTCTTCACTTCTACCTTGATCAATTATAGTAATTACAGGAGTTTCACCTTGGCTTTGTGTTTTAGGATCTGTGGTATCTTCTTGTCCTATCTTTTCCTTAGCTTGCTCCTTGGTAGTTACTGTGGAATCAACCTTAGCAAATGTGTCTTGTTCTGCTTGCTCTTATGGATGACCATTTGTAGCTACAGGAGTTTGTGAAGGTGGCTCTTTTGTATTCACCTTCTCATTAGTTATTTCAGCTACATCTTTTTGCAATTCTTCTAGACTCACCAAAACAATATTTTTCCACAACTATGATTGTAGAGTTGTATGGTGAACGATCTTTCTAAGATCCTCTACAGTCAATGGATTACCGTTCTGACTTGAAGTAGCAAGAACATCCTTTACAATTATAGTGTCTATAGATGTAAGTGTTGCATGTGGAGGACTAGGTGGTGGCATTTGTGTATCTTGGACACTTTGTTCTTGTTGCTACTCCTCAGTTGTTGCCTCATCACCACTTTATGTTTTAAACACAAAGAAATTTAAAACTATGTAGCTCGACACTAGTGTAAATACCTTAAAATTGATGAAATTGATGAAACTAAGTTGAATCTCTATTGAAATTAGCTCAAATGTTGTATTCTTTTCTTGGAATTCACTCTACTCTCATGGAATGACATATTCCGACAAGCTTTTCAAAAACTCAAAGAAACTATGTATACTTGCCTTGTTCTAGCGATTCTAGATTTCAACAAACTTCTTGAACTACAATGTGATGCATTAGGAGTTGGAATCAAAGCAGTACTTATGCAAGGAAGACAACCAATAGCTGTTGCAAGTCATATGCTCACTGAAGCAGAAAAACATCACTCAATATATGATAAAGAGATGTTAGCCATCATGTATGCTCTAGAAAAGTACCAATACTATCTAGTTTGTGGAAGATTCATTGTTAAAATAGATCATAATGGATTAAGAATATTCTTAAATCACAAGGATCTTAATGATCAACAACAAAGGTAGGTTAGTAGAATCCAAGCTCAATGATCGACAACAAAGGTGGATTAGCAGAATCCAAGCTTATGATCTTGATATAGAACATGTTAAGGGCATTAATAATGAGGTTGCAGATGCCCTCTTAAGAAGATCCCATATCAATAATATCAATCTCATAACCAAGGACTAGAAGGGAGACATTATAGAAAAATACATGAAGGATCCTCAAACACAAGAAATATTAAAAGGAAAATTACCTAGTGAAGATTTACAAATCTAGGATAGTTTAATCCTCTACAAAGGAAGGGTATATTTAGCCCCACAATTAGAGATTAAAAGAAAAATACTTAAAGAATATCATGACAACTCATTAGCAAGTCATCAAGGATACTACAAAACATACAAGCATATAGAGAGAAATATTCTTGGAAAGGGTTAAAGAAAGATGTACTAAAATATGTACAAGAATGTATGATGTGTTAGTGGAATAAGGTGGATTTGCAACACCTTGCATGGTTACTACAATGGTTACCCATTCCAAATAAAAAATAGGAAAGCATATCAATGGATTTCATATACAAGAATTCCAAAGATCTAAGGAAAATACAACATACTTGTGGTCCTAGATTGACTTACAAAATATGCAACTTTTTTTCCATCTCAAGGGAATACAAAGCACACCACATAGCTGAATTATTGTTTAAAGATATTTTTAGATCCATGGACTACCTCAAAATATTATAAGTGATAGAGACATCAAGTTTTGTAGTAAGTTCTAGCAAGAAATCTCCTATTTAACAGGCACAACCCTGACTCCTAGCACAAGTTATCATCCTCAGACTGATGGACATACAAAAATTGTCAATAAATTATTAGAAGGATACCTTAAGAACTACGTTACTAGACATCAAAGTTCTTTGATTAAGTGGCTTCATTTAGGAGAATATTGCCATAATACTACTCACCATATGTCAATAGGAATAAGCCCCTTTAAAACACTCTATGGATATGAAGCTACATCTTTTGGGAACCTAATAATACAAGAAAGTTTAGTGCCAGGAGCACAAAATTTTGTTAAACAGAGTATGGACATCATCAAAACCTAAAGAAAACTTTCCATCAAAGAAAAAATCAACAAAACCTTATGCAGATAAGAAACAAACTGAAAGAACCTTTACAATTGGGGATCTAGTATTCTTACAATTGCAACCATACATACAAACACCAATCAAGAAAAATGGTGCTAAGAAGTTGAATCCACAATTCTATGGACCCTATAAAGCACTTAAGAAGATTGGTGAAGCAGCATATGAAGTCAAATCTCCCCAAGATAGCAAGATACATAACACATTCCATGTTTCCCTTATCAAAAAAGCTTTAGGACAAAAAGTAACTCCATGTGAAGAGTTACCCCCCTTAGACAATGAAGGTCAACTCATTCTAATACTAGCAGCAATTCTAGACAATTGTGAGAAAAGAATGAAGAATAGAACCATTACTAAATTCCTAATTAAGTGGAAGAACCTACTTGAGGAAGATGCTACATGGGAAAATAAATGAATGATTAAGTTGGCTAAGGACAATAAAATTCAAGAAGTAAGGACTGAAATGAGCCTTGATTAAATAAACTATTACCAAATATTTTTAAGTATAATATATCTTATAAAGATACATTATAATATATCTTATAGGGATATTTCTAGAGGAGATTTTTTCTAAAGTTGAAATTATATAAAATTTCTTATAATTTTGTATTATATTATTATAAAATATTATGAAGTTAATGATGAATCATGATGTAGAATCTACCACTATAATATATGAATTCATTTAATTAAAAACCTAATTACTAAATCCAAATTTAAAAACCACAACACCCTGTGAAGAGTTACATCACTTATGAGTCGAGCATATAAAATATGGTAGACAAGAGTATAGTGAAAGAAAATTAGAAGAGGAAGGTACGGCCAAATAAGAAATCAAGAAGGAGGTTGTGCACATTCCAAACATATATCAAGGAGAGTTCACACCAACCATTGACTAGGCCATATGCAACCCAAACACATTTTATAGATCACACTCAATCATTGACCACGTCCCAATTTGCCAGCCAAGACAATTATAGTACAGAGCTATCAAACAAAGCAATCAAGGAAGTCAAGGATATACAATCACATAGAGTATAGTTCCACCAATCAACTCCACCCATAAAAAAAGGATATGAATAATTTAACTAGTTAATATGGACCATCTCACCAAGGCAAAGATACTATGTATTAATATATGATGAGTTAGTAAGATAGCATAAATGTCAATCTATTTTTGAATCTAATTTATATACACAAAAATAATGGTTATTTATTAAGATAAATAGAGTTTGGTGGGAAGAGAGTGATCTTATTAATTTAAGGTCAAAAGAGTCCCTCTAGGAAGAGAGTGATCTTAACATGGTTATAAGGCCGAAATATTCTATAGATGTTAACATATGCATATGTGTCAAGGGTCTTGGATAGAGAATATCTCTTCTAGGAAGGACCTTAATGGGAGTGCTTCGTAGAAGAGGAAATAGTAACCAGGGATCTAAGGATCCTCAAAAGGGTTATTAATCCAAACATGGAGATATCTTTGAGGTTGGGTTAGGAGAGAGCATAGAATAATTAATTCTATTTTATTGTTGTATAAATTATGACATTGATTTTGCAAGTATTATTGTCCTTGCTAGCGAGGACATTACACAAATGTTAAATTTGTTACCACTCTATTGGCTGATAATTTGTTATTGTCTTCAAAGATGTGCCCTTCCACTCTAGAAGAAAAACATGAGGTGGATGGTATTCCTTATTCTTCAATATTTGGGAGTTTAATGTATGCAATGGTTAACATGCTATCGGATCTTGCTTATGAAGTGGGAGTTGTAAGTGGTTTTAAATGAGGAATCCAATTAAAACTCATTGGCAAGCAATTCAATGAATTTTTCAGTATTTGAGAGGCACTTCCTCACAAGTTCTATGTTTTAACACTAAGACCACTTATATTTGTAGATATGATGATTTTGATATGGTTGGAGATTTAGATAAAAGGAGGTCTACAACAAGCTATGCATTTACTTTTGTTGGGGCAATAGTTAGCTAGACTTTTTGTAAGCAACAAGTTGTTGCTCTTTCCCCTACCAAGGCCAAATATATTTCTCTTATTGAGAGGACTAAAGAGTTGATGTGGTTACAACAATTGATTGGAGAGTTGGGATTTCAGAAATCCAGCTTCACTCTATTTTTGGATAGCAGGAGTGCCATTCATTTGGCTAAAAATTCATCTTTCCATAGTCACACAAAGCATATAGAAACCATATTTCACTTCATTTGTCATGTTATTGAAGAGGGAAGACTACAGTTAGAGAAGATTGATACAAAGATTAATCCAACTGATGTGTTTAGAAAAGTTGTACCTCGAGAGAAGTTTGAATTCTGTTGAGCTTCTCTAGGCACTGTCATGCCATAGCTCAGCATTTTCATGCCATAGCCATAAGAATTCAAATTATGGGATATATTTGTGTAGGACTGATTGGACTTTAAGTGGGAGGTTGTAATGGTTCTCACAGGGGAAAATTTAATGGCTCTAAATGTGCAGTCTAATCATTGCCAACTCTTCCTCTTCTCAGCCTTTTCAGTTTCCATTGAATATTACTGATATAGAATAGAAAAGGTAGTTAATGATGTTGTTCATTTTAACTTTTGATTTATCTAAATAATAGAAATTTCCCTTCTTGAAGAGTGGATGTAGTCCAAATTAGCTAGGTGAACCACTATATAATTTGTGTCCAATCTTCCATCCTTTGATTCAGTTTTACTTTATTTTCTGTATCTTTTATTTGGCTCAACACAAAAAAATTACCCCACAAATTAAACTATTAAACAACCATAATTTAAATGTATATAAAAAAGAGATCATTGGATCTACAACATCTAGAGTCGATGGGAAGATTCAATAACAATGGAAATCTATCTCCACCTTAATATGAAAATCTGATTAGAAATAAAAAAGTGAGAAATGACTACATGAACAAATTTAGACCTTGCATGCCGTTAACATATCCATTAATTATGGGAAAATATCAAAGATTGAAGGTACCAATTTATAGCAATTAAGTTAATTCCTAAAATCTATAAAATAACTTCTTCAAAGCTAATATTGAAATTCAAAGGTTTTCAATTAGTCTATCAAAAATCAAATCTTTGTGAGTGCAAGGCTTGTCCTAGCAACCAATTGCAACAAAAAATTTAATTTTAATTTTTTTGGATGTTCAATGTTAGAGGTTTACATTGAGAAATATTTGATTCATTAAAACGAAAGTTATATATAGTGAAGTGCACAAAGAAAAACACTAAGTAGAATGAAGAAATGGACAATTACTTGAAAGACAATTGAATGAAGAAATGAACAATAGTTCTATCTCTTTTGTGTGAGAGAGAATCAAGACTTTCCCTAGAAAATATTATCATCAATAAAAAAATTAGAATGAAGAATGACAAATGTTAGATTTTAAAAATTTAAGATATAATCTATAAATTAATTTTTATTTCAAATAATTAAATAAAATGAATTATACTTAATGAATATAAATTATTGTTAATAGATCTTTGGAGTAGGAAATTTAATGACTCACAAAGAGCCCACGAAAAATCAAATTTCTTTAAATGCAATACCCGAACATAATAAAATAAAATATTTAATTCAAACATATAAAAAGTATTATAAGAATTTTAATCTTATTAGTAAAATCATCACTGATAATTACTAAACATCATTTGATAACCATTCTAAAATAAGATTTACTGAAATGTTTTACAAGACATGTTAGACGTGCTGAGCTAATACAACATCATTCGATGAAGTTGTAGAATAGCAAACACATTATGAGATGCAAATTTACATTAGTAAACGAGTAGCAGAAGAAAACGTAAAACACATTATTTCTCATATGCAACTTTTCAGGAATCACCGTTGAGATTGACTGACACTTAGCCTTCATTTATGCTCTCTCTGTCTTTCTCCAAAATTCGAGCAATTCAGAAAACTCAAAAACATAAGAAATGAAGTGTTAAAATATACAAAGAGAGATCTTTGTATAGTAATTATTCAAATAATACGAATGAAAAAACATGAATAAATTACTTGTGTGGATTTTGAGTCATCATCCTTGCCAACAGTTGGTTTGTATTCCAATGCTTTAATCTCTTCCATTTGCAGAGAATCAAAGCCCTTGATTTTCTAGGAGGAATAAAGAGGCCCCAATTCAACTTCCTCTTCTAAGATTTTCTGAATGTCATGATGAGTACCATTCCAGCCTTCAATTTCTCCTCCTTCAATCTCATTTTGCATGTCGGAGATATTATAAACTCCTTCTTTGCAATTACCATCTTCCATCTCTGATATGTAGACCATCATGAATAATAAGAGGGGCGGAGGAAGGCAGAAAAACCATCCAAGAATGCACACAGACAGTAATAAAACACTAAGACTTTGTAAGCATGAAGTTGAGTATATATCCTCCACCATACTTGTGCTCACGAATTTCTCGAGGTGAATTCTCAGGTACCCAATTGAAAATCTCCTGCCAAAAAATTCTATTGTGCAATCCATATATGCTATGAAAATGCCACACTTTCGATTCACGAGACAGTTTTCATTTGTAGTCTTGTGAAACAAAGAGGAGAGTTTGTGTATCTTTATACATTTCAAAATTGCCAACATCGGGGCCGCTGATTTGGAAGTGCCGTAGCTGATTTTGTGCCATTGCCGATTTCATGGATGAATATTTTCATAGTATTTGAATTTCAAATTTGAATTCTTTTCTTTTTTAAACTAGTTTTTAAATCGTAGATTTTCACTGCAAAATCTTGATATTCTCATGATCTTTTGTTTCTGCCACAATAAACCCTTTTCATGGTGACTATTTTTACAATATTTGGGTGCCACAATTTTAAAGTTATAATCCAAATCCATCTCATTATAATCCCAACATTCAATTTCTTCTTCTGAGCTTCTTTTAATGCCATTCCAATCTCACAAAATCTTCCCATTATCTGCATTCACATATTCGCAATTCTGATCAGTTAACAATGAACGGTAAACATGCAGTTAAGAATGCTAAACTCATGGTTACTACCCATGCCACTTGATATGTATACTTTTGGCAATAATCTCGTGGTTACTAACCATGCCACTTGGATTGCACAAAAAATTTTAAAATGCATTTTGGGCCACTTAAGTGTGTCAGATTTTGAATTCGATCTAGAAAAATGGTTTTAGAGCAACCAAAGTAGCCAAGAGGGTGATTAATCAATCATTTGTTACCGAGCCTCAATATTTAATCATCACCAGATATAGAACAAAGCCCATAGGTCATACAATTTACACTGACATTGCAATCATGGAAATATGAATATAACATACATTATTGGTTTGTTGGGATTAAATGTAAGCATTCGAAGCACAAGAAGCCAGAATGACCAGAACATTTGCCACTTTTAATGTAGCAAGTTAACATAAGCATCAAAGCATAGATGCTAGGATGACCTGAATGTTTCTTGCATAATAGACACACCAAACACACGTTAGATCCATCTTATGCTAAGTACTTAGTATTAATACTGTCCGCAACAACCCTTGCATTCGTAACCTGAGACAAAAGTGTGCTAGATATACTCGCAGTGACCCGTATATTCACTTAGTAGGAAGAGTATCAGTATTTGCTATAGCATGAAAAGTTCACTCCAACAAAAAAGGAGAAGAACCAACATTATTGGCATATTCATATAAAAGGAGTCAAGGTACACACAACCATCTGATACGAGATGAAGGCTCTTATAGTGGACACCCCTTTTATGGGAATAGATCAACTTATTGGAACTAAACGGCAAATAGAAAGCAAAGAAAAAGATCATGCCCCCAGTTATTACTTCTCTAGTCAAAGATGACATCATCAAGTTGCTCAAGGATATATGATAAAGAAAAACAAAGAAAAAAAAGAAAATGCTCAGCATATCCAAACAATTATATCATTTTTGAGTTCAATATTTTTGGGATTGATGTCAAGTGTCAATGTCTAGAACATGTTTAAAAGAAATCTCTTCAGTAGGGTGACGACAGTAGGCAGATGCAATCAGAATGACTGGTGACTAAGGTCAAAGAGGAAACTTCACGATGAAGAACCTAAGAAGGACTAAGAGATAGTAGGCAGACACAGCCAAGATGACTGGTGACCCATGCAAAAGAGATCTTCCATAAAAGAATCTAGAGACATGAACTTAGCAATAGTAGGCAGACACAGTTGAAACAACTGGTGACTATTGTAGAAGAGATTCTATGAGGAGAATCTTGAAAAGAGTGACACTAGCGACAATAGGCAGATGCAGTGAGAACCACTGGTGACTGTTGTGAAGGAGATTCTATGAGGAGAATCTCAAAAATAGTGGCTCTACCGATAGTAGGTAGATGTAGTGAGCACCACTGGTGATTGTCATGAAGGAGATTCTATGAGGAGAATCTCGAAAAGCATGACACTAGAGGGGAATTCCCCCAAGCTATGACAAGACTCAATCCATGGATACATGAGCAGAAAGCAAGAAAGCAAAAGAATGAAAGCAACTATACAGAATAGCAAGAAGATGTGCTGCAAGATGGAGCATTGGGAACAAGAGGCGCATGTTTACCAGGTTTTCACCTTCTTGGCAAGATTCTCTTTTTTTTGCTACCTAGGTTTTCACCAATGACACTTTTCTTGTTTTTCAATTTTTTTGTATTTTTCTCTTTTTGATTTTTTTTTGTATTTTTTGGATTTTCACTTTTTTTGGTCTTCCCAAGGCACCTATTGCTAGGTTTTTACAAGGGTAACAATTTTTTTGAGGAATTGTTTCCAATTTCTAGATTTTTTTTTAGAGATTACTAGCTCTTAAGAAGGATCACCTTGATTTTGTTTCAGTGTCTAGCAAGGTGTATGACAAGATGTAGTAGCAAGCAAGTGGATAAGTAAAGATGGATAGGAAAGGAGTATGAAGTGGTGAATGTTACCCTCCAGGAAAGCCTTCACAAGATTACCCAAGCTAGGGAAAAGGATATAAGCTCATGGTGTAATGAAGGGTATCGTGTAAGTAATCAAAGAAAATGACCATGTCAAGAGATTGTTAAGAATTGAGTTTTCTTCTTTCTTTCATTGATCAAGACCAAAGGGTTAATTGAATAGGATAGAAATTTTTTTTATGGAGGTTATGAGTGAATGACTTCAGGAATGAGGACATCCAAAGGATAAGCAAGATCATGATAGGATGTCATGGATGGAAGAATTATGCATGACACCTGTTTGCTAGGTTTTCATCATGGTACTTGTCCAAGGTGCCACAAGAAGTGGTTTTCACCATAGGAAGGATTTATTTTTCTTTACTTTTGCTACCATGGCACCCGTTTCCAGGTTTTCACCAAGGCACTTATTCTTTTCTTTTTTCTTTTTTTCTTGGATTTTTAGAGTTTTTGGAAAGAATTCAAGCCTTTCTCAAGTTATATAGCATTCCTATAAGAAAGATAAGTTATGATAAGCCAAAGCGATAGCAATTTACACTCAAAGATGCTGGTAAGGTAATGGAGGGAGATAGGAAAATGAGAAGTAGATGGAGGATAAGGTTGTTGGTTTTGGAAGACCAAAACAAGCAAGGATGGCAAGCAGGTGTAAGATTTAGAGGATCTCATGAGGGTGGATGAGATATTAGGAAAGATCAACATTGACACACATCTTGAAGGGTACTGGAATGATGGAGGAAATATGGATGAAATAGATTGAGGCTTAGATATATAAGGTAGAAAAGCCATTTTGGAGAGGGGTGGAGTAGAAAGTTTTGAAACCTTTTTAAGAAGATGTTGGGAAAAAGATGGAGTGGAAGTCTTTGGAAGCTTAAATGTCAATTTTTATTTTTTTTGAATATTCAAGTCCTTCAAAAGAGACTTGGGAATCCATATAGCTTTTGATTTTTCATTAGATGCTTTGGAACGCATTTCTTCAATAACAGATTTAAGAACCGATACTTGCTTTGGTTGAGCTCTTTGAATAGTGGACCTTTGTGGTCTCTTTTGCATATTTTCCTTCTTGACATTCACATGTCGATTAGAGGAGACATAGTGAATATAGTGAGTATAATTTCTATATTTATGGATTCACCTAAGAACTCACATTGGCAAGTAGGAAAGACAATATTGAGATACATTGCAAGGACTCTAAATTATAGCATAATATATTCTTCTTCAAATTATTTTCAACTAGTTGGATATTCTGACAGTGACTTTGTAGGAAGTATTGATGATAGAAAGAGCACATCAGGATATGCATTTCATCTTGGAACAAGTGTGGCATGGGCATCAAAGAAGCAGCCTATCATGACTATTTCTTCAACTAAAGTAGAATATGTAGCTAGTACATCAGCAATATATCAAGCAATATGGATGCAAAGAGTCTTGAAACATCTAATGCATGAGCAAGAGGATTCTACTACAATCTATTGTGATAACAAGTTTCTCATCGCACTATCAAAGAATCATATTTTTGACAAGACAAAAGCACATTGATACTACATATCATTTTATTCAACAATTGGTCAATAATGGAGAAATCAGCTTAGAGTATTAATGTAGATCCGAAGATCAATTGACCGATATATTTACAAAGGCATTAGCACAAGAACAATTTGAATATCTAAGAGATCAAATGAACATTATAATATTTGATATAATTAATGGTAGAAATTAGGGGGGTCTATTGGCATGTGGTAATTTCTACAGCGATCAACAATCTAGAATTTGGTATAAATTTTTCAACCACCATATTTAATATGGAAGCTTCCCACTTCCCTTCTATATACATTGTTCTCTTTCCTCTTTTTACATGTGATTTTTGACTACCACATATTCCAGATCCTATCCTTCCTATTGTTAATGTGTATGGTTCTAGACCTCTATGAATAGAGGCAGATGTAATGGATAGAATCATCAGACAAATAAATGATAATACAAAGCTTTCTCATTTTATTTTAGTTTTCTCTATCTCTGCCTACCTTCAAATTAGAGGGAATGTTTCGTGGTAGAGAGGAAATAATTTGTATATCCACATTTAGAAATTAAAAATTTTGAAGCAAGCTTCATGTTTTCAAACTACTATCTTGTCTCAGCAAAGATTAGAATCCCCTCATCGAATATTTGCAAAAATGGTCACCAAAACAAAATTACAAAATTATTTTACTGCATTTTGGGATTTTCCTCTTAAAACACATTCAAATATTCAAATGTGAATTTAAAATTAAAATAAAATTAGCAATGAAAATATTCAACCATAAATCAGCCAGTACATAAAATTAAAAAAGCCCCAGCTCTAATTTAGCCATGCCACCTCTAAATCAGCAGCACTAATGTTGGCAATTTTTTATTTTTTATTAATGAATAGTGTCCTTTTCTATTAATAAAATATGCCTAGATTACAATTCAAAAAAAAGGGCCAATGGATACAAGATCACCTTGCGAATGAGTTTGAAGCTGAACTAATAAAATAGCCATAGTTGAAAATAGAAACTATTCATAAAAAAAAAATCATATAAGGCAACTTTAGGCTGCCAAAGTAGTGCTAACCAAGGGTGGTGAATCATCTTTGTCTTGAAACCCCAATCAGCTTTAGGATTGGGGGATAGGATAGGAATAGTCCAGCCATCATTAGTAGTAGTAGTAACAGTGGCAACCTTCACATCTTTGACCTCTAGCCATAGAGGAGAGATCACCAAGTCAAGGAAAGGTCATTTCCTAGAATGTGCATGATGAGTACCAAAAGGAGGAACCAGGGACCAACCAAAACCACCACAGGGTGGGGAAGCTGAGTGACACCTCCATCCACCATCACCACCACTATAGAGTGGTGGTGGGAAGCCTAAGAGCATCGGGTGTGTGAGAGGCAGCTAGAGGAGTGGTGGCAAGGATGGTGGCCATGAGGCATCAAGGTCTGTACTAAGGCATTAGTGGAAACTCTAGCAATAGTGCATGGAGCATTGCCCCAGTGATTAAGAAGCTCCTAAAGGTGAGCAACCTTGAGTGCAACTTTGTTAGCTTGTACCTGAATTTGCATAATTACATTATTACAAATGCATGCCTTAGTGTACATAGCAGTATTAACATTCAAAAAATTGTGTGAAAAGAATGGCATTCCTATCTTTCCAAAGAGAAAATAGAATCTCCAGACTAAAGGTATGCCAAATTTTGGAAAAATTTTGGTGAAATCTGCGAGAGTCACCCAATAAAATCATGTGCCAAGAAAAAGACTCAGGTTTGAATGGCTTAAAAAAATCATGGATCCAACGCTAATAATTTTGAGCATGCTTACAAAACTAAAAAATATGCAAGAAAGACTCTGGTTGTCCATAGAAGGGGCATCTAGGATCAAGAACCTCAATGTTTTTGGGTCGAGGCCCTAGGATAGGACCTTGGAAGGCCATGCACCAAGCAAAAGTGCAATCTTGGGTTTAGTTATAATATTCCATATGGTATCATAGTATTTTCTCCATTAAGAAAGAGAAGATTGCAAATGCCATCTGTGGTTTAGCATATACAACATTAGAAGATGAGGAAAAAGCCATTTGTAGCCCAAAATTAGCTTGTAATTAGAAAAGGGAGTGGCAAGATACCACTTCCAATCAAACCACCAAGGGCGAAAAAACTAAATCCCTACTTTATGAACTAAGTAAATAGGGATTGAAGAAAGTAGAAGCTTAAAAGTCTACTTGTCTAAATGGATAAGGCAGTATTGTACTTGCATATCTTCTTGGGTCTTGAAACTCATTGTGACCCTTGAAAAGAGATCCTTAGGAGTTTTGATGCCACATTTAAAAAAATGTAGAGCATTGGCCACTTGAGTCTTGGTGAGGGGGGTATTCTGAATGGAAAATAGGGGAGACCACCAAATGTTCTATTGATTCAAGGAGAGGCCATTGCAGAATTCATCTCTAGCCCATTGAAGCCAAAGCTTAACAGCCTCCCAAGCTTTCCAAATGCTCTTGATGAAAAAGAACCTAGAATGGCCATAGGCTCATGCATGATGAGAAGATTTTTAAAATCAATCCCCTTCCAAGCAAGGCTATTGATAGGAAAGCTGAAAGAAATGCACTGCCAAATAAGAATCTTCCAAGCTTCATCTCCTGAAATAGCCCTAATAATCCATTTTGCACAAAGAGCAAGGCCTTGTTTCTGAGTGGAAAGTACACCAAGACTACCAGACTCTTTTGGGAGACAACAAAAATCCCAGTCCACTCTATGGAAGCCATGGTGATTAGAACCAAAGGCCCAGAGAAACTTCTTGAGCTATCTTTCCAACTTCATGTAAGAAGCTTTGGATGGAGCCCAAAAGGAGGAGTAATACACATGAGTGGTTGCCAAAATCTTTGAGCAAATCTAGAATTTTTTAGTGAGGGAGAGCAGATTTGTGATCTAGTAGTTTAGCTTTTTACTAATCTTGGCCAACACAGCAATCAAAAGTTCCAAAGGTGATGCCTGGAAAGCAAAAGGAATGCCAAGAAAGTCAAAGATTTCCCCATGAGCAACCCATTTTCACTCAAACTAGCTGAGCAGAGGTGGAGCTAGCAAAAAAGACTAATAGAAGTAGAGAATTTTATGCCATTGAATGGAAAAACCAAAGGCTTAAAAAAAGATGTTAGACAACTTAAAGCATTATTGATGTTTTCTTCATCCTCTAAAAGAGTAAGAAAAGAATCATTGATAAAGTTTCTAGTGAATAATTGGGAGCGTGTTTCAAACAACGAAATGCCATGTACCAGTCTTGAGGACACAAAATGCGCAAGTAAATAGCCAAAACCTTTCGCAGCAAGGACATAAAGTGCAAGAGCTAGCAAACAACTTTTCCTAATGGAACCAAATAGTCCAAAAGCCTTAGATTGCAAATTGTTGATGGTAATCCAAGCATTAGCATCTCCAAAGAGCATCTCCATGGACTGAAGGAAATTGGGGCCAAAACCCAAAACTCAGAGCATAGCCAAGATGAAGGGCCATTCAATGCAATCATAGGCTTTAGTAAAATCTATCTTAAAAAAGATAGCCTTCTGATTGGAATTGCATGCCCATTCCATTCCCTCCTAAAAAACAAGCATGTTGTCAAATATATATCTAGACTTGATGAATCCAGTTTGCTCTAGCCACAAAAATTAAGGGCAACATGTGCTTGATTTTGAGAGAGAGTACCTTGGCAATAATTTTTTAAGACACATTGAGAAGGGTAATGGGTCTTCAATTGCATATGTCCTCTAGATCGCCAGCTTGACATATGAATTTGATATTTCCTTTGTTTATAATGGCTCCTAAGCTTTTAGAATGATAGGCTTCAAGATAAACTTTGTGCAGATTTGGATTTGTATGCTCCCAAAGGTGTTTGTAGAATTCACAAGGAAACCCATCACACCCAAGGGACTTTTCATCCACCATGGAGAAGACATTTTTTCTTTAGGGTCTTAGAGAGAAAGAAGTTGCTCACAGAAAGCACATTGCTCAACTACGACGGTTTGGAGTAATAGAAATACACTTTCTGAGACCTTCCTTCTGAGCAACCAAATTCCCCTATGAAGCAAACACATTCTCATAGTGATGAAAAAATTCTTGTAGGATGGTAGGGAGAATAGATAGAATAACATTTCCTTGTTTAATCTTTTTAATCCGAACATTGGTATGACAAGTGCAAGACCTTGATAAAACTCCTTCAAGGCTTTGTGACCAACCTTCAACTAGTGGAGATGGACTTTGATTTCAGCTCCCAAACCAGCAAAATTATCAGAAATTTGTTTGTCATGATGAAGCTTGGCAAGTTGAATTTGTAAGTCCACATTAAAGGGCTTGAGGGTGAGGGCTTCAGAGGCTTTTTCAATGGCAAGCCTATTGGCTTCATATGACCATTTTTTGAACATAGCTAATTGTCACCCATAAATGCGTAAGAACTGGGTAGTTCTAGTAATGGCATCATTCCACCATTCAATCTATCCCCTTTGAGAATGTAGACATGGTTCTAAATTCTAGACACATAGGATGTGTAATATGGTGGAAGCATGCATCAACACTGATGTGTTGAGGAAGAACTAAGACTTGGCCACCTTTGGGATAGCTTTCTGCCAAGAAATGACAAAATAAATGGGATAGTGATCAACTAATGTCACATCTAATAGGGGAATGATAGGTAGAACTCGATCCTCAGAAAAAGAGAAAAAAGATTACACAATGATCATAGCACGATCGAGGCATTTTAATATGCAGTCAGAGCCAGCTGAAAAGTTAAACAAAGTGTGTCAAACCCCACTATCGCTGTGGTGGTCGGCATTGGGATAAAAAAGGCCCAATTTATTGCACATGTAATACCAGGCTTGTCTTTCCCCAGCTATCCAACAAAAAGGTAGAATGTAATCTTTGTCAAACACCACTTCAACCATATTAAAATCCCCACACATGATCCAAGTAGCTAGAGGCAAGTTGTTAGCCAACCAGTCCCACATCTAGGATCTTTCCATAGCACCATCAGATGCATAAATATTATTAACTCCAAAAGAATGATTTTTAATGGAAAGCAAAAGACAAATAATTCTATGTGTGGGATCAAAACTATGCAAAATAATAGTACAATGAAGGTGAGCTGATAGGAGAGTAACTACACCTCGGCCAGCTTCATGCTAGGAAAAAAAAACCAAGCCATCATGCCAAATTTTGCAGCATGCCAAAGAAAGAATGAAACTAGAAATTTTAACTTCTTGCAGACAGAGAAAAACTAAATTACAAAGTCTATGATGGACATCCCAAACATAGTACTTTTTGGGGATGTCTGTGAGACCTCAAACATTCCATGATAGGAAGTTCATGAGAACTCTTCCATATCATCATCATCCTTAAGAAAGGAGTAGCTATTCTACAAGAAGGTAGAAATATGGTTGTACTTAGATAGAAAACCCTTTGGACTGATAGCCTGATATTTCACCTCTGGCATCTGCACACATCTAGGAGCAATGCAAGAATATTGCAATACTGGTGGTGCTATGGAAGAAGCAATAAGAGGAGTATGCACCGTAGCCAAGGTAGAAGCCCTGGTAGCTACCTTAATCCCTTGTGTAGTAGTAGGGTTTGAAACTTGTAAAACTCTGGGAGTACTTTCGTTGTCCGCCACTTGCATCCCTATGGTGGCTGGAATTGATGTTCCTATAGGCATAGGAGGAACCGTAGCGATCATAGCATAGGACTACTTGAGGGGCAAGGGATTTGAGGGAGCCTTGCCTTTATGCCCAATAGTAGCCCATTCTTATTTCTTCCCTTTGGCTTGTTTGATAGTAACCTCTTTAGGCATGGGCTTGACCCTAGGCATAGCCAGAGTGCAGTCCTTGATTTTGTGTTTTGTGGATTGGCACCTATAATAGGTATTGGGGAGGTTCAATTAAAGCACCTTCTGGGGGAAGGTTTTAGTCCCAATCTAAATTTCCACATAATCCTTAAGATCCATGAAAAGATCCACATCTATGCAAATGCATTGTTGCAAGCAGGGATTAAAAATTTTCTCAAGCTCCTTAGTGAAAACTTTGCCAAAGGCTTTGGCAATGGACTCAATGAAAGGCCAGCATGGCAGAGGTAAACCTGGGAACTCAACCCACACAGGAACCCTAAGCTTTTTATCATCTAAGATTGTGAAGTCTCATAACCATTTTTGAAAAAGAAGCAAAGAAGAATGCAAAGACCAAGGACTGTTGTTAAAGACCATATTTACTTGCAACGGGTTAGGGAAGGAAAAAAAAAAAAACTTTGGTAAGGTTTTGCACAGTGTCAAGGCAAACTCCATGAGGAATTCAGCTCTTGTTAACCCATTCTTGGAGCATAGCTTCATGGGGAGTCCTAACCACAAAATAACCCATCAAGGTGTGTTGTTCTAACCAATCACATGCATCATCAAATTCTTCCAAAGGAAGGATAATGTCAGGATTACCTTGTGAAAACCCTTTAGGACAAACTTATTTGGACATTTGTTTAGTGGTGATGCCATGGCAGACCAAAGCAGCAATGTGAACACCAAAAAAAACTATTTAAAATTCTTCCCTAAGCTAGTGGGGCTATTTCCAACCCCAGCCCATTTTCATCCTCTCAACTAGAAAGTAGGGCTCCCAGTTAATAGGAAAAGATTCAAAATTAAGCTTTAGCCCAACCCCAGCACCCCAACCCCTTCCCCCCCCTAGAAAAAAATCATGGGACCTCCAGCTCCTTAAATATAGAACCCAGGCCCCCTCCATGGGAGCCCTACCTAAGTCCTTTTCGATTGCTTTCCCTTTTCTTTAGTGTCATGCCCAAACTAAAAGGGCAAAAAAACACACAATTTTTTGAAATAATAATTAGAATGTTCAGAATTTAAAAAGGTTAAGATCACAGTTAAAGGTTCTTTACATTTCATCTTAAGTTTACAGTCTTAAGGAGGAATACATCGTTGAGATTAAACCTCTCGTTATTAATCAAATCTTGACATTGTTAAAATTACTACTCTCGTTATTAAGTTGATAAAGACAAAAGTTTATGATATTACATTAACTTATAAAGGTATGCAAAATTTACTTAAATAACAATGTATATGAAAAGAAGATTAATTAAACAAATTCCCCATTTAAACTTATTTCAAAAAAAAAAGAAATCAACCCTTCTATACTTAGATTCAATTAACATTAATGATAAAACTATTTAAGTTTAACTAATTCAAAAGTAATAACAATTTAATCAATAACATAATATCACGATAAAACATAATATATACTACTAACTAAAACAATTATAATGATTAAAAACAAAACATTAATCCCAAACTTTAAAATTAAAGATTATTAATGTGAAACATAAATTAGACATCAATTTAATTTACTGACAACTAACTAATTTAATTGAAAACTAACTAAATCTAAAATTGATCTAACCATATACAAAATGAGTGACCAATCTTTAAATAAAACTTAACTATTAAAATTTAAATAAAATTAAAACTAACTAATTAAAACATGAAATTAAACTACTACTACCAAAGAAGTATATATAAAATTTAAAACAAATAGCTTTAACAATATAAATAGCAAATTTAAACTTTATTTAAAAAAAAAACTATTACTAAACTTACATTTAAACTGACTAACTTAACACCTATACTAACATGCTAAAGTTAAAATGACTTACAATTTAATATAATTAAACTAACAACTAAAAGCAACTTACAATAAAAAATAAAAATTATTAATAAATAAATTATAAACAAAACTAACTATCATACAATACTAACCTAACTAACTAACCTACTAACTCTACCCTTTAACCCCCTACACACCTACACTAATCAAAGGTGGGTGGCCCAAACATAATGAAGACAAATTTAATAAATTGCCAACTTTGAGAAAGTCCATCCAACCAAACTGAGCCCTCAACACATAAGGAAAGGGGAAAGGTGGATGTACATCCTGACTTGCTTAAACAAACTTTTATTTTTTAAAACCTTACTAAAAATTCATTCCAAATCTGACGTCCCCCAAGGATGGGAAATGCATTTATGTTAAAAAGTTTTATAGGTAGCAAAATAGGATTTTTAGGATATCTACTATAACTATGATATTTTTATTTTCTTGATGTTTATTTTAATATTGATTTTAATTTTTAATGTAATTTTTTAAATAATCAGAAAGGATCTTTTAAGAGAATCTTTTGATTCTCTGTTACAAAAAGAATTAATTTGAATCATCATACAAAAGGCAGAGAGTTTTACTCTCTTAAAACACTTTTTTTTTGAAAATTTATCTAAGTATGGATTTTAAAGCAATGTATATATATTTTCTGATAGATTTAAAACATAGGTTTAAACGTTGTGATAACATAATTATTTGTTCTCTATATAACTTGGATTGCAATAATTCGATCTTTGTCACAAATTTTTTTATAAAGAAAACCTATAAGGACTTATAATAACCTTAACATAATTATCATTTTGAACATATAAGGAGCATATAAGGGACTTGAAAATTTGCTCAATTAAACCATCATCAAAACTTCTTATTCCTGATGTGCATCCATCTAATAAAATTACGATTAATCACAAGACAAGCAATTATACTCAATCACCAATTTTATTGCGAAACCTGATTCAAGGGCTCACCCAGGAAAGAATCAGGAAGAAAACCCATCTTCATTGCCAATCCAAAAAAGTTTGAAAATACAATTACATAGGATTTCAATCCTAAATTACATCACTTAAATTAAATTTCCTTCATGAACCTCATCAAGGGTTCCATATCAAATTCTGCAACAAATTACTATGAACTGAGGAGGAAACAAATATCTGATCGGGTTACAACCAAGCATAACCAAGAGACAATCAAACAAGCATAATCATGCATGGTTTACACAATATGATTTACACTAAATCAAAACTAGGGAAAGGTGGATTCTTCCAACCAGGAGAAGTCAAGCACAACACCAAACAGATGCCCAATCGGGGCTATATACCAAGAAATTCCGTTCTTCCATTTCAACATACCAAAATCATACAAGGTTTGTGCGATAGGTAGGGGCCCATAACACCCTACCCTTTCCCCCTATCCTCATCCTGAGAAGAGACTCTACACTGGTTGGAGTCTGACTAAACAGATCTTTCCCAAAATTGGTCACTTCTGCCCTCCCCAAGGGTGAGTAATACCAAAACATCCATGCAAGAAAAATCTCAAAATTTCAAACATAAAACAAGAAAGGAAATCATCCAAAAATAGCATGGTTTTCAAAGCTTCCCAACATACCCACAAACATACAAACATTGAAACAACAACAAGGTAGCATAAGCATGAAACGAGAATAAAATCTGAACAAGGGAGATGAGAAATCCAACCTTCAGAAGGAGGTAATGGCAATGAACAAGTTTCAGTAGAGTTTCCATTTTTTCTTCCTTCAATCTTCAACAACTCCTCTCTAAATGTAGAGATTGGGTAACAACCTCCACAAGACCAAGAAGGGCCTCTAAATAAGCCTCAAGCTACACTACCAAAGGGATCAATAACTACCCCCCACCCACTTGCAATTCTAGAAAATCCTAAGTCATCCTACACTATGATTAAACCCTAAGTGGAGGTGGGGTAATGAAACTCATGGTAACAACAAGAAATTTTCGTACAAAGGCAAAAAGAGACTTTTTGAGTGGTCTCCAAAGTCAACAAAAGGGGCTTAGGGGTTGGAAAAGACCCCTAACCCATACCGATACACCTTGGGTATAATTATTTCACGTTTTGAAGCCTTAGGAAAAGGTTTAGGGCTAAAAAATAGCTAGGAAATAATTAGGACCAACTACCAACTCTAAAAAGAGGATTAAGCACTAATTCAAATTAAGGATGACTAAACATGATTAACAATCAAATTAGCAAACTGACACTCACTTAAACCAACTAAGGTCCAAAGGGTACACAGCTAACCCTAATCAGCACACTGAAGAGCATACACAATTCAGGAGTGTCAAGTGACACTAACAGAACATAATTACGAGACATTCACATTTACTGAACACGGAAAGATACATTCATACATCTCACAATACAATACTTGAATTATGAACAACAGGGTTTCCAAATTTAGCACATGGAGATCAGTTATGTTCCTCCGTCTATTTCCTCGACTAAAATATCTGCACACTCATTGCACACATTAGTAGTCCCAAAAATCACATGTACATATATACATATTAGTAATTCTCATAAATTTAAACATACATTAATAAGGGTTTTTTAATCCTACTTAATTCTTAACCATTTAAAAAATCTTAAAACAAAGTATCAATCCTACATTTACTGATTTCATCAATATACATATACATAAAACATTAAATAATGAACTCAAATATCTGAAAATAGCATCACACAACATGAAATAATATAATATGGTCAAGTATCTGATAATGTCCCAACATCTCGAGTCATGAGTAACAAAAAGATAAAGTAATAACTAAGGCTACGAAGGGTTGGGGCGAGGCCTCACATCCTCCCCCACTAGGCATGAACTTCCTCCTGGAGTTCATCAAAAGACAAGGGTGTGGAGATTGCATTCATGCTGCATCCTCCCAAGAAATCATGACCTCATCGTAACATTCCCACTAGACCCTAACTTTGTCCAGCTCTCAACCTCGAGGAGCTAGGGTCTGTCGAGCAATAATATGGACAATCTCTAGCACTAATTGGCTGACCAACTCCACTTTTAGCCTCAATAACTATACCCTGATGCTCAATTTGGTGGTTGTCAACTGCTGTAAAACTTTGTGGAACCTGTCCATGTCTCCAATTGTCGACTCTAAGAAGGCCCCTCTCTAACCACTGGATGACTGCCCCTGTGGACACTCTCTAGATATATGACCCATTCCACAACAAGCATAGCATGGCCCTCAAGTATAAGATAATATATCTTGTGATCTTGACTACTGTGGGCCTCCTAATCTGCTAGACCCACTGTATCCACCCCTGGAAGACTGCTGAGTCTACACTGCTTGTGACTGTGGGGTATGTACTTTTTGATCCTATTGTAACTGTCACTACTTGGGCTTAGAGCCCTGAGGACCCTGTGAGGGTTTCTGTTGCTGCTGCTATGACTGTTGGCCCTTAGAGGACCCTGGTGTATAGTTTTGATTCCCTTTCGAAGGGGGTTACTATCGGGTAGAGTTTCGATTCTTAGACTGATCTCGTGATTCTTGTCTACCCCGGGTATCCTCTGCCACTAGTGCTATCTCCACTACCTATCTGAAGGTGGTAGGGAAGGAAAAATTCAAACCCATGATAAAATTTTGTACCTGTAGTTTCTCATTCTTCATGTATTCTACATAAGGAAGGAGCTCAAGAAACCTACTCTCATACTGAGCCACTATAAGACCTCTCTGATAAAGAGAATGGAACTCCTCTATCTATTTCTGTCGAAAATGCTCTGACAAGTACTTCTTTCAAAATATTTCTAGGAAAGACTCCCATGTGAGGGTATCCATCCTCACTCCACCTATGATCTCCTCCTGATGCCACGAATTGGAGGCATCCCCTCTCAACTGATGAACTATGAGGCGTGCCTTTAGATTACTCCCATAGGGTCATAATCCAAAGAAAAATTGCAGGCTCTGCAACCATGTGTCTGCTACTGTTCCCTCAGTGGAACCCATAAATAATGGTGGCCCAAGTCGAATCAATTCCCTAATATCATCTCCTATACGTCTAGGAGGTCTGACAAATGGGGGTCCTGTCTGGTGTATTGACCCACCTTCATGCTCATCCTGCCCCTCTAACTATCTTGATGGGGGACTCCTAGTCCTCTCTTTGCCTTTGGGCCCACCTCCTCCGAGTTCCTCTGCTTCCACTACTAAAATCTGCTAAACTGGCTGAACTATCAGTACTACCCTCTATTTAACTACACTGATCAAAGTCTGGAGTGCATCTATAATGTCCTGATTCAAGTTCGGTGGTGGTGGAGGTGGAGGTGGTGGTGGTGGAGGTGGTCCATCCCCCTATCCCGCTCTATCACCTCGCACCCTACGACCTCTGCCTCGTTGGTTGCTTCGAGTAGCAGGAATGCCCAAACTATGAGGGCAAAAACACACACAATTTAATCTTTAGTTTAAGTTTCAAAAGTGTAAGGGATTAAGGTTCCTAGTGTTGAAACATAGGCTCTGATATTTAGCTTGTCATGAACAAAATTGTAGGGTTTCAATTTTAAATTTTTTATGGATAGTTGTTCAACATACCAATTTCATTGGGAGGCACTATCCTCCTTACAAATTGCACCATTGACTACATTTCAAATAAAGGAAAATTTTTAAAATGTTCAGCATTTGATCTTTATGATCTGTATATTTTGTAATCGCAAACAACAAAAAAATTGTGAAAATTTAGAATGAACAGACAAGGATAAGCTCCCTACAAATTGCAAAAAAAAAAGCCAAAAAGTAAAACAAATTTGTCAATTATATTATAGGTGACTGTGAGAGCAAAGAGAAGCAGTGGTTGTTAGTTGAGCTAGGGCTCCATCCCTAGCTTGTGTCTATTGTGTGCCCATTTTTGCTATTATCGTTCCCTATTCTTTATGGGTTAATGGTTTTTGGAAAAAGTTAGTGTGGGATTTGATTCTTCAAGCACATTTGAAGAAAATTTTAGATTGGGTTTTTTCTTGTTTGCATAGCAGTGCCTGGTATTTCTTCTTCGTTACTGAGGATGGATGGTTCTTCTCCAATTGTGCATGCAATGAGATTTGAATCATTTTTATTCAAGGGAGAGCTCGAAGATGAAAAAAGCTAATGGTTGTTTTCCGCATAGCCATGATCACCATGTTCTGGTTATTACTCCAGCAGCAGTAATGGAGGACATTAAATTGGACCAAGCATGCTTTGATATGCAAATTTATTAGAATCTTGATTTCCTTATCTACTCTTGAGGCATGGATCCACTATTCATTGTAGGTGGAAGGAGATATGGAGATCATGCTAGTAGGGAATAGCTATTTTTTGTTGTATTCTCATGCATGTCTGATTGTGATCATGTGTTGGAAGGAGGCCCTTATTTCTACAACCATGTCAGGTTATTTGTCAAACCCTGGCATTCAAGATTTAATTAACCTAAGGATATCCCTTCAACAGTACCAGTTTGGGTTTGCTTACCTTGCCTTCCCCTAGAATTCTAGTGAGAAGAAATGCTCTATCAAAATGCTAATTTACAAAGAAAGAGAACTGTAATTGTGCATCAATTCCTCAATAAAAAGGTTATTTCTTTTGCTAGAGTTTGTGTTAAAATTAATTTGAATAACCCATTACTAGATTCTTTGGATATTTCCGTTGGGGCTTCTTCTTGGGTGCAATAGTTAGATTATGAATCCCTCCCTTTCTACTGTTGGATATGGCATGAGTATGGTCATTTACAACGTCAATGTCCATGCAACTTGACTTCCAAAGGAGTGGATGGTTCTATGGTCGGCAATGGTGGTGGTTTGGAAGATATTGTAAGGAAAGGACAAGCTTAGATGGATAATATAACCAAGGGGAAGTATCAGTCAAATGCTACATGAAAGGGAAAGGCTCAAATGTAGGATAAGGATGGATTTACCCCTGCTCACCCATGAGCTAAGGGGTCTGGTCAAAAGAGGCCATTGAAAGATAGATTATCTGAATTTGGGTTTTAATCGCTTTGAGGTGCTAGATAGAATGGTTCTAGAGGAGGCCATTCCTCATAGTGTCTCTTTTGACCTAATTTTCTAAGATGAGGGGCTTTTACCTAATGATGCTTGTGGGGCATCTCTGGTTGTGGTACATCAGAACTATGAAGTCCCTATAGCTGTTATGTTGGATTCTCTTGTGACACCTATGGTGTCAAAGTATAATGATGTTGTTCTGGCCAACTTGGTTAAGGATGTGCTAGCATCTAGTAAGGGTCAGGGGTCTCCTCTCCCCTTAGGGTTGATTCCTAGACCCTTTAGGCAGGTTTCCTTTACTCCTCCTCTAAGGAGTGGGTACAAAACAAACCAAGAGAAGGTTAAACTCATCGGAGATATATTCATGGAATCTAGGTTAGTGAAACCATTGGATGCTCATTTTCCTCATTCTATTCAATGATGATTATTCTCTCATGGAATGTTAGCAGGTTGAATAGCATCCCTAGACAAAAGGCTATTCAAATTTTGGTGGTTTATTGTTCTCCTAATTTTTTATATCCAAGAGACAAAGCTCTCTATGGAGTCTATGGTCCAACATGCCTCTAGTATTTGGACTCGTGGGCAATGCTAGTGTGTTAGGGCTAGGGTAGTGCTGGTGGTTTGGCTATCTTTTGGGATCCATGGAAAATTTCTCCCCTTAGCTGGGTGTCTTCTTGCTTAGCTCTCTCTATGGTGTGTTCTACTTTGGAATTAGGAGAGAAAATCATGATTACTAATGTGTAGGTGCCTGTTGATTTTGTGGAAAAGGAGGAACTTTTGAGGCATATTCAAGATGTTAGAAATTGTCACCCTTTTCATCCGTGGGTGTTAGCAAGGGACTTCAATTTAGTCTTAAGTCTAGAGGAGAAACAAGGTGGTTTGGCTAGATTGGGGCCTTCTTCTACTCTTCTTCAGCACCATATATCACTTTTGCATCTCTTTTATGTTAAGCCTTCTAAAAATCTATATACTTGAAATAATCGAATGACTAGGGCTGATGCTATCTCAGAACATTTAGATAGATTTCTGGTTAGTTGCACCCTTAATCTCTCTTCAAAAATCCTAGACTGGAGAGGTTCTCATCATTGGCCAATTAAATTTTTTGCTACTGGGGCTTCTATTCCAAAGTGTCCACTGTTAAAGTTCCCATTGATGTGGCTTCATGACTCCTCTCTTTTTTATTTTGTTTTATGTTGGTGGAGAGATGGCACTCCTGCATATGGTACAATTATGTTTTCATTTTTAAAAAGGCTTCAACATGTTTAAAGGAAACTCAAGATATGGAATAGAGAATGTTTTGGAAACCTTCATTATATGAAGAGGCTTGCTTAGGAAGACCTTGATGTCATCACAAGGCAGATTAGAGATCGAGATTTCTAAGAGGATCTTGGAAGGGCTGAATCCCTTGCTTCTAGAGCTCTAGAAGAATGGGAACTTCATGAGGAAATTTTTTGAAAGAAAAAGGATAGATTTGATTGGCAGAAGGTGATCAGAACATTATTTTTTTCCATAAAATAGTGCAATCTGAGAAAAATTAGAGAAATATCTCTTCTTTAGTTAGTTCTAATGGTACACAACTAACTTCCTTATTAGCTTTATTCTACGAGGCTACTTGGTACTTTTATACCCTCTTCTTTGAGGACTCTCCTCCTACTGATAATGAAGAAAATATTATTTTGTCTTGTATTCCTTCTCTTATCACTCAGGAAATGAATGATTATCTCATGCGACCAATATCTTTGGAAGAGTTGGAGGAGGTTGTATTTGGCATGCCTAAGGGAAAGGCTCCTAGTCTTGATGGCTTTCTAGTTGATTTCCTTTAGGAATTCTGGGACATTATTAATCATGATTTGTTGGGGGTGGTTAAGGAATTCTAATCTAGCAAGCAAATGCTTTGGGCATTGAATTTGAATTTCTTGACTCTTATTGCAAATAGACAGGGTATTAATCAATTGGAGTTTTTTTGACTAATTGCCTTATGTAGTGTGGTTTAAAAAGCCATTACTAAGTTGATTGTTGAGAGAATTAAAATGTGGCTCCCCATTATTATCTTAGAGGAACAAGGTGGTTTTTTTGTTGGAAGGATTTTTTTGGATGGGGTGGTTATTGCTATTGAGTCCATTCACTTTATGGCTAGTTTAAGGGAGAAAGAAATGTTTATTAAGATGGATATGGCTAAGGCCTATGATGGAGTTAAATTGAGTTTCCTAAGGAATATTCTTCTTACCTTTAGATTTAGCTCTGATTAGGTGAGTTGGACTATGAGTTGTGTTACTTTTGCCTCTTTTTCAAATTTTCTTAATGGTCAACCTTCCCAACTATTTGATGGCTCTAAAGGCCTCCACCATAGTGACCCTCTCTCCCCATATCTATTCATTATCATGGCTAAGGGATTGGGAAAATTCATTAAGTATCAGGTGTCCTAGAATTCTATACAAGGGTGGTGGTGGGGTAATGGTTTACCTACTCTTTCTCACCTTCAATTTGTTGATATTCTTCTCTTGTGGGTCTTGCTAGGATTAAGGAAGCTAAAGCCTTTCGACATACACTAGATATTTATTTGGCAACTTCAGGCCAAAAAGCTAATGAGCACAAATCTTCCATTTACTTTTTTAACAATCCTAATTCTATTTAGCAAAGGGTTGTTGATATCCTGCAATTTCAGATTGGGTCGCTTCCTTTGACTTATCTTGGCATCCCTATTGTTGTTTCTAGGCAACCACATCTCTTCTAGAAAAAATTGATTAAAAAGCTTTAGGATAAGGTAAGTCATTGGACTTGTAGATGGATTTCTATTGCTGCTTAGGTTACTCTTTTTCAATTTGTTATCCAAGCTCTTCCTACTTATAGAAGAATGGTTCACATTGCTCCTATTTAGTTTCTCAAGGAGTTTGTGGTCTTTCTCAAAAATTCCTTTGGAGTGGTAATTTGCATAGCACTAGATGGAGTTTGATTAGCTGGGAGCCTATTTGTAGCCCTAAAAAGGAGGGTGATCTTAGTCTTTGATTATCTCTCTTGAGTAGTCAAGTGTTGGCTGCTAAGCTTTATTAGCGATGGTGCTTTGCACTACATCAACATTTGACTTGTATTATTACCCATAAATATTTTCTTGGTGTTGATCCTTTCTTTGTTTCTACACTTCTTCTTGAAGGTCATTGCTCAATGGTCAGGCATACTCTGAAGACTGGTGTTGTGTTAGTCAAGAGACATTTGTTTTGGATATGTAAGGGAGGCTTTGAGGCTTTGTTTTGGTCTGATGCTTGGGATGGATTCCCATCCATATTGTCCATGTGCCCATATCTTTAGACTCTTTGTGATTCTTTTCGTGCTACTAGATGGGATAAAGTGGCTCATTACAAGACTCCTTATCAATTGGGACCTGTTGTTTGTTACAGATGGAAGCACTCTTCTAATTGGCCTCCTAGAGGCATAGATGTATATCATCAGGAACTTTCTCAAATTTTGTAGATTTTAAGGCCCCTGCTATTTTTTTTGTATGGTAATGGGTAGGAGTTTGTCTCCCATCTTTTCTTCCATTGCTTCTTTTCTACTCAGCTATGGAACCTTTGGTGGAGTACTTGGGGTTGCTCTTGTAGGCATGCTTACTCTTTCCCTAAGTTCTAGGCTTGCTTGGGTGGTGCTCCATCCAATTCTTCTCCTCTCCATGTTGCTTGGATTGCTGGCCCATCATTCATTCTATGGCATATATAGATGGAGAGGAATTGACAAATATTCCAAGATTTTTTGATTGGTGTTATGCATCTTTGGCGGAAGATCTCACATTCTCTTCAGGAAACTATTCAAGTAAAGTGTGCACTTGATGGGGTATGGATTAGGTTGATCTTTCTATATGCAAGCACGTCAATTTTCATCTTTAGGATGAGGTTGTAGCTCAAAGCTATCAAAGAGTCATTAGGCAGCCTCAGCAATAGAGAAAAAACAGGCGAATTGGGATGGCCATTAGACTCCTCCTCCCCATGCAGTTCTAAAAATTAACACTAATGGTTCTTCTCGGGGGAATCCAAGCCCTGCTAGTATTGGGAGAGTGGCTCATTGTAGTTTTGGTGATGTTAAATTTTTTTTCTCAGTGCATAAAGGTGACTACACTAATAATTTTATGGAAGCCTAGGCCATTTTATATGTTATGGAACAATGTTGTTTGCGGGGATGGTGCAAGATTATCTATGAGACTGACTCCCAAATGGTGGTGAACTTGCTTTCCTTATAGGAGCTTGATTATGTCAATTGGTAGCTAGCCACTATTGTCAATTGGATTCTTCTCTTTTGTACCTCTCTTGAGTTCAAAAGGTTTACTTACATTCCTCATGAATGGAAAAAAGTTGTTGATTGTTTAGCCAAATGGGCTTTTGGTCATACTCTGGGCTAGAATATTATAGGTAGGGGGCAACTTCCCTTGAGATGGTGCAAGAATTTGATGAACTTGTTACTTAGGATAGAGCTCCTTGTTGAGCTCTCCTTGTTGTAATCATTTCAATCTTAATAAAATTTTACCCCTCTTTTTCCTAATTTCAAAAACAAATTAAGCACTAATGACTCTAAAGTGTATGATTACAAAATTTCATAATAATAATAATAGTAATCTCAACAAAAATTGTGAATATTATTTTATGTACAAATTTATTTTGATTAGTGGTGGTAGGATTGAGGCTCGTGCACTCTCTGACAGAGTGTATTAAGTTAACAACAACATAAATTCCTATATTAAATCTTTGTAAAATACTCTATTTATAAATAAAAATTAAATATATCAAATATCATTGCACAGTTCAACCACATTTTTCCCACCACTCATCAAGATTTCTTATTTCTTTTGCCTATACTTGGCTTTCTCAACTACATTGTTGAGTTTACCCTTGTTAGACAAAACCATGAAGAAATTTTCAAAAAAGTCTGCATAGTTATGCTTCTTAGTTTCATTCTCCCTCTTCCAACTTCTCATCTTCTCATCTTCCATTAATATCTTCTACTTCAAAGTTTCAATCTTAGATTACGTCTCTGTCAAAATCATCATGAGGCTTCCTTCATCCATCTTCCCTCTCAATTCCTCTACAACTTGTTCTTTCCTGCTCTAGAGATTCTCCAGACGGGTAACATACCCTTCTTTTAAATCTTTTATAACACCCAAAATAGTCAACTCAATGTTTTTTTCCATGTATTTCTCCAATCTTTGTTGAAATAGTGGGTGAACAACATTCAACCAATCCAAACCATCTGAATTTCTATCAAAGCAGATAAGAGTGATGGGCCCTTCCTTCATCCCACCTAATTTATAAACAATGTTATCAACTAGAAAGTAGATAATGAAATTGATCCCATCAATTTGAGACATAGAAGTAGAAGCCTCTTCTTCTTTTGAAAATTATTGTGAGCTTCCCAAAGTACATTGTTATTTTTAATAGAAAGAGATTTGAGTAGTGGTGTGTTAAAATTTCTACTACACTCCTTCAAATTGGAGAGTTGTGGACCAATTTCCACATGAGATGGGTAGTTCATGAGTATGGAAATTATGGCATAAGTTACACACACATTGTTGAGATGTTTCTTTGAACAAAAGAGATTCACAAGATCAAATACAGGTCTATTATCATTCTTTGGTAATCTATAGTTGGGCAGGAAGACAATGCCATTAATGGGTAAAAGGTCATTTAGACATTGTGAGTCCAGAGAATGTAATTCCTCTACTCCAACTCCCTTCACTTCCATTTCACAAATAATTTGTATCAGAACACCTTGTTCACATTGAACTAAATGCCAAGACATTTTCAACTATTGGTAAATGCAAATAATGAGATTTAAGTTGCCTTATCTAGAGGGTTTTAAAGAAGTAGGGTAATAGTGGTTCCATCAATTATAAATAGTATATTTTTTTGGAAATTAAGGTTGAGATAATTAGTTTATTTGAAATGCCGAAATAAAAATTAAAAAAATTTTTAAGGAAAAAGTTAAAGTGATTTAGATTTTAGTTATAAATAGAGAAAGTTTTAAAAATTCCTATAATAATTTTTATTTAAGACGATCAATGTAATTAAAATGTCCTCTTTAGAAAATGTTAGATATTTGTATACATAATATTATATAATGTTTTTGGGACATTTCTAATAGTTTGTAAAAAATATTAAAATGGGTAGAAGATCATTTAGACAATTCCTCTACTCTACCTCGTTTACTACCATTTCTCTAATGACTTGTATGACTTGTATGATTTATTTGTCTCACCTAAGAAATAATAAAATAATACATGATAATAAATTAATACATTGACCTAAGTAAACTTAAGTAAAGTGTAAAAAGTAAATACTTATTTACACTGACACCCCCTTAAGTACAACTTAGGGGAAAAAGTCCCCTCATAAGAGAGAAGAAGACGAGAGACAAGATAGTCCCCCACCCCCTGAAATGTAAAGTGTCAATCAGTGATAGTTGCTCCAAGGTAGAAGCTAGTCCATCAGTGCTAAATAATGTTCCTCCCCTTTGGAAGAAACAATGGAAAAGGTACAAGTTAGACACTTTCCCTATGTGTAGAAAGAATGTCAATGATGATTGGTGTCTCTAAAACCTACTCAACTATCCCTATGTTGATGCTACTACTTGCCCCTTCCAAGACTGCTAAAAAGAATGAGTGCAAATCTAGCAAGGATAGATGTAGAACTTGTCCCAAAGAACCAACTATTTCCTTAAATGATAAAGAGACCTCCTACAACTATTGTACATAAGGATCCACAATCATATTAACCTGTGAAGATTGATAATGTAGAGAATGGACAAGACGATTAGAGTGAGCCCTCACAACAATTGAAGAAGGATCATCATCATCAAAGAGAAGATGTATATCATCGATGATGTCCCCCAAGTTTTCTATGTATGATTCCAAAAACAAACCTAAAATATCTGCTATGTAGTCATCCCCTATTCTGAGAGCTAGAAGGCAAGGTGTACCATCTTGTGTTGGACCTATCACTATGGCAATATATGCATGTACAATCTATTGAATCTATTGAATCACTATCACTACTGTCACTATCAATTTCCACAATGTATGAAGTGCGAAGAGGATTACAGGACAAGCTGGGTGAACTTTCCTCAAAGTGAACATTCCCCTCAATGAAAATCTCATGTGTCTTAGGATCCATAAGTCTATATGCCTTAATACTCTCTTCATGTCCGATGAAAGTACAAGGCCTTGGTGGTGGTGCCTTACATTCCCTAGAAGATATGTTTGCCCATGCTAGACAACCAAAGACTCTAAAGTGTTTCGCAACTAGTTTTATGTTGCACCATGCCACAAAAGGATTCTTCCCATCTAAGGCATTATAAGGAGACCTATTAAGTATGTGATTGGCACTACTTATAGCTTCAATTTCAAATGTAGGATCAAGAGACTTGACTTGTATCATGCAACTTACCATAGATTTAAGAGTTTGTAACCTCAGTGCTGCAACATCTATCTTATGTAGACTGAATGTTGGTGGATTTTGAAGATCAATTCCCTCAAGTTTGCAAAAGTATTTAAGTCTTGTGTTCACATATCTTCTTTCATTGTTCATCCCAAGAACCTTGATGGCTTTCCTTGATTGTTGTTCAACATGAGTTTCGAAGGCTAGAAACTTATCCAACACTTCATTCTTGTGATGAAGAAAGTAGACCCATGTGTAGCATGAAAAATCACCAATGAAAGAAAGTATGTAGCAACCCTAGCTTATTGATCTCATTGGAAAAGGACCTACTAGTACCATGTGAACCAACTAAAGAACAACTGGTGCTCTTGAAGACTTCCCTTTATCAAACTTCTCCTCTAGATTCATATCCACTGAACATGTTGAACACTCACCCTTAGAATAGTTAATTATTGGCAGACCTTGCCCATGTCTCTTGAAAAAAGTTTCTAAACATAGTGGAAGGAAAGATGACCATACCGCTCATGCCATAATTTGGTTTGTGAATAAGATTGAGTTAACAAGGCATGTGAAGGAGACTTAGGCACAAAGTATGAAAAAGAATAAAGCCTTTTTTGATGATTGACTTTACCCACTACAACTAATGAATCATCTTTTAGATTTTTCACCATTATAGAATCAGGAAGGAACTCAACCTTTTTACCATCTCCAAGGTGAGTGATTTGGTAAATTGAGAGGAGACTAGAGCTAAGGTTTAGAACATAGAGAACATCTTTGAATTCCCCATTTTCCATCTTCACATGTCCTTTCCCTTCAACTTCCATTTTTGTATCATCTCCTACAAAGATGTGTGGTACCTGTGACTGCTTCAATGAAGAAAAGTCTCCCTTTGAAGAACCCATATGATATGAGGCACCTGAGTCAAGAATCCATTTCGATAAAGAACTTGAACTTACCATTAGTACTTTCCATTTTCCCTTTGAGGTGGGTGGAGTTGAATCCTTGGAAGCATCAGCACATTGATTTTGTTCTTCTTGAGTAGGTTTTCCAGCTCATCGATTCTCTTAGTCTTGCAATGATACTCATCATGATTTAGTTTCTTGCAATATGCACAAAAAAAATTATCCTTTTCATTGTTTCCCTTCTTTTTGGAAGAAAAACTGCCTTGTTGTGAAAAGGAAGAGTGTTGTGTCTCAAATTGTGGTATTTTCTTCTACTACTTTTTCTTGTTGTTGTTAGAAAATTTTCCACTTTGACTTGATTGGTTCTCATCACTAGCCACATTTTCTTTAGTCTTTGATTACTTGAGAATTCTCGTATCTATTGACTTGATTTGTTCAAAAATCAATATTTTTAGAAATGCATCAAATGTAGGCCTTTAGAAAGAACTTTCCATGGTCAACCTATGAGTGTTATAACTTAAAATAAAGGAAGCATACTCTAAAGGTAGTCTCTTCAGGATGTGATGAATCAATCGATCATCCTTTATGAGATTACCACAGTCTTTAATGAGTGTTCTAAACTCATTGGCTTTGTTGATATAATCTTGAATTGTGTCAAAATTCTTAGGATCCAATAGAAGTAGATTGTCCTCAATCTAGAATCCCTTTTCCTCATCCACCTTACCATACAATGCTTCAAATTTTTCCCAAGTAGGTTTGGCTTCCTTGAAACTAAAAATGTGGAAGAAGAGATCTCTATGTACACAACTCTTGATAATTCCTAAAGCCTTTTGGTCTTTAATTTTCCAATCCAAGAGTGTTGTAGCATCAGTGGGTTTGGGAATTGTACCATCAACATAAAGATTTATACCTTTTTCCATTAATCTACTCCATACAATATCTTTCCATGTAGAATAATTGTGTTAGAAGTGGACCTTTAGGCAAACCCATGATGCAAAAAATGAAAAGAGAACAAGAAAGAGACACAAAAAATACAATATAGACCCCCCTATTCACTCAATCAAAGAACACACACCCCCCCCCCAAAAAAAAAAAAAGGAAGAAGAAGATGATTTTGGCACTTTATATGTAATGTGTGTACAATAGGCCACTTGTCAAAAATTAAAATGTACAAAGTGGACTTATGATTTTGTTGTTTGCAACTACCTTTTGAGACTCAAATCTATCACTAAGAATTGTAGCTCAGATGTAGAATAGTTTTGAAAAGTAGTCAAAGCAATACCATGTAGAAAAGGCCCTAAGTCTTAAAGTGATATTTTTGTCCACACAACCCTCTAATCTAATTGCGGATCTGAAAAGTAGATGAAAAATTAAACACTTTCAAAAAAAAAATAGAACCTATTTTCAAGTCCAAATGAGCCTGTATGGAGTGTTTCAAGTTGCAAAATGCAAGATTGGATAGCTAGAGTCACCACAAAATTTAGTTTCAAACAAATCCATGCACCAAAATAAGAAATGAATAGCCCCACTAAAAAGTACAGGAAATTCTACCCAAAATAAAAAAAATTACAGCTGATTTGGAGTCTAGATGACTGAGTTATACCCTCCGAAAGTCAGACTGTCAAATCAAAACTACATCTGGACAGGGGTCTAGGAGGAATCTACAAGGTCAAATTTGACATTCAAATAATCATCATAGCAATTCAAAAGTGCTTGGGGATGATGTTCATATGACCATCAAATTTAGTACCATGAAATGATGATGTCAGCAAAAAAAATCCCCCTTGCTAATGTGGCAATATAGATTGTTAATTATATTTACAGTCTTGACACATGGCAATATATAGTTGATATGACCTATCCTATGTGTCGCTAGCATATAAACTAATGAAAGTTGTTGGAGTTGACATAGTTGTATACAAGTTGGTAGACAGGTGTACAGAGGGTATCCACGTGTGCATAGAGAGGAAGCTACGGCTATTGTTGCATGGCAGGATCAAACATTGCTGCATGGTAGGTTGCGTATGCTGACAAGGCATGAGCTAGCTCAGCAAAGATGTTTTCAATATAACTAACATGGCCTTTGAACTGGTAGTCCACATAGCGAAGAATGCGATGCTACGTAGCAGACACAAAAGTCATTGCAATTGATAGTTGGATGCCACGTGTTGTAGTGTGCGCAAGTATTTCTTTTCTACATGGCCTTCACCAGAATATTCTTGATAACTATCAAAAAAGATGCTAGGAGTTAGGGAGTCTAGTGGTCGAGGTTAATGGTTGTCAATGGGTGTTGTTCATGGTGCCAATTTAATTGCTATGGGTGTCAAATTTTAAAATGATGGGGGGCAACGATCCCACATGTATGCAGGGTAAATACTTATAAGACTTTAAAAAACCCAATAAAAAATGCTTACAAATAAAGAGGCACTAGTGTCAGATTCTAGTTGGCCAGTTGTTGTAGAGTTTGCTAGATTTATTCAAGGTCGATTATGATGTGAATGCAACCAAAATAATATGATTCACTCACCTAAAATATTGAAGGAATATTCTACAAATATTCCCTATAGGGAACAGGGTGTCACAACTTGGTTCTTGCAAAAAAAAATTCCCTACAGCCATAATGGGCTGATTTTTTTTTTAGATCATAGAGAAAATAAATTTGATCTAAAAATAAAATTGCATATCTAAATAATGATCATACTAGAGTTGCAAATTGGACCTTCGGGTGTAGATTTACAAAAACAAATTGCCTCAAAATTTACTTTAGCCCAACATAAGAGAATTTATCACTGATTTTCACCAAATCAACGTTCTGGATGTAATGGTGAGGTCCATTTTTGGCTCTAGATGCTCCCAATGATTGTGATACTCTAGATTTGGGTTGAGGTGTTGAAGCAACAAGATGGTCTCAAATGGCTATGTGAAGATAAATTATCCAAGCTCTGATACCATGTAATAATTTGCCTTAGGGAAAAATTCACCCAAAGTCAAGGAACTCAAGCACAAGCATAAGAATCGACTAGAAGAGTATGATCAGAATAATAATATAGTATTCAATTCAATGTGAAAGTACACTAGGAGTGCCTCCTCTAGAATCCTTCTAAAATTCCTTGAAGTGCAAAAGTATGTTGTAAATTCCATGTACTAGAATAGGAGTGCAAATAACTATGTTTTCTACATGACAACTCAATTTATTATGCAAACTCCAGCGTTGTAGATACCATGTGCTAAACTAGAGTTGTTTACTCTAGTGTTGTCAACATGACAACTCATAAGAGTATGCAAACTCCTAAGTGTCTCACCTAAGAAATAATAAAATAATCCATTCACCTAAGTAAAGTTTAATAAGTAAATACTTATTTAGACCAATTCTCTATCCTTTCAAGGTAGTAGAAGTTGATAAATGTAGTTCCCTATCATCAATTCCTCCCATAGTGATACTAATAGAAGATATCAGGATATTTGTATAATGTCAAATTATAGAGCTAGGAGATGCAGAGATCAAGAAGGAATATCTGAAAATGTGTGAGGAGAATAGAGAGTTGAAGGAAGATTTCAAGTACCTAGTAATAAAGGGTCTAACTCATTTAGCTAACCTATTAAAGGTTTTCAAAGAAGGGTGGATGCATTATGTTTTGATCAATACCATGATAATTCATCTAGTTGGAAGGTGAAAGACCAATCAAAGTCATCAAGAATATAATCCATTTACTCATAGGTTGTTTGGTAGATGATGAATAAGACACCATATAACTCATATAAATGGATGAAGTTGAAGAACTCACAAAATCCACATAAGAGAATAGACCCATGATTGTTTATGACATTTTTAAAGGTCATTACTAGATTTTAAATCAATTGCAGACTAATGCACAGTGGTGTTATAGGTATGATCACTAATCCCAATGGACTGAATCACTTCTAGAATCTGTAGAGGTTAGTGTATTAGTAACAGAGATAAAATATTATTGAACTTAGGATTTCCTTTGATCCTTTGAAGTGCTTGCATTAATAGATTTTAATGCCTTATTTACTTCAAGAAGATTGGATATATATCAAGTGGAAAGGGTGTGGGGATGAATGGTCATGTCTTGGAATGCAAACATGGACATTCATACTCAAACTCATTCAGTGGTAACTAATCTTCACTATTTGTTACGAACTTAAACCAAATTAATCAATGTATTATCAATCATTAAATTTGGGGCCTAATATAAAGGATAGATTTATCACAATCTAAATATCAAAGGAATCAAAAGTAGTTTTGATCATGCCTTAATGATCTCAAAAAATATATATTCCATCAGTTTTAACTGTGCATATCACAATTATTTTTAGACCAAAGCTACATGCTTTAACACTCCCTCTTAGCTAGGGAAGACAAAGTGCTTATATATAAGTTCTCCTTGTTTAAAAGTGATATCATCTAGATATATTTAAGAAAATCAAGTCTCATGATATCCACCATAAGGGATCATGGTAAATCCATATTACATATCTTGTGATCCCATAACACATGGTATGAAGTATCATCTAAGTTAGTTCTACATATCACCTAACAAGTGATATGAGGAATCACTTAGTATGTGATACAGTTCTTGTTTTACATATCGCCTAACAGGTGATATGAGGAATCACCTAACATGTGATAGCTTGTTTTACATATCACCTAACACGTGATACGAGGAATCACCTAACATGTGATACCTTGTTTTACATATCACCTAACATGTGATATGAGGAATCACCTAACTTTTACATATCACCTAACATGTGATACCTTGTTTTACATATCACCTAAAATTTGTTGTTGCAATTGGTTGCTAGGGTAAGTCTTGCATTCGCCAAGACTTGATTTTTGACAGACTAATTGAAAACATTTCAATTTCAATATTAGTTTTGAAGAAGTTATTTTATAGATTTTAGAAAGTAACTTAATTTTTAGAAATGGGTACCTTCAATCTTTGATATTTACCCATAATTAACAGATAGGTTAATGGCGTAAAAGGTCTAAATTTGTTCATGTAGTCATTTCTCACTTTTAAATTTTTAATTGGTTTTCTGTATTAAGGTGGAGATAGATTTCCATTGTTATTGAGTCTTCCCATCGACTCTTCATGTTGTAGCTCCAATGATCTCTTTTTTATATACAGAGTTAAATAATGGTTTCTCAATAGTTTAATTTGTGGGTCAATTTATGTGTTGAGCTAAATAAAAGATACATAAAATAAAGTAAAACTGAATCAAAAGATGCAAGATTAGACATAGAGTTTATAGTGGTTCATCTAGCTAATTTGGACTACATCCACTCTTCGAGCAAGGGAATTTCTCTTAATCAAATAAATCACAAGTTACAATGAACAACATCATCAACTATCTTTTCTATTCTATATCAGTAATAGCCAATGGAAGCCGAAAGGGCCAAGAAGAGGAAGTGTTGGCAATGATTAGACTGCACATTCAGAGCCATTATATAATCCCTTGTGAGAACCATTACAATCTCCCACTTAAAGTCCAATTAGTGCTACACAAATACATGTGTTGGAATTTACAAATGGGAAGACTTACTTCTATGGGGGGGGTGAATTGGAAGTAACTAACTTTAACCTTTTAAAACTTCTAGCTGAGATCATTCATATGCATCTACCATATCTATAAAAGTAAAGACATGCATGAAAATAGATAACACAAGATTTGGTAACTCAGAAACCCTCCAAAATGAGAAGGTAAAACTGGGGTGGGGATGACACCCACAAATTATCACTACAACAATATGTAACTATTTAAGGTTACAAAGTCTGACCACTTCCAATGATCTATCCTATTAAAGACTTTACACCCTATTAAAAGTGACCTGGTTAAAGGATTTATAAATAGTCACTCAGAATGTTACCCTATTAAAAGATTTAGCACCTTGTTAAAAGGCTTACAACATGGCTATTAGACCAACCTATCATCTTTGTTCTGCTTGAAGACTCTACTTGAACTATTGATGTTCTATTGTAACCAACTAAATTCTACAATACTGCTCTTCTTTCTCTAAGTCTTTTACACCTTTCTAAACTTCACTAGCATTCTCCCATATAACTCTCTTACACTCACACACACGAATTATGGGATATCGACCTCCTTTTAAAGGATTCAAAGCCTTAGGGTTAGGTATGAATCTATGATTAGTATTCATCCTTCTTTCCCACTCAAATCTTTACACTTTTCTTATTGGTTGCATGCTTTCTCCATTTTTCTTATTGGATGCATGTTGATTACATAGGGAATCAAAAAGATTTGATCTTATCTTTAAGATCCTACGAGATTAATCTTAAGTTGGCCCAAAAAAAATGGTTTACATTTGATTTTGTGAAGGCAGAAACTCATATGCTAATTATGTGTTACTTGAAAGTTACTAAGTGCTAATGCTCGACACATATAGGATTTTTGTCTCACTTGGCTCCTATAGTAAACTCTATCTTGCTAAACATTTATACTTTTCTTGGCACCTATAGTGACTCGGCATCACTTATCACTCGACAGTTGAATCTTTCTCAGCACTTGAATTTCACATAGCACTTGTTGAATTTTTGGCTCAGCACATATTGTGGCTCGACATCTATATCATACTCGGCACCAACTTAGAAATTGGTTAAGTATGTTGACACTCAATTGTCAAAACCAATCTGAAACAAACAATCTCCCCCTTTGACATGAGTGGAAAAAATATTTAACTAAACATTATGACTCTGATCTCTGTAAGTATGATACACGTCTTGTTTGGCATATGTACAAAACTTCAAACACTTGTTCAAAATTTTGTAGAAGACTATATACATTAAAACTTGTAGCTCCCCTTGAGCTAATGTGCCATTTCTGTAACCAAAATTTCTTATTCTGAATTTGTCTCATGTTGTTTCCATTTTCTACCTTATAGTTCCTTCGCTTCTATTTATATCTACTTTGTGTTTGCTCCCCATTTCACACATCTTGCAATTTGTATTTTTTTGGCTATATCTCCTTATTTCTCCTCAAAACTCAAAATTTTAATATCTCCTCTGTTGGGTATTCTTTCTTTTTTGGGTCTCTTTTATTATCTCCCTAAATTATTATATCCTACCCTTTATCTACATAATATATTATCTCCCCCATTCTTATTATCTCCTATCTTTATTATATCTCTCCCTTTTTGACACTTATGTCAAAGGGTCCTAAGAATGAATGGAATACTTTGCCAAAACAAAATTATTTATCTCCATTATTATCTTTAGAGAAGTGTCCTAGTTGTCCAATGCTATTTTTAGTGCTTTGAGTTGGATCGTTGTCTCTGCTACAAGATGTAATAGGCCTTCTAATGTAGAAATATTTGGATCTTTCTTCAAAACATTTTCTGCATATGCTACTTGTTTATGCAATACTTCTAAGTGTGGGGTGATTGCAGACTATATCTATATCAATTTGGCCTTAATATTAGCCTTTTGTGTTGTTAATATAGCTAACTCCTTTTAAGTGTGAAGTTTTGTGGCAAAATGCTTCTCACTTTGAGTTGGATCCTTAGGTAGCTATGTGCTTGATATCTTAAGGTTCCTCTCTAAGATCAATATCTTAATGGGCTTTGTTTCATTAGGTACTGACAAGCTGAATGCATCAAGGAAGATGTCTTTGATTTCTACTAATGCTTTCAATTTTCTATACTCATTTCTGAGTATCTCCTACTTCTTCTTCCTTTCTAGTGCCTCTTGCACTTCATTTATCTGTACTAAGTTCATTGTCTTGTAGTCGTAACTTGGTATGACTATCTCTTCATCAAGTGCAAGGTCTCCATAGTGAAGTACCCTTTCTACCTTGGTGGAGCTCAAGGCTAGTGCTGATATTTTTAGTGGTATTGCATCAATACTTAACTACTTAGTAGGAGTCCTCGTAGTAGGCAAATTGACCAGTGTTTGTATTGCTTGTTGTTCTTACTCCTTAGGGGTTTTCTCCTCTTCCTTGTCTTCTTCACTTCTACCTTGATCAATTATAGTAATTACAGGAGTTGTACCTTGGCTTTGTGTTTTAGGATCAGTGGTATCTTCTCGTCCTATCTTTTCCTTAGCTTGCTCCTTGGCAGTTATTATGGAATCAACCTTAGCAAATGTTTCTTGTTCTGCTTGCTCTTATGGTTGACCATTTATAGCTACAGGAGTTTGTGAAGGTGGCTCTTTTGTATTCACCTTCTCCTTAGTTATTTCAGCTACATCTTTTGGCAATTCTTCTAGACTCACCAAAACAAGATTTGTACACAACTACGATTGTAGAGTTGTTTGGTGAACAATCTTTCTAAGATCCTCTACAGTCAATGGATTACTGTTCTGACTTGAAGTAGCGAGAACATCCTTTACAATTATAGTTTCTATAGATGTAAGTGTTGCATGTGGAGGACTAGGTGGTGGTATTTGTGTATCTTGGACACTTTGTTCTTGTTGCTACTCCTCAGTTGTTGCCTGACAACCACTTTATGTTTTACACACGAAGAAATTTAAAACTATGTAGCTCAGCACTAGTGTAAATACCTTAAAATTGATGAAATTGATGAAACTAAGTTGAATCTCTATTGAAATTGGCTCAAATGTTGTATTCTTTTCTTGGAATTCACTCTGCTCTCTTCTTCATCATTTCTATTTGTTTGTGATGAAGAAAAATGGTTCAAAATATGATCATATACCCTTATTTTGCAGCATTTAATGCTTAGTTTGATTACAGTTGTCAACTCAGCTTCTTAAGCATTTCTACATTACTTAGCTTCCATTGAAGTATCCCTCACTCAACTTCTACTACCAACTTGGCTGCAACTAATCATTTGGCTTCTACTAACTTTGGAAATCAACTCAACATGTATACACAAGGATAAAAGGTTCATATAGATATCAAATCGATACTAAAAAGGTACAAAAGGGTTTTTGATGAAATTCCTATCGGACTTCCCCCAAAGAGAGGGTTTGAACACTCTATAGAACAAGAAGAATTGGAAAAACCATTGATAACAACTCCATATCGACACCCTAGGAAATTCAAATAAGAAATAGAAAAGATAATTCAAGAATTACTGGAAATGGGTCATATTCTACCTGGCAAAAATCCCTGTGCTTCTTCTATAGTATTAGTAAAAAGGAAAGATGGCGCCATGAGGATGTGCATAGACTAAAAAGCCCTAAATAAGAAAACCATAAAGAATAGGTATCCCATATCAAGGATTGATGAATTAATGGATGAATTACATGAAGCATGCTACTCAAAAATTGATCTAAGGTTTGCATATCACCAGATAAGGATGAGGAAGGAAGACATTCCAAAGACTGCTTTTAGGTGCCACTATGAGCATTTTGAATTTCTAGTCCTTCCATTTGGTCTCACCAATGCACCAACAACCTTTCAATCTTGTATGAACCACATCTTTCAGAAACACTGAGAAAATTTCTACTCATATTTTTTTATGATATACTTATTTATAATAAAACATGGGAACAACATTTGAGACATATTAAAGAGGGTTTAAACATCTTGGAGATAGTGTTGTTATATGTAAAAATGTCAAAATGTGAATTTAGATCAGAAGAGATTATATACTTGGGATACAAAATTAGTACAAAAGGAGTAAGTGTGGATGAAGAAAAAATCAAAGTGATCAAGGAGTGGCCAAGACCCAAAACCCTAACCCAACTAAGGCAGTTTGTTGGGTTAAGTAGCTACTACAAAAATTTTGTAAAAGGGTTTTTGAAAATTGCATCACCCCTTACCGATTTAACAAAAAAGGACCATTCTCATGGAATGACATATTCCAACAAGCTTTTGAAAAACTCAAAGAAACTATGTATACTTGCCTTGTTCTAGCGATTCTAGATTTCAACAAACTTCTTGAACTACAATATGATGCATTAGGAGTTGGAATCAAAGTAGTACTTATGCAAGGAAGACAACCAATAGCCTTTGAAAGTTGTATGCTCACTGAAGTAGAAAAACATTACTCAATATATGATAAATAGATGTTAGTCATCATGTATGCTCTAGAAAGTAATAATATTATCTAGTTTGTGGAAGATTCATTTTAAAAATAGATCATAATGGCTCAAGAATATTCTTAAATCAAAAGGATCTTAATGATCGACAACAAAGGTGGGTTAGTAGAATCCAAGCTCAATGATCGACAACAAAGGTGGATTAGCAGACTCCAAGATTATGATCTTGATATAGAACATGTTAAGGGAATTAATAATGAGGTTGCAGATGCCCTCTTAAGAAGGTCCCATATCAATAATATTAGTAGCATAACCAAGGACTAGAAGGGAGACATTATAGAAAAATACATGAAGGATCCTCAAACACAAGAAATATTAAAAGGAAAATTACCTAGTGAAGATATCAAAGTCTAGGATAGTTTAATCCTCTACAAAGGAAGGGTATATTTAGCCCCACAATTAGAGATTAAAAGAAAAATACTTAAAGAATATCATGACAAATCATTAGCAGGTCATCAAGGATACTACAAAACATACAAGCATATAGAGAGAAATATTCTTGGAAGGGGTTAAAGAAAGATGTACTAAAATATGTACAAGAATGTATGATGTGTTAATGGAATAAGGTAAATTTGCAACAGCTTGCAGGGTTACTACAACTATTATCCATTCCAAATAAAAAATAGGAAAGCATATCAATGGATTTCATATACAAGAATTCCAAAGATATAAGAAAAATACAACATACTTGTGGTCCTAGATAGACTTACAAAATATGCACTTTTTTTTTCCATCTCAAGGGAATACAAAGCACACCACATAGCTGAATTATTCTTTAAAGATATTTTTAGATCCATGTACTCCCTCAAAATATTATAAGTGATAGAGACATCAAGTTTCGCAGTAAGTTCTAGCAAGAAATCTCCTATTTAGCACTCACAAGTTATCATCCTCGGACTGATGGACATATAAAAATTCTTAATAAACTATTAGAAGGATACCGTAATAACTATGTTACTAGACATCAAAGTTTTTTGATTAAGTGGTTTCATTTAGGAGAATATTGCTATAATACTACTCACCATATGTCAATAGGAATAAGCCCCTTTAAAACACTTTACGAATATGAAGCTACATCTTTTGGGAACCTAATAATACAAGAAAGTTTAGTACTAGGAGCACAAAATTTTGTTAAATAGAGTATGGACATCATCAAAACCTAAAGAAAACTTCCATCAAACAAAAAATCAACAAAACCTTATGCAGATAAGAAAAGAACCGAAAGAACCTTTACAATTGGGGATCTAGTATTCTTACAATTGCAACCATAAATACAAATGCCAATTAAGAAAAATGGTACTAAGAAGTTGAAGCCACGATTCCATGGACCCTATAAAGCACTTAAGAAGATTGGTGAAGTAGCATATGAAGTCAAATCTCCCCAAGATAGCAAGATACATAACACATTCCATGTTTCCCTTATCAAAAAAGCTTTAGGACAAAAAGTAACTCCATGTGAAGAGTTACCCCCCTTAGACGGTGAAGGTCAACTCATTCTAATACTAGTAGTAATTCTAGACAATTGTGAGAAAAGAATGAGGAATAGAACCATTACTAAATTCCTAATTAAGTGGAAGAACCTACTTGAGGAAGATGCCACATGGGAAAATAAATGAATGATTAAGTTGCCTAAGGACAATAAAATTAGAGAAGTAAGGACTGAAATGAGCCTTGGTTAAATAAACTATTACCAAATATTTGTAACTATAATATATCTTATAAAGATACATTATAAAATATCTTATAGGGATCTTTCTAGAGGAGATTTTTTCTAAAGATGAAATTATATAAAATTTCTTATAATTTTGTATTGTATTATTATAAAATATTATGAAGTTAATGATGAATCATGATGTAGAATCTACTACTATAATATATGAATTCATTTAATTAAAAACCTAATTACTAAATCCAAATTTAAAAACCACAAAACCCTATGAAGAGTTACATCACTTATGATTCGAGCATATAAAATATGGAGGACGAGAGTATAGTGAAAGAAAATTAGAAGAGGAAGGTATGACCAAATAATAAATGAAGAAGGAGGTTGTGCAAATTCCAAACATTTATCAAGGAGAGTTCACACCAACCATTGACTAGGCCATATGCAACCCAAACACATTTTAGAGATCACACTCAATCATTGACCACGTCCCAATTTGCCAGCCAAGACAATTACAGTACAGAGCTATCAAACCAAGGAATCAAGGAAGTCAAGGATATAAAGTTACATAGAGTATAGTTCCACCAATCAAATCCACCCATACAAAAAAGATATGAATAATTTAACTAGTTAATATGGACCATCTCACCAAGGCAAAGATACTATGTATTAATATATGATGAGTTATTAAGATAGCATAAATGTCAATCTATTTTTGAATCTTATTTATATACAAGAAAATAATGGTTATTTATTAAGATAAATAGAGTTTGGTGGGGAGAGAGTGATCTTAACATGGTTATAAGGCCGAAATATTCTATAGATGTTAACATATGCATATGTGTCAAGGGTCTTGGATAGAGAATATCTCTTCTAGGAAGGACCTTAATGGGAGTGCTTCATAGAAGAGGAAATAGTAACTAGGGATCTAAGGATGCTCAAAAGGGTTATTAATCCAAACATGGAGATATCTTTAAGGTTGGGTTAGGAGAGAGCATAGAATAATGAATTCTATTTTATTGTTGTATAAATTATGACATTGATTTTGCAAGTATTATTGTCCTTGCTAGCGAGGACATTACACAAATGTTAAATTTGTTATCACTCTATTGGCTGATCATTTTTTATTGTCTTCAAAGATGTGTCCTTCCACTCTAGAAGAAAAACATGACATGGATGGTGTTCCTTATTCTTCAATAGTTGGGAGTTTAATGTATGCAATGGTTAACATGCTACCAGATCTCGTTTATGAAGTGGGAGTTGTAAGTGGTTTTAAATGAGTAATCAAATTAAAACTCATTGGCAAGCAATTCAACGAAGTTTTCAATATTTGAGAGGCACTTCCTCTCATGTTCTATTTTTTAACACTAAGACCACTTATATTTGTAGATATGATGATTTTGATATGGTTGGAGATTTAGATAAAAGGAGGTCCACAACAAGCTATGCATTTACTTTTGTTGGGGCAACAGTTAGCTAGACTTTTTGTAAGCAACAAGTTGCTGCTCTTTCCCCTACCAAGGCCAAATATATTTCTCTTATTGAGAGGACTAAGGAGTTGATTTGTTTACAACGATTGATTGGAGAGTTGGGATTTCAGAAATGCAACTTCACTCTATTTTTGGATAGTAGGAGTGCCATTCATTTGGCTAAAAATTCATCTTTCCATAGTCACACAAAGCATATAGAAACCATATTTCACTTCATTTGTCATGTTCTTGAAGAGGGAAGACTATAGTTAGAGAAGATTGATACAAAGATTAATCCAGCTGATGTGTTTAGAAAAGTTGTACCTTGAGAGAAGTTTGAATTCTGTTGAGCTTCTCTTGGCATTGTCATGCCATAGCTCAGCATTTTCATGCCATAGCCATAAGAATTCAAAGTAGGGGATATATTTGTGTAGCACTGATTGGAATTTAAGTGGGAGGTTGTAATGGTTCTCACAGGGGAAAATGTAATGGCTCTAAATGTACAGTCTAATCATTGCCAACTCTTCCTCTTCTCAGCCTTTTCAGTTTCCATTGAATATTATTGATATAGAATAGAAAAGGTAGTTAATGATGTTCATTTTAACTAGTGATTTATCTAAATAATAGGAATTTCCCTTCTTGAAGAGTGGATGTAGTCCAAATTAGCTAGGTGAACCACTATATAATTTGTGTCCAATCTTCCATCCTTTGATTCAGTTTTACTTTATTTTCTGTATCTTTTATTTAGCTCAACACAAACAAATTACCCCACAAATTAAAGTATTAAACAACCATAATTTAAATGTATATAAAAAAGAGATCATTGGAGCTACAACATCTAGAGTCGATGGGAAGATTCAATAACAATGGAAATCTATCTCCACCTTAATACGAAAAACTGATTAGAAATTAAAAAGTGAGAAACGACTACATGAACAAATTTAGACCTCGCACGCTGTTAACATATCCATTAATTATGGGTAAATATCAAAGATTGAAGGGACCCATTTCTAACAATTAAGTTAAATCCTAAAATCTATAAAATAACTTCTTCAAACCTAATATTGAAATTCAAAGATTCTCAATTAGTCTATCAAAAATCAAATCTTGGTGAGTGCAAGGCTTGTCCTAGCAACCAATTGCAACAACAAATTTATTTTTAATTTTTTTGGATGTTCAATGTTGGAGGTTTACATTGAGAAAGATTTGATTCATTAAAACGTAAAACACATTATTTCTCAGATGCAACATTTCAGGAGTCACCGTTGAGATTGACCGACACTTAGCCTTCATTTATGCTCTCTCTGTCTTTCTCCAAAATTCAAGCAATTCAAAAAACTGAAAAATATAAGAAATGAAGTGCTAAAATCTACAAAGAGATCTTTCTAAGGTAATTATTCAAATAATACGAATGAAAAAACATGAATATATTACTTGTGTGGATTTCGAGTCATCATCCTTGCCAGCAGTTGGTTTGCATTCCAATGCTTTAATCTCTTCCATTTGCAGAGAATCAAAGCCCTCGATTTTCTGGGAGGAATAAAGAGGCTCCAATTCAACTTCCTCTTCTGAGATTTTCTGATTGTCATGATGAGTACCATTCCAGCCTTCAATTTCTCCTCCTTCAATCTCATTTTGCATGTCGGAGATATTATAAACTCCTTCTTTGCAATTACCATCTTCCATCTCTGATATGTAGACCATCATGAATACTAAGAGGGGTGGAGGAAGGTAGAAAAACCATCCAAGAATGCACACAGACAGTAATAAAACACTAAGACTTTGTAAACATGAAGTTGAGTATATATTCTCCACCAGACTTGTGCTCACGAATTTCTCGAGGTGAATTCTCAGGTACCCAATCGAAAATCTCCTGCTAGAAAATTCTCCTATACAATCCATATATGCTATGAAAATGCTACACTTTCGATTTGCTAGACAGTTTTCGTTTGTAGTCTTGTGAAGCAGAGAGGAAAGTTTGTGTATCTTTATACATTTCAAAATTGCCAACATCAGGGCCCCTAATTTGGAAGTGCCGCAGCTGATTTTGTGTCATTTCTGATTTCATAGATGCATCTTTTCATAGTATTTGAATTTCAAATTTGAATTCTTTGCTTTTTTAAACTAGTTTTTAAATCGTACATTTTCACTACAAAATCTTGATATTCTCATGATCTTTTGCTTCTGCCACAATAAACCCTTTTCACGGTGACTATTTTCGCCATATTTGGGCGCCACGATTTTAAAGTTATAATCCAAATCCATCACACTATAATCCCAACATTCAATTTCTTCTTCTGAGCTTCTTTTAATGCCATTCCAATCTCGCAAAATCTACCCATTATCTGCATTCACATATCCGCAATTCTGATCAGTTAACAATGAACGGTAAACATGCAGTTAAGAATGCTAAACTCGTGGTTACTACCCATGCCACTTGATATGTATATTTCTGGCAATAATCTAAACAAAGTTTCATGTACTCTGTTAAAGAAACCCTCATGAAATTTCCCATCTTTCATCCATTTAATACAAACTTATCGGTTCTTCAACATTCTGAAAGCCCGATAATATATAGAGGGATGAAATGAGGTGAAGAAAATGTTCGGCCTTCCTTCGGTCGGTTGTTTGGATAAGTGAATGGTATTTTGGATGGACTCTTTGACGCGACATATTCTTGCACAGTCATTCCACAGGTGCTAATACTAGGAAAAAATTTATCTCCACGCGTTGCCCAGATATGTTCCTTTGATGCCTTTCCCCGAATGGGCTAATTTATAGCTTCCTATTGCAGCTGATTTAATCGTAGGGCTGCCATCTGTCTCACCTAGGGCTTTATTTGTCTTACCATGGGAGCAGGCCTGGAATTTGAGAGCAAATAAATATGTTTAAAAATTCTAAATATTTAACAATATATATTAAATATCTGTGATGCATTTCGAGCTTTTTTAGTTTAGCTTTATCAATCCCCTTGTATTTTTTTCCTGAAAAATTTCCAAGATTGTTTAACATAGTTACTTGTTGCTAGTTTTGAAAACATTTCCTATATTAAGGCCAACTCTATCAAATCAAGGGATTTTGCATCTTTCCTTTTTTTGGTCTTTCAAATAGGTGTTGTAGTTGTTTGTGAGGGTGAAACTTTGGGTCACGTTGGTCACATCTACAAGCCCACTGAACATAGGCTCTCACAAATGATTCAAAATCATAACAGTCTTTATCTTATTTCCCCATATATCATGGTTTCAACAATCAAAGGATAGTAGATACTGTCATCTCTTTTTTTCCTTCATATCGTGTCAAGTCCCCCTACATAATTAATTTCAACATCTAAGTTGAATTCAAAAGCTTTCGTATAATTACAAACTAGAAGCTTTATTGAATATCATTACTAATTCTCTTCACAAACTCACAACTACTAGTGATCAATAATTTTTTTTTATAACTACACAATTTTTTAAAAATCCAATGTCTTCTAGACAATCTAAGTCTATATAAAATTCTTACTTATCATCTCTTGTAGGTTATACTATAATCATTTTGAAAAGGGAATATGTAATGGCTTTTAATGTGCACTCCTTGCTAACTCTTCCTCTTCTCAGCCCTTTGATTTTCCATTTATCTTAATAAGAGAAGTTCCCCTACTTGAAGAGTGGATGAAGTTCCCCTATCTGAAGAAATATAAAGAGATTAGAATTATCTAAAGAAATGTAAAGAGATCAGAACAATTTGAAGAAATATGAAGAAATCAGAATGATCAAAAGAAATTTGGAGGTTGATCCGAAGTGATTTCAAGATCCAAAAGACCAAGTTTGAGTTAAAAAGATTCCAAAAATTGCAAAGTATCAGAAAGATTTGGATTGCACAAAAAATTTTAAAATGCATTTTGAGCCACTTAAGTGTGTCAGATTTTGAATTCGATCTCGAAAAATGGGTTTAGAGCAACCAAAGTAGCCAAGAGGGTGATTAATCAATCATTTGTTACTGAGCCTCAATATTTAATCATCACTAGATATAGAACAAAGCTCATAGGTCATACAATTTCCACTGACATTGCAATCACGGAAATATGAATATAACATACATTATTGGTTTGTTGGGATTAAATGTAAGTATTTGAAGCACAAGAAGCCAGAATGACCAGAACATTTGTCACTTTTAATGTAACAAGTTAACATAAGCATCAAAGCATAGACGCTAGGATGACCTGAATGTTGCTTGCATAACAGACACACCAAACACATGGGACATCCATCTTATGCTAAGTACTTAGTATTTGTACAGTCTGCAACAACCCTTGCATTCATAACTTGAGACAGAAGTGTGCTAGATATACTCACAGTGACCCGTATGTTCACTTAGCAGGACGAGCATCAGTATTTGCTATAGCATGAAGAGTTCACTCCAACAAACAAGGAGAAGAACCAACCTTATTGGCATATTCATATAAAAAGAGTGAAGGTACACACAACCATCCAATACGAGATGAAGGCTCTTATAGTGGACACCCCTTTTATGGGAATAGATCAACTTATTGGAACTAAACTAGAAACAGAAAGCAAAGAAAAAGATCATGCCCCTAGTTATTACTTCTCTAGTCAAAGATGTCATCATCGAGTTGCTCGAGGAGATATGATAAAGAAAAACAAAGCAAAAAAAGAAAATGCTCAGCATATCCAAACAATTATATCATTTTTGAGTTCAATGTTTTCGAGATTGATGTCAAGTGTTAATGTCTAGAACATGTTTGAAAGAAATCTCTTAAGTAGGGTGACGACAGTAGGCAGATGCAATCAGAATGACTGGTGTCTAAGGTCAAAAAGGAAACTTCATGATGAAGAACCTAAGAAGGACTGAGTGACAGTAGGCAGACACAGCCAAGATGACTAGTGACTAACGCAAAAGAGATCTTCCATAAAGGAATCTGGAGAAATGAACTTAGCAATAGTAGGTAGACACAGTTGAAACAACTAGTGACTGTTGCAGAAGAGATTATATGAGGAGAATCTTGAAAAGAGTGACACTAGCGACAATAGGCAGATGTAGTGAGAACCACTGGTGACTATTGCAAAGTAGATTCTATGAGGAGAATCTTAAAAATAGTGGCACTAGCGATAGTAGGTAGATGCAATGAGGACCATTGGTGACTGTCATGAAGGAGATTCTATGAGGAGAATGTCAAAAAGCATGATACTAGAGGGGAATTCTGCCATGCTATGACAAGACTCAATCCATGAATACATGAGCAGAAAGTAGGAAAGCAAAAGCGTGAAAGCAACTATACAGAATAGCTAGAAGATGCGCTGCAAGATGGAGCATTGGGAACAAGAGGCCCCTATTTACCAGGTTTTCACCTTTTTTTTGCTACCATGATGCATATTTCTAGGTTTTCACCAGTGACACTTTTCTTGTTTTTAGATTTTTTTGTATTTTTCTCTTTTTGATTTTTTTTTGTATTTTTTGAATTTTCACTTTTTTTGGTGTTACCAAGGCACCTATTGCTAGGTTTTCACCAGGGTAACAATTTTTTTTAGAACTTTTTTCCAATTTTTAGATTCTTTTAAGAGATTACTAGCTCTCAAGAAGGATCATCTTGATTTTGTTTCAGTGTCTAGCAAGGTGTAGGACAAGATGTAGTAGCAAGCGAGTGGATAAGCAAAGATGGATAGGCAAGGAGTATGAAATGGTGAATGTTACCCTCAAGGAAAGCCTTCAGAAGATTACCCAAGCTAGGGAAAAGGATATAAGCTCATGGTGTAATGAAGGGTATCATGTAAGTAATCAAAGAAAATGACCATGTCAGGAGATTGCTAAGAATTGAGTTTTCTTCTTTCTTTCATTGATCAAGACCAACGGGTTAATTGAATAGGATAGAAAAGTTTGTTATGGAGGTTATGAGTGAATGACTTCAGGAATGAGGACATCTGAAGGATAAGAAAGATCATGATAGGATGTCATGGATGGAAGAATTATGCATGACACCTATTTTCCAGGTTTTCATCATGGTTGTAATGCCACTCAAGACATATTGAAAGAATATAAAAAAAAACACAATTCCATAAATGCGATAATTTTTTTTAAAATTATCTCAACAAAAGTTCCATTACAATAAAAATACATAAAGAATTCAGAACTATAATGAAATACAATTTCATTTCTTGACACCTATGTCAAACTTTGGAACCCTAAATGTTGATTTAGAAGTAACTTCAATAAACATCCTTAGCTACTTGAATCTCGAAGCACATGCAAACCACACAGAATGCAACATAACACAAATAGGGGCTCAGTTCACACTGAGTTGAAAGGTGAAATCCATCTGCATACATGTTAGTACCAACTTATAGATATCCAAAAAAAAATTTCTAATCCATCTAATATAGTGCAAATCTGATAATAATATGCAAGAAGTAAACAATTACTTTTCATTGCAAAAATTAAACTCGCACTAAGAATAACTCATAAATGAAACATATATATGCTAAGGTGTCATCATTATGGCACTAAGTTTCTGCATCAAAATATGATATGCTGATAGTCATCATATAATTGTATTCTCTATTTTACTTGTCATTGATAAAATAGAGACATGCCTTTTCTCTGTACTTAACCATATAGGTTTAAGTCATAGGTAAGGCCAATTTTCTTTTATGTGAAATTAACCCACCCAATTTATTTTAAAGTTATCACTGAATTAATTAACTGAATAGGATAAACCAACTTCAGCCACCTCGATATACATTCATCACAGATATTCTTAAAAATACACATCAAACAGATATACTAAGAATGAACATGCAACAATTATAAAATCAGTTTACAATATGATACTACATCCTTAAATTCATCTGTAACACATCTTATACTGCCAAGTTCAAAGCTAAATATGGATAATTACATCAACATGATTAAAACCAATAATATCAAGATTGCATAGATACAATTGAACTATTGCACAGCTCAATGATACTTAAAAAATCGTCATACTATGCTTTAAATTCCCTACTGACCTAATCATCCATACTTAACATCGAATTGACCAAGATAACAAATCATAATGCACATGATATTCACATCATCAAACATGTATCAAAATCTACCTCAATTCATATACTACTTTCATTTTTATTAAGAACTGAAATTCATCTCACATAATAAAAGAATTTTTTCTTAAGCATCTAATCTCAAACAATTCAATAAAGCTAATAGATCACATTATAATCATAGTAAAAACTAAGTACAACCAAATCTTAACAAGTGACTGTTAACTAAGATATTAAGATAAACCAGTGTCTATAAAAGTAACACCTCTATTTTGACAATATGCCAGCACCAAAATAACCACAACAACATATTAAGATGTGATGTTTAAAATCGATTTAGAATATAATTCACAATATGCAAAGTGACTTTTAGCATTTTACACAACTATTTAAAAATATGTCGATACCCTGAATATATATGTATGTTTGTTTTCAAAATTACAATTTATACATTATGTCAAAAATGTCATTCTTGTCAGTGATAAAAAATGTACAGAATACAACTTCCTTTGAAGGTATTTCACAAAGATCGACTAATGCTTTTAACATGTTTATTGCCGACTGTTCTCACTAAATTATCTAACACCTAAAGTTCCATATTGACATTAAAACCAACTAGTTACAATATGCATTGAACCTCATTCCATAACAGAATTTCCGAATTCACCCAAAATTCATTCTATTTAGGCTTATTTGACTTAAACAATTTAAACCTCCCAAATACAAATTTAACATAACAATACTTATGCTGTTACAATATAAACCAACTTCAATTATAATACAAGGTAAATACTTGAAAAAATGTTGATGCTCACATTTCCTACGATCGACACTTCAGAAACAAAAATCTCATAGTCTACGAATGGAATATAACCACTAAGCACTAAGATTGTGACATCCAATAAACTTATTATGAACAACATAATCATCTGTTAAAACATAAGACCCTAAACTCTGCTAAGTACATTTCTAAACTAATATGCTTGTTTATAGCTGAACTGTTTGACAAAATGCCGATGACATTAATTTCATAAGAAATTTAACTCAACTGTGTTTTTTTTATTTTTAAAAACACTAACAGTCCATCTAACAACATAACCAACCTAAATTTGAAAACCAGTGTTTATGAAGACACTATACTCTATTTTGAATAAGATATTGGGATAAAAAACTATGACCTAGCTCAAATTCAAAACCCAGTAAAAAGAAAACTCGATTCCATTTATCGAGCTGTTTAATTCTAGATGTATCACACCATACACAGTGACCTCCTCTTTTTCCTCAACATAATAAACACCCAAAAATGTACAACAGAACACAACGATAGTTTCACTCAAACTTCTAATTTAAAACTCAAAATTCAGCCAAATACAATTAACAGCTGAGAGCTATGCGATAACAAACAATAAAGCTTAGACATATCCATGTTTCCCAAGTACACTTTCATAACCTCCCTTGAGTATGGGAAAAAAAATTGCCTAGAAAATATTTCTGAACCTTGCCTATTTCCAGGCTCGAAAGTTGTTTACGCAAATGTCCTTCAAAACATTTTAAAATCAAACTTCTACCATTCCTAATTTAAACATTTAAATGTAGTAGCAAGAGAGAGAAGGATAGAAAATGCCCCTACGTGAGGTAAGAAGACACAACATGGTCAACAAAGTCCTTGCTACACAACTTGATATGAAGCCCAAAATGCCCAATCCGACCAAAGTTCAAGATGCAGAGATGGAAGAGCTTGATAAACAAACTGGCTGTGAATAATATCTCGAGGCTCAGCCTCATATGCATGAAAATAGTTCCAACAAACCCTTTCATGTTTTCGAAAATCACTGCAACTTAGTTCACAAATGTATGCCGAAGAGAGCATGGCGGCATTGATTCTGGCCAAGCCTTAACAATAAACCCTCTTGAAATTGAAATGATCAACAGAACACCAAGTGCCATAATGCCTCTTTAATATTGCTTTTAATGTTGCAATGCAACATAGCAATATGGGTACAATAAACATAAACCCATTACCACCGCCATTTTGGCATTTTGTAACAATGCGAAATTCACATCATTTAAGCATTCAAGACTAATTTATAAAACAACTAGTATGCATGATCTATCATCCGCGGGTAATAAAACCCTAACTTAAACAAGTGAAGCATTGACATGAAATCAAAACCATTATAGGGTAAGATGCAATTAAATATATTTAACCCTATTCACAACATTTGCAAATATACCAAGTCAAAAACCTCTAAGGTTGTGATTAATCTATTTACAATTTAAATGCATAAACCTTGTAAAAATTAACCTCATGAACACTTGATACCCTATTTGATGAATTCTTATAATCAAGTTTACAATCCTTAAAACTCAGATTAAGTTAAGAACTTAAAATGTTTTATTCCTTCAAAGCAATCCAATATAAGCAACCCAAAAATGTCAAGTATTAAACCCTCTTATATTAAAATCATAAGTCATCTGTCATATCTAGATAAAGTAATGTTGATACCAGAAACACAATCAACAAAAGTTTTATGTTCTTGCTAAAAAGAATATAATCAAATTTTGACTGAACAATCAACGTATCAAACTGAAAGAAATTAGATCACAACTAAGTCATAAAAGCAGAATAACCAAAAGAAGGAGTCAGGCATGACACCCTCCTCCACTCAACTTCGACTTTCTCCTGGAAGTCAGCAAATAAGTGCAGATGAGCTATTCTCATCATTTCAATATCCTCCCAGGTAGCAGAAGTTTCATCATTGGGGTCCCATAAGACTTTTACCTTCCTTATTTCTCTTCCTCTTAAACTCATAGTTCTGCTTTGCGTGATCAGCACTGGTTCTAGCATGACCTGCCCATCCAAAATCTGGAAATGTTTCCAATCCACCATGTGAGCAATGTCAGGAATATACTTACACAAAACTGAAACATGAAAAAAATTATGAATGCGTGAAAGATTCGGTGGCAAGGAAATTTTGTAGGCAATAGGTCCAATCCATTCCAAAATTTAAACGGACCAACAAATCATGGTGCTAACTTGGACCCCTTTCCATAACAAATCGGACTCTTACGTGGCCTAATACAGAGAAACACTTTATCACCAACAAAGAATTGACGATCGATTCTATGCTTATCAGCATATTTCTTCTGCCTATCTTGAGTAGTAATAAGGTGCTCTCTAATCCTCTTAACCTACTGCTCCAAATCTAACAACATATCAGGTCCTAGAAGAGTCTTGTCATCCAAATTGTCCTAGCTGAGAGGTGTCCTACAAGGTCTTCCATATAATGGTTGAAATGGTGCCATACCTATGGAACTGTGATATCCATTTTTATACGCAAACTCAACCAAGTGTAGATACTCCTCCCATTTATTTTGTCTATTCATTATGTACATCCTAAGCATGTCTTCAAGAATTTGGTTGACACGTTCAGTTTGTCCGTCCGTCTCAAGGTGATAGGCTGAACTGAAATTCAGCTGAGTACCTAACTCTCGCTGCATGGATTTCCAAAGAGATGAAGTAAACACTGGATCCCTATCAGAAATAATCTTTTTAGGAATTCCATGTAACTTAACTATCTGTTCCATATATACTTTGGCAACCGTTTCTGCATTATAGGATGATCTAACTAGAATAAAATGAGCAACCTTAGATAAATGGTCCACAACCACCATGATAGCATCATGTCTTTGAGCTGTCATAGGTAGTCCAGTAATAAAATCTATTGAAATGGTGTCCCATTTCCACTCTAGAATAGTATGTGGCTGCAATAAACCTGCAGGGTGCTGATGTTTAGCCTTAACTCGCTAATATTCCAAGCAACTAGCCACAAAATCTGCTATGTCTCTTTTCACTCCAGGCCAATAATAATGCTGCTTAAGGTTAGCCTGCATTTTATTGACACCTGGATGAGCTGAATATGGTGCCTTGTGCGCTTCAACCATAATAAGATCTCTCAAATCTCCTAGCTTAGGAATGTACACATTCCCTCTAAACAACAGCAAACCTTCAGGATTCACTGAATAACCCTCAAAATGCCCCTCCAAGATGTTGCCACTATCCAAAACAGCCTCAACATCTATAAACCAATGATCTACAGAAAGGTTCTATAAGATCCTATCATTAAGATCCATTGAAAGAATCAAAGAAGATAGTTCAATTCACCTTCTGCTAAGAGCATCAGCAACCACGTTCTCCTTCCCTTGTACATATTTAATCTCAAATTCGTATTGACACAGGAATTCCATCCATCTTTGTTGCCTAGCATTAAGGTCTAGTTATGTGAAAAGATACTGAAGACTTCAATGATTCGAATGTAACTCAAAATGTTGACCCAAAAGAAAATGCCGCCATTTGGTCAATGCATGCATAATCGCAGCAAGTTCGAGATCATGAGTTGGGTAATTCAGCTCATGACTCTTAAGTTTTCTGGACTCATAAGCTATAGCATGCCTGTCTTGCATCAAAACTACCCCTATGCCATCCAATGATGCATCAATGCAAACCAAGAACTCCTTAGCTGAATCAGGGACGGCTAGAACTAGTGTGCTAGTCAAACATTCCTTTAGTTTCTAAAATGTTGCCTCACACTCAACTATCCACACAAATTTCTTCCCTTTTCTTTGAAGAGATGTGATCGGGTGCACCATATTGGAGAAATTTAATACAAATCTACGGTAATAGCTTGCTAAGCCCATGAAACTTTGAACCTCAGATAGATTCGTAGGTGCTGGCCAATCTACAATAGCTCGAATTTTGGATGGATCCACAGAAATTCCATCACCAAAAACAATATGCCCTAAGTAAAAAATCTTCGATTTGAAGAATTCACACTTTTCAGGATTGGCATACAATCTGTTCCTACGAAGACATTCCAAAACCTGCTCTAAATGTTGCTTGTGCTCCTCAATAGTGTTGGAGTAAACCAAAATGTCATCCAAAAAAACCACCATGAACTTGTCAAGGAAAGTTCTGAACACACCGTTCATCAGACTCATGAACACAGAAGGTACATTAGTTAACCCAAAAGGTACCACTGTGAACTCGAAGTGTCCATACCTGGTGCGAAAGGTTGTCTTATGGATATCAACTTCCTGGATTCTAAACTAATGATATCTAGATTTCAAATCAATCTTAGAAAAGATCCGGGCACCCTTGACCTGGTCAAACAAGCCATCAATTCGAGACAAAGGATACTTGTTCTTAATAGTGACTTTGTTCAACTGTCTATAATCGATACAAAGCCTTAAAGAACCATCTTTCTTCTTAACAAAGATCACTGGAGCACCCCAAGGTGAAACACTAAGACGAATCAAACCTCTTTCCAAAAGCTCCTCCAACTGAAATTTAAGTTCAACCAGCTCTTAAGCTGTCATTCTATAAGGAGTCTTGGAAATTGGTTATGTTCCTGACACTAAATCGATCCAAAAATCAAATTTTCCCTTCGGAGGTATTCCAGGAATCTCCTTAACAAAAACATCCAAAAAGTTTCGCAAAATAGGATGATTGAGAGAAGAACTCTTAACTACAAAATCTTCTAAGTTGTTTACTGAAATGGCAAATAAATTGCAGCCTTTTCGAGCACACCTTGCCAATTGCTTGGCAGAAATTGTTCGTAAAGAGATAGGTCTCTTGATTCCTGTGATAACTCTGGCTGATCCAGAATCATCAATGCAATTCATTGACTTATCTTTGCAATCCAAAATAGCTTGATGTTCTTCTAACCAATCCATACCCAAAACTATGTCATACAATCCTAAAGGTATAACCCTAAGGTTTATAGAAGTTGAGAAAGATTTTGATACAAATCTTACAGTCAGGAGCAATAATATCAATGTTTACCTTAGACCCCAATGCTAACTCCACTTGCCATCTATTTCTTGCCTTAACCATAGGTATATCACAATGTGCAACTAAAGCAAAAGAAATGAATGAGTTTGTAGCTCCTGAGTTGAATAAGATAGAAACTTTCATACCTCAAGTATTACCTTGAGCTTCTATAATTGAGTTCTGGTGTTCGACTTGCTTCTGATCCAAAGTTGCAAAGATACGATGGTTCCTGGCAGAATCACCGACTATTGCTTTAGACCTAGCTGGCTTAGGTCCAACCTTCAGCTTATCCCAATTAGGACATTGAGACTGATAGTGCCCTAACTATCCGCAATGAAAGCACTCAACAAATTTCTTGAATCCCATATTCTGACCAGAAGGTTTAGGAGATGGCTTGCTACTCTGCACACTCTGAGGTGATTGCGATTGCTTAGCCTATTCTGAACCTTTGGATTTCTTATCAAACTTCCTCTTCTTGAGTTTTCCACCTGAAAATCCAATTTTTGAACTACTCTGTGGAGGCTTCTGATTCTTACTAACATTAGGGGTAGGTGGATTCATGCTAGTTTTATAAGCAGTCCCATGATAACCAAACTTCATCTCTATCAACATTGCTCACACCGAGGCTTCTTGCATAGTCAAAGGTCGAAAAGTTCACACTTACTCCCCAATATTGGGCATAAGCCCTCTGATGAAATGTTGTATCATGGCCTTGTCATTTTCAGCCCACCCAAAAAACTTCTTAAGTTCAAAGAACCTTCATTTGTAAGCTTCCACTATAGAGCCAATCTGCATGATCTGAAAGAACTCCTCAACACGGGCCTGACACCAATATTTAGACATGAATCTCTCCTTGAAGCGCTCAACAAAAAGTTCCCATGTGACTAGGGAGATATCAATGCCAAGATTTTCCAACTCCTATTCCCACCACAAGGAACCAAATCCTCTCAAATGCATAACTGTCCATCTGACCTTCATGTTACTCAGGTAACGGTGCAAGACAAAACATCTCTCAATATTCAACAGCCAAACTTCTGCCGCTGTACCCTATTTCGTACCATAGAACAATGGTCCTTTCATCTAGGAAAGGTCCTTGATCTGAGTTCTTGCCACTAGATCTTCTTCTACAGGAAGATTAACGCCCTACACAAGAGGTCTCCTATCATTAGCTCCCCCACCAAGGATCTAGTTATTAGCCTCAATATTATCAAGACGTTCTAGAATTCTCTGAAGTACCAAAGCCTGATCTGCCTAATTATTCTGGTTGTTACCAACCCCAACATTCTGATCCAACTGATCATTTCCAAGATCATTCTGGTACCTAGGACCTCTACCATGGCCCCTACCTCTGCCTCTGCCTCTGCCTCTGCCAGCAAGGTCATCCTCAGGAATACCGCACCCTTGAATTCCTCTAGTGACGGGAGGCATAATAGCAACCTTCAAATAGAAATCTATTAATAACGCATCGATGATGAGATAAACCCTATAACCCAAGAGTCCTGGTTATACTTAACCTGGTGCTCTGATACAAAAATGTAATGCCACTGAAGACATACTGAAAGAATATAAAACAAAACACAATTCCATAAATGCAATAATTTTTTTTTAAAATTATCTCAACAAAAGTTCCATTACAATAAAAATACATAAAGAGTTCAAAACTATAATGAAATAAAATTTCATTTCTTGACACCTATGTCCAACTTTGGAACCCTAAATGCTGATTCAGAAGTAACTTCAATAAACATCCTTAGCTACTTGAATCTCGAAGCACCTAAAAACCACACAGAATGCAACATAACACAAACAGGGGCTCAGTACACACTGATTTAAAAGGTGAAATCCATCTGCATACATGTTAGTACCAACATATAGATATTCAAAAATAGATTTCTAATCCATCTAATATAGCACAAATCTGATAATAAAATGCAAGAAGTAAACAATTACTTTTCAATGCAAAAATTAAACTTGCACTAAGAATAACTCATAAATGAAACATATATATTTTGAGGTGTCATCATTATGGCACTAAGTTTCTACATCAAAATATGGTATGCTCATAGTCATCATATAAAGGTATTCTCTATTTTACTTGTCACTGACAGAATAGAGACATGCCTTTTCTCCGTACTTAACCATATAGGTTTTAGTGATAGGTAAGGCTAATTTTCTTTTATGTGAAATTAACCCACCCAATTTATTTTAAAGTTATCACTGAATTAATTAACTGAATAGGATAAACCAACTTCGGCCACCTCGATATACATTCATCACAGATATTCTTAAAAATACACATCAAACAGATATACTAAGAATGAACATGCAACAATTATAAAATCAGTTTACAATATGATACTACATCCTTAAATCCATCTGTAACACGTCTTATACTGCCAAGTTCAAAGCTAAATATGGATAATTACATCAACATGATTAAAACCTATAATATTAAGATTGCATAGATACAATTGAACTGTTGCACAGCTCAATGATACTTACAAAATCTTCATACTATACTTTTAATTCCCTGCTGACCTAATCATCTATACTTAACATCGAATTGACCAAGATAACGAATCATAATGCACATGATATTCACTTCATCAAACATGTATCAAAATCTACCTCAATTCATATACTACTTTAATTTTTATTAAGAACTGAAATTCATCTTACATAATAAAAGAATTCTGTCTTAAGCATCTAATCTCAAACAATTCAATAAAGCTAATAGATCACATTATAATCATAGTAAAAACTAAGTACAGCCAAATCTTAACAAGTGATCATTAACTAAGATATTAAGATAAACCAGTGTCTATAAAAGTAACACCTATGTTTTGACAATATGCCACCACCAAAATAGCCACAACAACATATTAAGATGTGATGTTTAAAATTGATTTAGAATATAATTAACAATATGCAAAGTGACTTTCAACATTTTACACAACTATTTAACAATATGTCGATACCTTGAATACATATATGTATGTTTGTTTTCAAAATTACAATTTATACGTTATGTCAAAAATGTCATTCCTATCAGTGATAAAAACCGAACAGAATACAACTTCCTTTGAAGGTATTTCACAAAGATCGACCAATGCTTTTAACATGTTTATTGCCTATTGTTCTCACTAAATTATCTACAACCTAGAGTTCCATATTGACATTAAAACCAACTAGTTACAATATGCGTCGAACCTCATTCCATAACAGAATTTCCGAATTCACCCAAAATTCATTCTATTTAGGCTTATTTGACTTAAACAATTTAAACCTCCCAAATATGAATTTCACATAACAATAGTTATGATGTTACAATAGAAACCAACTTCAACTATAATACAAGGTAAATACTTGAAAAAATGTTGATGCTCACATTTCCTACTATCGACACTTCAGAAACAAAAATCTCATAGTCTACAAATGGAATATAACCACTAAGAACTAAGATTGCGACATCCAGTAAACTTATTGTGAACAACATAATCATCCATTAAAACATAAGACCCTAAACTCTGCTAAGTACATATCTAAACTAATATGCTTGTTTATAGCTAAACTGTTTGACAAAATGCCGATGACATTAATTTCATAAGAAATTTAACTCAACTGTGTTTTTTTTTTTTTTTTTTAAAACACTAATAGTCCATCTAACAGCATAACCAATCTAAATTTGAAAACCATTGTTTATGAATACGCTATACTCTATTTTGAATAAGATATTGGGATAAAAAACTATGCCCTAGCTCAAATGCAAAACCCAGTAAAAAGAAAACCCGATTCCATTTATCGAGCTGTTTAACTCTAGACGTATCACACCATACACAGTGATCTCCTCTTTTTCCTCAACATAATAAACACCCAAAAATGTACAACATAACACAACGATATTTTCACTCAAACTTCTAATTTAAAACTCAAAATTTGGCCAAATACAATTAACAGCTGAGAGCTATGCGATAACAAACAATAAAGCTCAGACATATCCATGTTTCCCAAGTACACTTTCATAACATCCCTTGAGTATGGGAACAAACATTGCCCAGAAAATATCTCTGAACCTTGCCTATTTCTAGGCTCGAAAGTAGTTTATGCAAATGTCCTTCAAAAAATTTTTAAATCAAACTTCTACTATTCCTAATTTAAACATTTAAATGTAGTAGCAAGAGAGCGAACGATAGAAAATGACCCTACGTGAGGTAAGAAGACACAACTTGTTCAACAAAGTCCCTGGTACAGAACTTGATGTGAAGCCCAAAATGTTGAATCTGACCAAAGTTCAAGATGCAGAGATGGAAGAGCTTGATAAAAAAATTGGCTGTGAATAATATCTCGAGGCTCAGCCTCATATGCATGAAAATAGTTCCAACAAACCCTTCCATGTTTTCGAAAATCATTGCAACTTAGTTCACAAATGTATGCCAAATAGAGCACGAAAGCCTTGATTCTAGCCAAGCCTTAGCAGTAAACCCTCTCAAAATTGAAATGATCAACAGAAAATTGAGTGCCATAATGTCTCTTTAATATTTCTTTTAATGCTACAATGCAACATAGTGATATAGGTACAATAAAAATAAACCCATTACCACCGCCATTTCGGCACTTTGTAACTATGCGAAATTCACATCATTTAAGCATTCAAGACTAATTTACAAAACAACTAGTATGCATGATCTATCATCCGCGAGTAATAAAACCCTAACTTAAACAAGTGAAGCATTGACATGAAATCAGAACAATTATAGTGTAAGATGAAATTAAATATATTTAACCCTATTCACAACATTTGCAAATATACCAAGTCAAAAACCTCTATGGTTGTGATTAATCTCTTTACAATTTATATGCATAAACCTTGTAAAACTTAACCTCATGAACACTTCATAACCTATTTAATGAATTCTTATAATCAAGTTTAAAATCCTTAAAACTAAAATTAAGTTAAAAACTTAAAATGTTTTATTCCTTCAAAGCCATCTTATATAAGCAACCGACAAATGTCAGGTATTAAAACCTCTTATATTAAAATCATAAATCATCTGTCATATCTAGATAAACTAATGCTGATACCGGAAACACACTCAACAAAAGTTTTATGATCTTGCTAAAGAGAATATAATCAAATTCCGACTGAACAATCAACTATCAAACTAAAAGAAATTAGATCATAGCTAAGTCATAAAAGCAGAATAACCAAAAGAAGGAGTCAGGCATGACAATGGTACTTGTCCAAGGTGCCACAAGAAGTGGTTTTCACCATAGGAAGGATTTACTTTTCTTTACTTTTGCTACCAAGGCGCCTGTTTCTAGGTTTTCACCAAGGCACTTTTTCTTTTCTTTTTTCTTTTTTTCTTAGATTTTTAGAGTTTTTGGAAAGAATTCAAGCCTTTCTCAAGTTATATAGCATTCCTATAAGAAAGATAAGTTATGATAAGCCAAAGCCATAGCAAGGTACACTCAAAGATGCTGATAAGGTAATGGAGGGAGATAGGAAAATGAGAGGTAGATGGAGGATAAGGTTGTTGGTTTTGGAAGACCGAAACAAGAAAGGATGGCAAGCAAGCATAAGATTCGGAGGATCTCATGAGGGTGGATGAGATATTAGGAAATATCAATATTGACACACATCTTGAAGGGTAGTGGAATGATGGAGGAAATATGGATGAAATAGATTGAGGCTTAGATATATAAGGTAGAAAAGTCATTTTGGAGAGGGGTGGAGTAGAAGGTTTTGAAACCTTTTTAAGAAGATGTTGGGAAAAAGATGGAGTGGAAGTCTTTGGAAGCTTAAATGTCAATTTTTATTTGTTTTCAATATTCAAGTCCTTCAAAAGACACTTGGGTATCCATATAGCTTTTGATTTTTCATTAGATGCTTTGGAACACATTTCTTCAATAATAGATTTGAGAACCCATACTCTCTTTTGTTGAGCTCTTTGAATAGTGGACCTTTGTGGTCTCTTTTGCATATTTTCCTTCTTGACATTCACATGTCGATTAGAGTAGACATAGTGAACATAGTGAGTATAATTTCTAGATTTATGGATTCACCTAAGAACTCACATTGGAAAGTAGGAAAGAGAATATTGAGATACATTGCAAGGACTCTAAATTATAGCATAATATATTCTTCTTCAAATTATTTTCAACTAGTTGGATATACTGACAGTGACTTTGTAGTAAGTATTGATGATAGAAAGACCACATCAGGATATGCATTTCATCTTGGAACAAGTGTGGCATGGGCATCAAAGAAGCAACCTATCATGACTATTTCTTCAACTAAAGTAGAATATGTAGCTAGTACATCAGCAATATATCAAGCAATATGGATACAAAGAGTCTTGAAACATCTAATGCATGAGCAAGAGGATTCTACTAGAATCTATTGTCATAACAATTTTTTCATCGCACTATCAAAGAATCATATTTTTGACAAGAAAAAAAGCACATTGATACTACATATCATTTTATTCAACAATTGGTCAATAATGGAGAAATCAGCTTAGAGTATTAATGTAGATCCGAAGATCAATTGACAGATATATTTACAAAGGCATTAGCAAAAGAACAATTTGAATATCTAAGAGATCAAATGAATATTATAAACTTTGATATAATTAATGGTAGAAATTAGGGGGGACTATTGGCATGTTGTAATTTCTACAGTGATCAACAATCTCAAATTTCGTATAAATTTTTCAACCACCATATTTAATATGGAAGCTTCCCACTGCCCTTCTATATACATTGTTCTCTTTCCTCTTTTTACATGTGATTTTTGACTACCACATATTCCAGATCCTATCCTTCCTATTGTTAATGTGTATGTTTCTAGACCTCTATGAATAGAGGCAGATGTAATGGATAGAATCATCAAACAAATAAATGATAATACAAAGCTTTCTCATTTTATTTTAGTTTTCTCTATCTCTGCCAACCTTCAAATTAGAGGGAATGTTTCGTGGTAGAGAGGAAATAATTTGTATATCCACATTTAGAAATTAAAAATTTTGAAGCAAGCTTCATGTTTTCAAACTACTATCTTGTCTCAACAAAGATTAGAATCCCCTCATCGAATATTTGCAAAAATGGTCACCAAAACAAAATTACAAAATTATTTTACTGCATTTTGGGATTTTCCTCTTAAAACACATTCAAATATTCAAATGTGAATTTAAAATTAAAATAAAATTAGCAATGAAAATATTCAACCATAAATCAGCCAGTACATAAAATTAAAAAAGCCCCAGCTCTAATTTAGCCATGCCACCTCCAAATCAGTGGCACTAATGTTGGAAATTTTTTATTTTTTATTAATGAATAGTGTCCTTTTCTATTAATAAAATATACCTAGATTACAATTCACAAAAAAGGGCCAATGGATACAAGATCACCTTGCAAATGAGTTCGAAGTTGAACTAATAAAATAACCATAGTCGAAAATAGAAACTATTCATAAAAAAAAATCATATAAGGCAACTTTAGGCTGCCAAAGTAGTGCCAACCAAGCGTGGTGAATCATCTTTGTCTTGAAACCCCAATCAGCTTTAGGATTGGGGGACAGGCTAGGAATAGTCCAGCCATCATTACTAGTAGTAGTAATAGTGGCAACCTTCACATCTTTGACCTCTAACCATAGAGGAGAGATCACCAAGTCTAGGCAAGGTCATTTCAAAGAATGTGCACGATGAGTACCAAAAGGAGGAGCCAGGGACCAACCAAAACCACCATGCGGTGGGGAAGCTAAGTGACACCTCCATCCACCATCAACACCACTATAGAGTGGTGGTGGGAAGCCTAGGAGCATGGGGTGTGTGAGTGGCAAATAGAGGAGTGGTGGCGAGGATGGTGGCCACGAGGCATCAAGGTCTCTACCAAGGCATTAGGGGAAACTCTAGCAATAGTGCATGGAGCATTGCCCCAGTGATTAAGAAGCTCCTATAGGTGAGCTACCTTGAGTGAAACTTTGTTAGCTTGTACCTAAATTTACATAATTACATTATTACAAATGCATTCCTTAGTGTACATAGTAGTATTAAAATTCAAAAAATTGTGTGAAAAGAATGGCATTCCTATCTTTTCAAAGAATAAATAGAATCTCCAAACTAAAGGTATGCCAAATTTGGGAAAACTTTTGAGGAAATTTGGGAGAGTCACCCAATAGAATCATGTGCCAAGAAAAAGACTCAGGTTTGAATGGCTTAAAAAAATCATGGATCCAATGCCAATAATTCTGAGCATGCTTCAAAAACTAAAAAGTATGCAAGAAAGACTCTGGTTGTCCATAGAAGGGGCATCTAGGATCAGGAACCTCAATGTGTTTGAGTCGAGGCCCTAGGATAGGACCTTGGAAGGCCATCCACCAAGCAAAAGTTCAATTTTGGGTTTAGTTATAATATTCCATATCGTATCAAAGTATTTTCTCCATTAAGAAAGAGAACATTGCAAATGCCATCTGTGGTTTAGCATATCCACCATCAAAAGATGAGGAAAAAGCCATTTGTAGCGCAAAATTGGCTTGTAATTAGAAAAGGGAGTGGCAAGATACCACTTCCAATCAAGCCACCAAGGGTGAACAAACTAAATCCCTACTTTATGAACTAAGGAAATAGGGATGGAAGAAAGTAGAAGCTCAAAAGTCTACTTGTCTAAATGGATAAGGCGGTATTGTACTTGCATATCTTCTTGGGTCTTGAAACTCATTGTGACCCTTGAAAAGAGGTCCTTAGGAGTTTTGATGCCACATTTAAAAAAATGCAGAGCAGTGGCCACTTGAGTCTTGGTGAGGGGGGTACGCTGAATGGAAAATAGGGGAGACCACCAAATGTTCTATTGATTCAAGGAGAGGCCATTGCAGAATTCATCTCCAGCCCATCGAAGCCAAGGCTTAATAGCCTCCCAAGCTTCCCAAATGCTCTTGATGACAAAGAGCCTAGAATGACCATAAGCTCATGCATAATGAGAAGATTTTGAAAATCAATCCCCTTCCAAGCAAGGCTGTTGATAGGAAAGCTGAAAGAAATGCACTACCAAATAAGAATCTTCCAAGCTTCATCACCTAAAATAGCCCTAATAATCCATTTTTCACAAAGAGAAAGGCCTTGTTTCTAAGTGGAAAGTACACCAAGACTACCAGAATCTTTTGGGAGGCAACAAAAATCCCAGTCCACTCTATGGAAGCAATCGTGATCAGAACCAAAGGCCTAGAGATAATCCTTGAGCTATCTTTCAAACTTCATGTAAGAATCTTTGGATGGAGCCTAGAAGGAGGAGTAATACACATGATTGGTTGCCAAAATATTTGAGCAAATCTAGAATTTTTTAGTGAGGGAGAGTAGCTTTGTGATAGCTATTTGCTAAGAAATGACAAAATAAATGGGATAGTGGTCAAATAATGTCACATCTAATAGGGGAATGATAGGTAGAACTTGATCCTCACAAAAAGAGAAAAAATATTGCACAGTTATCATAGCACAATCGAGGCATTTTAATATGTAGTCAAAGCCAGCTCGAAAGTTAGAAAAAGTGTGCCAAACCCCACTATCTTGGCAGTGGTTGGCATTGGGATAAAAAAGGCCCAATTTATTGCACATGTAATACCAGGATTGTCTTTCCCCACTGTCCAACAAAAAGGTAGAATGTCATCTTTGTCAAACACCACTTCAACCATATTAAAATCCCCACACATGACCCAAGTAGCTAGAGGGAAGTTGTTAGCCAACCAGGCCCACATCTAGGATCTTTCCATAGCACCATTAGATGCATAAATATTATTGACTCCAAAAGAATGATTGTTAATGGAAAGAAAAAGCCAAATAATTCTATGTGTGGGATCAAAACTATGCAAAACAATAGTAGAATGAAGGTGAGGTGATAGGAGAGTAACTACACCTCGACCAGCTTCACGCTGGGAAGAAAAAACCATGCCATAATGCCAAATTATGTAGCATGTCAAAGAAAGAATGGAACTAGAAATTTCAACTTCTTGCAAACAGAGAAAATCTAAATTACCAAGTCTATGATGGACATCCCAAACATAGTACTTTTTGGGGATGTCTTTGAGACCTCAAACATTCCATGATAGGAAGTTCATGAGAACTCTTCCATATCATCATCATCCTTAAGAGAGGAGTAGCTATTCTACAAGAAGGTAGAAATATGGTTGAACTCAGATAGAAAATCCTCTGGACTTATAGCCTGATATTTTGCCTCTGGTATCTCCACACATCTAGGAGCAATGCAAGAATGTTGCATCACTAGTGGTGCTATGGAAGAAGTAGTAAGAGGAGTACGCACCCTAGCCAAGGCAGAAGCCATGGTAGCTACCTTAATCCCTTGTGTTAGAGGAGATCAAAGCATTGGGATATGTGCCTCAGTTTGATCACCGAGAAGAAATGGTTGAGGATAAAAAGTGGAAACCCACACAAGTAAAACATATTATTTAAGCTTTTGGGCATATTTTGAATGTTCACACTTACAAAGTTGTAGATTTAATTGTTTGTTTATTATATTGGGAATTTTTTTGAATTGTTGGAATTTTGGAGAAAGAAGAGCAAGGGTGATTGCTAGGGTGTAAATATTGTTCATGGGTTGCTCACTTTCAATAGATACCATAGCTTCAATAGGTTGAATATGTAATTGGTTTCTTTAGGCATTCAATAATTAAATTAAGCTTGGAAAAGTAAGTCGACCTTTGACTATTTAACACTTTTACACTAGGAATCATGCCTTAGTTTTTGATAGCTAAGCCGTTCATGATTATAGTACTTTCTATCTCTGTATAATTTAATAGACACTTGCATTTGAAGATTTATTTATATGCAGGTGTATGTAAGTAGTTTTTAAATTGTATTTTGTATATATAAATTAAATCGTAATGTATATGACTATTCTAATGTTTTGGATTCATCTTAACACTTCTAAACGTTGCACTTCTAAATGTTTTAATATATTTAAAGTCTTCACATTTCTTTATAAATTTTGTATATTAGTATATTAGTTGCTACAAATTACATCACTTTAAATTTTTGGCTTTTGAAAATTACTATAGTTATTGTGAAATTTAAATTTCTATTTTTTAAGTTTGTCAAAATAATATTTCTATATCTAATATTTTTTATATTTATTTCAATTTATCTTTAAAAAATGTGACTAGCCTCTATAAACATGCAATATTATTAAATTTCAAAAAATAGTTTATAGAATTTTTTTTACCAAATCTTTAATTTTACAAAACAACTATTTAAAATTCTTCCCTAAGATGGTGGGGCTATTTCCCACCCCAACCCATTTTCATCCTCTCAACTAGAAAGTAGGGCTCCTAGTTAATAGGAAAAGATTCAAAATTAAGCTTTAGCCCAACCCCAGCACCCCAACCCCTCCCCCCCCCCCCCCCCCCCCCCCCAAAAAAAAAAATCATGGGACCTCCAGCTCCTTAAATATAGAACCCAAGCCCCCTCCATGGGACCCCTGCCTAAGTCCTTTTCGATTGCTTCCCCTTTTCTTTAGTGTCATGCCCAAACTACGAGGGCAAAAACACACACAATTATAATGATTAAATACAAAACATTAATCCCAAACTTTAAAATTAAAGATTATTAATGTGAAATATAAATTAGTCATAAATTTAATTTACTGACAACTAACTAATTTAACTTAAAACTAACTAACTAAATCTAAAATTGATCTAACCATATACAAAATGAGTGACCAATCTTTAAATAAAATTTAACTTTTAAAATTTAAATAAAATTAAAACAAACTAATTAAAACATGAAATTAAACTACTACTACCAAAGAAGTATATATAAAATTTAAAACAAATAGCTTTAACAATATTAATAGCAAATTTAAACTTTATTTTAAAAAAAAAACTATTACTAAACTTACATTTAAACTAACTAACTTAACACCTATACTAACATGCTAAAGTTAAAATGAGTTACAATTTAATATAATTAAACTAACAACTAAAAACAACTTACAATAAAAATAAAAAATTATTAATAAATAAATTATAAACAAAACTAACTATCATACAATACTAACCTAACTAACTAACCTACTAACTCTACCCTTTAACCCCCTACACACCTACACTAGCCCTTGGGCAAGCGCTTCCCAAGGAGTGCTCCCCAAGCGTTGTCCTTGGGACAATGCTCTACCCCATACTGACAAGCACAAAACGTAATCAAAGGTGGGCGGCCCAAACATAATGAAGACAAATTTAATAAATTGCTAACTTTAATAAAGTCCATCCAACCAAAGTGAGCGCTCAACACATAAGGAACAAAGAAAGGTGGATGGGACATCCTGACTTGCATAAAAAAACTTTTCTTTTTTAAAACCTTACTAAAAATTCATTGCAAATCTGACATCCCCCAAGGATGGGAAATGCATTTATGTTAAAAAGTTTTATAGGTAGCAAAAAATGAATTTTAGGATATCTACTATAACTATGATATTTTTATTTTCTTGATGTTTATTTTAATATTGATTTTAATTTTTAATGTAATTTTTTTAATAATCAGAAAGGATCTTTTAAGAGAATCTATTGATTCTCTGTTACCAAAAGAATTAATTTGAATCATCATACAAAAGGCAGAGAGTTTTACTCTCTTAAAACACTTTTTTTTAAAAAATTTATCTAAGTATGGATTTTAAATCAATGTATATATTTTTTTTGACAGATTTAAAACATAGGTTTAGACATTGTGATACCATAATTATTTTTTCTCTATATAACTTGGATTGCAATAATTCGATCTTTGTCACAAATTTCTTTATAAAGCAAACCTATAAGGAATTATAATAACCTTAACATAATTATCATTTTGAACATATAAGAAACATATAAGGGACTTGAAAATTTGCTCAATCAAACCATCATCAAAACTTCTTATTCCTGATGTGCATCCATCTAATGAAATTAAGATTAAATCACAAGACAAGCAATTATACTCAATCACCAATTTTATTGCGAAACCTGATTCAAGGGCTCAGCCGAGAAAGAATCAAGAAGAAAACCCAGCTTCGTTGCCAATCCAAAAAAGTTTGAAAATAAAATTACATAGGATTTCAATCCTGAATTACATCACTTAAATTAAATTTCCTTCATGACCCTTATCAAGGGTTCCATATCAAATTTTGCAACACATTACTATGGAAACAAATATCTGATCGGGTTACAACCAAGCATAACCAAGAGACAATCAAACAAGCATAATCATACATGGTTTACACAATAGGATTTACACTAAATCAAAACTAGGGAAAGGTGGATTCTTCCAACCAGGAGAAGTCAAGCACAACACCAAACAGATGCCCAATCGAAGCTATATACCAAGAACTTTCGTTCTTCCATTTCAACATACCAAAATCATACAAGGTTTGTGCTGACAGGTAGGGGCCCATAACATCCTACCTTTTCTCCCTCTTCTCATCCTAAGAAGAGACTCTACACTTGTTGGAGTCTGACTAAACAAACCTTTCCCAAAATTGGTCACTTCTGCCCTCTCCAAGGGTGAGTAATACCAAAACACCCATGCAAGAAAAATCTCAAAATTTCAAACATAAACAAGAAAGGAAATCATCCAAAAATAACATGTTTTTCAAAGCTTCCCAACATACCCACAAACATACAAACATTGAAACAACAACAAGGTAGCATAAGCATGAAACAAGAATAAAATCTGAACAAGGGAGATGAGAAATCCAATCTTCACAAGGAGGTAATGGAAATGAACAAGTTTCAGTAGAGTTTCCCTTTTTTCTTCCTTCAATCTTCAAGAACTCCTCTCTAAATGTAGAGATTGGGTAACAACCTCCACAAGACCAAGAAGAGCCTCTAAATAAGCCTCAAGCTCAACCACGAAAGGGATCAATAACTACCCCCCACCCAGTTGCAATTCTAGAAACTCCTATATCAACCTACAGTATGATTAAACCCTAAGTGGAGGTGGGGTAATGAAACTCATGGTAACCACAAGCAATTTTCGCACAAAGGCAAAAAGGGACTTTTTGAGTGATCTCCAAAGTCAACAAAAGGGGCTTAGGGGTTGGGAAAGACCCCTAATCCATACCCATACCCCTTGGGTATAATTATTTCATGTTTTGAAGCCTTAAGAAAAGGTTTAGAGCTAAAAAAAAGCTTGGAAATAATTAGGACCAACTAACAACTCTAAAAAGTACATTAAGCACTAATTCAGATTAAGGATGACTAAACTTGATTAATAATCAAATTAGCAAACTGACACTCACTTAAACCAACTAAGGTCCAAAGGGTACACAACTAACCCTAATAGAACATAATTATGAGACATTCACATTTACTGAGCATGGAAAGATACATTCGTACATCTCACAATACAAAACTTGAATTACGAACAACAAGGTTTCAAAATTTAGCACATGGAGATCAGTTCTATTCCTCCATCGGTTTCCTCGACTAAAATATCTACACACTCATTGCACACATCAGTAGTCCAAAAAATCACATGTACATATATATGTATTAGTAATTCTTATAAATTGTAACATACATTAATAAGGGTTTCTTCATCCTACTTAATTCTTAACCATTTAAAAACTCTTAAATCAAAGTATCAATCCTACATTTATTGATTTCATCAATATACATATACATAAACCATTAAATAACAAACTCAAATATCTAAAAATAACATCACACAACATGAAATAATATAATATGTTCAAGTATCAGATAATGTCTCAACATCTCGATTCATGAGTAACAAAAAGATAAAGTAATAACTAAGGCTACGAAGGGTCGGGGCGAGGCCTCACATCCTCCCCCACTAGGCATGAACTTCCTCCTAGAGTTCATCAAAAGACAAGGGTATAGAGATTGCATCCGTGTTGCATCCTCCCAAGAAATCGTGACCTCATCGTAACATTCCCACTAGACCCTAACTTGGTCTAGCTCTCAACCTCGATGAGCTAGGGTCTGTCGAGCAATAATATGGATAGTCTCTAGCACTAACTGGCTAACCAACTCCACCTGTAGCCTCAATAGCTATAACCTGATGGTCAATCTGGCTGTTCTCAACGACTGCAAAAACTTTGTGGAACCTGCCCATGTATCCAAATGTCGGCTCTGAAAAAGTCGCTCTCTGACCACTGGATGACTACCCCTACAGACACTGTCTAGCTATATGACCCATGCCACCACAAGCGTAGCATGGCCCTCGGGTATAAGAACGTGTATCCTATGATCCTAACTGCTATGGGCCTCCTGATCTACTAGACCCACTGTATCCACCCCTGAAAGACTGCTGAGTCTGCACTGCCTATGACTGTGGGGTATGTACTTTTTGATCCTGCTATAATTGCCACTGCTTGGGCTTAGAGCCCTGATTACCCTGCAAGGGTTCCTGTTGCTGCTGCTGAGACTGTTGGCCCTTAGAGGACCCTATTGTATAGTTTTGATTCCCTTTCCAAGGGGGTTTCTGTTGGGTAGAGTTTCGATTCTAAGACCGATCCTGTGATTCCTATCTACCCCGGGTATCCTCTGCTACTAGTGTTATCTCCACTACCTATCTGAAGGTGGTAGGGAAGGCCATCCGAATTGGACCCTGAAGTGCAAAATTCAAACCCATGATAAAATGATGTACCCGTAGTTTCTCATCCTTCATGTATTCCACATGAGGAAGGAACTCGAGAAACCTACTCTCGTACTGAGCCACTATAAGACCTCTCTGATAAAGAGAATGGAACTTCTCTATCTGTTTCTGTCGAAAATGCTCTGACAAGTACCTCTCTTGAAATCTTTCTAGGAAAGACTCCCATGTGAGGGTATCCATCCTCACTCCACGTATGATCTCCTCCTGATGCCACCAATTGGAGGCATCCCCTCTCAACTGATGAACTGTGAGGCATGCCTTTAGATTACTCCCATAGGGTCATAATCCAAAGTAAAGTTGTAGGCTCTGCAACCATGCCTCTGCTACTGTTCCCTCAGTGGAACCCATAAATAATGGTGGCCCAAGTTGAATCAATTCCCTGATATCATCTCCTATATGTCTAGGAGGTCTGACAAATGGGGGTCCTCTCTGGTGTATTGACTCACCTTCATGCTCATCCTGCCCCTCTAATTGTCTCAGTGGGGGACTCCTAGTCCTCTCTCTGCCTTTGGGCTCACCTCCTTCGGGTCGCTCTACTTTCACTACTAGAATCTGCTAAACTAGCTAAACTATCGGTACTACCCTCTGTTGAACTACACCGATCAAAGTCTGAAGTGCATCTATAATGTCCTGATTCGAGTTTGGTGGTGGTGGAGGTGGTCCATCCCCCTATCCTGCTCTACCACCTCTCACCCTACAACCTCTACCTCGTTGGTTGCTTTGAGTAACAGGAATGCCCAAACTACGAGGGCAAAAACACACACAATTGAATGTTTAGTTTAAGTTTCAGAAGCATAAGGGTTTAAGGTTCCTAGTGTTGAAACATGGGCTCTGATATTTAGCTTGTCATGAACAACATTGTAGGGTTTCAATTTTAAATTTTTTATGGATAGTTGTTCAACATACCAATTTCATTGGGAGCCACTATCCTCCTTAGAAATTGCACCATTGACTACATTTCAAATAAAGGAAAATTTTTAAAATGTTCAGCATTTGATCTTTATGATCTGTATATTTTGTAATCGCAAACAACAAAAAAATTATGAAAATTTAGAATGAACGGACAAGGATAAGCTCCCTAAAAATTGCAAAAAAAAAAAGCCAAAAAGTAAAACAAATTTGTCAATTATATTATAGGTGAGTGTGAGAGCAATGAGAAGCAGTGGTTGTCAGCTGACCTAGGGCTCCATCCCTAGCCTGTGTCTATTGTGTGCCCCTTTTCGCTATTATTCTTCCCTATTCTTTTTGGGTTAATGGTTTTTGGAAAAATTTAGTGTGGGATTTGATTCTTCAAGCACATTTGAAGAAAATTTTAGATTGTGTTTTTTCTTGTTTGCATAGCAGTGCCTAGGATTTCTTCTTCGTTACTGAGCATGGATGGTTCTTCTCCAATTGTGCATGCAATGAGATTTGAATCATTTTTATTCAAGGAAGAGCTCAAAGATGAAAAAAGGTAATGGTTTTTTTCACATAGCCATCATCACCATGTTCTGGTTATTACTCCAGCAACAGTGATGGAGGACATTAAATTGGATCAAGCATGCTTTGATATGCAAATGTATTGGAATCTAGATTTCCTTATCTTCTCTTGAGGCATGGATCCACTATTCATGGTAGGTGGAAGGAGATATGGAGATCATGCTAGTAGGGAATAGCTATTTTTTTGTTGTATTCTCATGCATGTCTGATTGTGATCATGTGTTGGAAGGAGGCCCTTATTTCTACAACCATGTTAGGTTATTTGTCAAACCGTAGCATTCAAGATTTAATTAACCTGAGCATATCCCTTCAACAGTGCTAGTTTGGGTTTGCTTAGCTTGCCTTCCCCTGGAATTATAGTGAGAAGAAATGCTCTATCAAAATGCTACTTTACAAAGAAAGCGGACTGTAATTGTGCATCAATTACTCAATAAAAAGGTTATTTCTTTTGCTAGAGTTTGTGTTAAAATTAATTTGAATAACCCATTACTAGATTCTTTGCATATTTCTCTTGGGGCTTCTTCTTGAGTGCAACATATAGATTATGAATCCCTCCCTTTCTAGTGTTGGATATGGCATGAGTATGGTCATTTACAATGTCAATGTCCATGCAACTTGACTTCCAAAGGAGTGGATGGTTCTATGGTCGGCAATGGTGGTGGTTTGGAAGATATTGTAAGGAAAGGACAAGCTTAGATGGATAATATAACCAAGGGGAAGTATCAGTCGAATGCTACATGAAAGGGAAAGGCTCAAATGCAGGATAAGGATGGATTTACCCCTATTCACCCATGGGCTGAGGGGTGTGGTCAAAAGAGGCCATTGAAAGATAGATTATCTGATTTGGGTTTTAATCGCTTTGACGTGCTAGATAGAATGGCTCTAAAGGAGGCTATTCCTCATAGTGTCTCTTTTGACCTAATTTTCTAAGATGAGGGGCTTTTACCTAATGATGCTTGTGGGGCATCTCTGGTTGTGGTACATCAAAACTATGAAGTCCCTATAGCTCTTTTGTTGGATTCTCTTGTGACACCTGTGGTGTCAAAGGATAATGATGTTGTTCTGGCCAACTTGGTTAAGGATGTGCTAGCATCTGGTAAGGGTCAGGGGTCTCCTCTCCCCTTAGGGTTGATTCCTAGACCCTTTAGGTGGGTTTCCTTTACTCCTCCTCTAAGGAGTGGGCACAAAACAAACCAAGAGAAGATTAAACTCACAGGAGATATATTCATGGAATCTAGGTTAGTGAAACCATTGGATGCTCATTTTCCTCATTCTACTCAATGATGATTATTCTCTCATGGAATGTTAGGGGGTTGAATAGCATCCCTAGACAAAAGGCTATTCAGATTCTGGTGGTTGATCATTCTCCTAATTTTTTGTATCCAAGAGACTAAGCTCTCTACGAATTCTATGGTCCAACATGCCTCTAGTATTTGGACTCATGGGCAATGCTAGTGTGTTAGGGCTAGGGCAGTGTTGGTGGTTTGGCTATCTCTTGGGATCCATGGAAAATTTCTCCCCTTGGTTGGGAGTCTTCTTGCTTAGCTCTCTCTATGGTGTCTTCTACTTTTTAATTAGGAGAGGAAATCATGATTACTAATGTGTAGGTGCCTGTTGATTTTGTGGACAAGGAGGAACATTCGAGGCATATTCAATATGTTAGAAATTCTCACCTTTTTCATCTTTGGGTGTTAGCATGGGACTTCAATTCAGTCTTAAGTCTAGAGGAGAATAAAGGGGGTTTGGCTAGATTGGGGCCTTCTTCTACTCTTCTTGAGCAACATATATCACTTTTGCATCTGTTTGATGTTAAGCCTTCTAAAAATCTATATACTTGAAATAATCGAATGACTAGGGCTAATGCTATCTCAGAACATTTAGATAGATTTCTGGTTAGTGGCACCCTTAATTTCTCTTCAAAAATCCTAGACTGGAGGGGTTCTCATCATTGGCCAATTAAATTTTTTGCTATTGGGGCTTCTATTCCAAAGCATCCACTGTTTAAGTTCCCATTGATGTGGCTTCATGACTCCTCTCTTTTTTATTTTGTTTTAAGTTTGGTGGAGAGATGGCACTCCTACATATGGTACATTTATGTTTTCATTTTTTAAAAGGCTTCAACATGTTAAAAGGCAACTCAAGATATGGAATAGAGAATGTTTTGGGAACCTTCATTCTATGAAGAGGCTTGCTTAGGAAGATCTTGATGTCATCACAAGGCAGATTAGAGATCGAGATTTCTAAGAGGATCTTGGAAGGGATGAATCCCTTGCTTCTAGAGCTCTGGAAGTATGGGAACTTCATGAGAAAATTTTTTGAAAGAAAAAGGATAGATTTGATTGGCTCCAAGAAGGTGATCGAAACATTACTTTTTTCCATAAAACAGTGTAATCTGACTAGAATTATAGAAATATCTCTTCTTTAGTTAGTTCTAATGGTACCCAACTAACTTCCTTATTAGCTTTATTCTATGAGGCTACTTGGTACTTTTATACCCTCTTCTTTAAGGACTCTCCTCCTACTGATAATGAAGAAAATATTATTTTGTCTTGTATTCCATCCCTTATCACTCAGGAAATGAATGATTATCTCATGCGACCAATATCTTTGGAAGAGCTAGAGGAGGTTGTATTTGGCATGCCTAAGGGAAAGGCTCCTAGTCTTGATGACTTTCTAGTTGAGTTCCTTTAGGAATTTTGGGACATTATTAATCATGATTTTTTTGGGGTGGTTAAGGAATTCTATTCTAGCAAGCAAATGCTTTGGGCATTGAATTTGACTTTCTTGACTCTTATTGCAAAAAGACAGGGTATTAATCAATTGGATTTTTTTTGACTAATTGCCTTATGTAGTGCGGTTTACAAAGCCATTACTAAGTTGATTTTTGAGAGAATTAAAATGTGGCTGCCCATTATTATCTCAGAGGAACAAGTTGGTTTTTTTTTTGGAATAAAATGTTTTGATGAGGTGGTTATTGCTATTGAGGCCATTCACTCTATGGCTATTTTAAGGGAGAGAGCAATGTTTGTTAAGATGGATATGGCTAAGGCATATGATGGAGTTAAATGGAGTTTCCTAAGGAATATTCTTCTTACCTTTAGATTTAGCTTTGGTTAGGTGAGTTGGACTATGAGTTGTGTTACTTCTACCTCTTTTTCAATTTTTCTTAATGATCAACCTTCCCAACTATTTGATGGCTCTAAAGGCCTCCACGAAAATGACCCTCTCTCCCCATATCTATTCATTATCATGGCTAAGGGCTTGGGAAAATTCATTAAGTATTAGGTGTCCTAGAATTCTATACAAGGGTGGTGGTGGGGTAATGGTTTACCTACTCTTTCTCACCTTCAATTTGTTGATATTCTTCTCTTATGGGTCTTGCTAGGATTAAAGAAGCTGAAGCCTTTCGACATACACTAGATATTTATTTGGAAACTTCAGGCCAAAATGATAATGAGCACAAATATTCCATTTACTTTTTTAACAATCCTAATTCTATTTAGCAAAGTGTTGTTGATATCCTACAATTTCAAATTGGGTCACTTCCTTTGACTTATCTTGGCATTCCTATTGTTGTTTCTAGGCAACCACATCTCTTCTAGAAAAATTTGATTAAAAAGGTTTAGGATAAGGTAAATCATTGGAATTGTAGATGGATTTCTATTGCTTCTTAGGTTACTCTTCTTCAATTTGTTATCCAAGCTCTCCCTTCTTATAGAGGAATGGTTCACACTGCTCCTGTTTACTTTCTCAAGGAGTTTGTGGTCTTTCTCAAAAATTCCTTTGGAGTGGTAATTTGCATAGCACTAAATGGAGTTTGATTAGTTGGGAGATTGTTTGTAGGCCTAAAAAGGAGGGTGATCTTGGTCTTTGATTAGCTCTCTTAAGTAGTCAAGTGTTGGCTGCTAAGCTTTATTAGCGATGCTGCTTTTCACAACATCAACATTAGGCTTCTATTATTACCCATAAATATTTTCGTGGTGTTGATCCTTTCTTTTTTTCTACACTTCCTCTTGAAGGTCATTTCTCAATGGTCCGGCATACTCTGAAGACTTGTGTTGTGTTAGTCAAGAGACATATGTTCTGGATATGTAAGGGAGGCTTTGAGCCTTTGTTTTGGTCTGATGCTTGGGATGGATTCCCATCCATATTTTCCATGTACCCATATCTTTAGAATCTTTGTGATTCTTTTCATGCTATTGGATGGGATAAAGTGGCTCATTACAAGACTCCTTATCAATTGGGACTTGTTGTTGGTTACAGATGGAAGCACTCTTCTAATTGGCCTCCTAGAGGCATAGATGTAGATCATCAGGAGCTTTCTCAAATTTTGACCTCTATGGAGTGTTCCTCTTTGCTAGGTCTAGATATTTTGGCTTGGGGAGGTACCCTGTCTGGCAAATATCATGTCTCTGCAAGGTATCATAAGATAGCTAGACAATTCTTTGGGGATGCTATGGTCCCTTGGTGGAAGCAAGATTTTAATAAAGTTTCTTGGTCCAAGTGCATTTTTTTGATATGGCTAGTGGCTCATAGCCACTGTCCTAATGTATATTTTAAGGCCCCTCTTATTTTTATTTGTATGGTAATGGGCAGGAGTTTGTCTCCCATATTTTCTTCCATTGCTTCTTTTCTACTCAGCTATGGAACCTTTGGTGGAGTACTTGGGGTTGCTCTTGTAGGCATGCTGCCTCTTTCCCTAAGTTCTAGGCTTGCTTGAGTGGTGCTCCCTCCAATTCTTCTCCTCTCCATGCTGATTGGATTGTTGGCCCATCATTCATTCTATGGCATATCTAGATGGAGAGGAATTGACAAATAATCCAGGACTTTTTGATTGGTGTTATGCATCTTTGGTGGAAGATCTCACATTCTCTTCAGGAAACTATTCAAGTAAAGTGTGTACTTGATGGGGTATGGATTAGGTTGATCTTGCTATATGCAATCACCTCAATTTTCATCTTTAGGATGAGGTTGTAGCTCAAAGCTATCAAAGAGTGATCAGGCAGCCTCAACAATAGAGAAAACACCAGGTGAATTGGGATGGCCATTAGACTCCTCCTCCCCATGGAGTTCTAAAAATTAACACTAATGGTTCTTATCGGGGGAATCCAAACCCTGTTGGTATTGGTGGAGTGGCTCGTTGTAGTTTTGGTGATGTTAAATTTTTTTTTGTCAGTTCATAAGGGTGACTACACTAATAATTTGATGGAAGCTTAGGCCATTTTATATGTTATGGAACAATGTTGTTTGCAGGGATGGTGCAAGATTATCTATGAGACTGACTCCCAAATGGTGGTGAACTTGCTTTCCTCATAGGATCTTGATTATGTCAATTGGTAGCTAGCCACTATTTTCAATTGGATTCTTCTCTTTTGTACCTCTCTTGAGTTTACTAGGTTTACTTACATTCCTCATGAATGGAACAAAGTTGCTGATTTTTTAGCCAAATGTGCTTTTGGTCATGCTCTGGGCTAGAATATTATGGAAGGGGGAAACTTCCCTTTGAGATGGTGCAAGAATTTCATGAACTTGTTGCTCAGGATAGAGCTCCTTGTTGAGCTCTCCTTGTTGTAATCATTTCTATCTTAATAAATTTGTTCCCCTCTTTTTCCTAATTTCAAAAATAAATTAAGCACTAATGACTCTAAAGTGTATGATTACAAAATTTCATAATAATAATAATAGTAATCTCAACAAAAATTGTGAATATTATTTTATGTACAAATTTGTTTTGGTTAGTGGTCGTAGGATTGAAGCCCATCCACTCTCTGACAGAGTGTATTAAGTTAACAACAACACAAATTCCTATATTAAATCTTTGTAAAATACTCTATTTATAAATAAAAATTAAATATATCAAACATCATTGCACAGTTCAACCACATTTTTCCCACCACTCATCAAGATTTCTTATTTCTTTTGCCTATACTTGGCTTTCTCAACTACATTGTTGAGTTTACCCTTGTCAGACAAAACCTTGAAGAAATTTTCAAAAAAGTCTGCATAGTTACGCTTCTTAGTTTCATTCTCCCTCTTCCAACTTCTCATCTTCTCATCTTCCATTAATATCTTCTACTTCAAAGTTTCAATCTTAGATTACGTCTCTGTCAAAATCATCATGAGGCTTCCTTCATCCATCTTCCCTCTCAATTCCTCTACAACTTGATCTTTTCTGCTCTGGAGATTCTCCAGACGGGTAACATACTCTTCTTTCCAATCTTTTATAACACCCAACACAGTCAACTCAATGTTGTTTTCCATGTATTTCTCCAATCTTTGTTGAAATATTGGGTGAACAACATTCAACCAATCCAAACCATCTGAATTTCTATCAAAGCAGATAAGAGAGATGGGCCCTTCCTTCATCCCATCTAATTCATAAACAATGTTATCAACTGGAAAATAGATAATGAAATTGATCCCATAAATTTGAGACATAGAAGTAGAAGCCTCTTCTTCTTTTGAAAAATTATTGTGAGCTTCCCAACGTACATTGTTATTTGTAATAGAAAGAGATTTGAGTAGTGGTGTGTTAAAATTTCTACTGCACTCCTTCAAATTGGAGATTTGTGGACCAATTTCCACATGAGATGGGTAGTTCATGAGTGTGGAAATTATGGCATAAGTTGCACACACATTCTTGAGTTGTTTCTTTGAACAAAAGAGATTCACAAGATCGAATACAGGTCTATTATCATTCTTTGGTAATCTGTAGTTGGGCAGGAAGACAATGCCATTAATGGGTAAAAGGTCATTTAGACATTGTGAGTCCAGAGAATGTAATTCCTCTACTCCAACTCCCTTCACTTCCATTTCACAAATAATTTGTATCAGAACACCTTGTTCACATTTAACTAAATGCCAAGACATTTTCAACTGTTGGTAAATGCAAATAATGAGATTTAACTTGCCTTATCTGGAGGGTTTTAGAGAAGTAGGGTAACAGTGGTTCCATCAATTATAAATAGTGTATTTTTTTGGAAATTAAGGTTGAGATAATTAGTTTATTTGGAATGCCGACATAAAAATTAAAAACATTTTTAAGGAAAAAGTTAAAGTGATTTAGATTTTAGTTAGAAATAGAGAAAGTTTTAGAAATTCCTATAAGAATTTTTCTTTAAGATGATCAATGTAATTAAAATGCCCGCTTTAGAAAAGGTTAGATATTTGTATACATAATATTATATATTTCTTTTGGGAAATTTCTAATAGTTTGTAAAAAATATTAAAATGGGTAGAAGATCATTTAGACAATTCCCCTACTCTACCTCCTTTACTACCGTTTCTCTAATGACTTGTATGACTTGTATGATTTATTTGTCTCACCTAAGAAATAATAAAATAATACATGATAATAAATTAATACATTGACCTAAGTAAAATTAAGTAAAATGTAAAAAGTAAATACTTATTTACACCGACACCCCCTTAAGTACAACTTAGGGGAATGCACTTAAGCTTCTGAAAGCTAGGATGAAATGAAAGATGGGTCCCAACTAATAGGCCATGCTAGGTACCCATGTACATAATTTAATGCAATATCTCATAAAGTGGAGAAAGAGGGAGAACCTCATGGAAAAAATGATCCCCCAAAAATAGAGATGAAAAGACAAGATGCATGAATGGATGGAGTAATCAAGACCCCCACCATTACAACATACATCAAGTATATACAAAAAAATTAGTATAAGAAGAAAAATACCCCATAAGAGGAAAAAGTCCCCTCATAAGAGAGTAGAAGAAGAGAGAAAAGATAGTCCTCCACCCCCTGAAATGTAAAGTGTCAATCAGTGATAGTTGCTCCAAGGTAGAAGCTAGTCCATCAGTGCTGAATAATGTTCCTCCCCTTTGGAAGAAACAATGGAAAAGGTACAAGTTAGAAACTTTCCCTATGTGTAGAAAGAATGTCAATGATGATTGGTGTCTCTAAAACCTTCTCAACTATCCTTATGTTGATGCTACTGGTTGCCCCTTCCAAGACTACTAAAAAGAATGAGTGCAAATCTAGCAAGGATAGATGTAGAACTTGTCCCAAAGAACCAACTATTTCCTTTAATGATAAAGAGACCTACTACAACTATTCTACATAAGGATCCACAATCATATTAACTTGTGAAGATTGATAATGTAGAGAATGGAAAAGAGGGTTAGAGTGAGCCCTTACAACAATTGAAGAAGGATCATCATCGTCAAAGAGAAGATGTATATCATCGATGATGTCCCCCAAGTTTTCTATGTATGATTCCAAAAACAAACCTAAAATATATGCTATGTAGTCATCCCCTATTGCTAGAGCTAGAAGACAAGGTGTACCATGTTGTGTTGGACCTATCACTATGGCAATATATTCATGTGGAATGTGTCAATGTTGCAACTACAGACTGCAACTATCAATAGGATCCCACATATTTGAATCTATTGAATCACTATCACTACTGTCATTATCAATTTCCACAATGTATGAAGTGTGAAGAGGATTAGAGGATAAGCTGGGTGAACTTTCCTCAAAGTGAACATTCCCCTAAATGAAAATCTCATGTGTCTTAGGATCCATAAGTCTATATGCCTTAACACTCTCTTCATGTCCGATGAAAGTACAAGGACTTGGTGGTGGTGCCTTACATTCCCTAGAAGATATGTTTGCCCATGCTAGACAACTAAAGACTCTAAAGTGTTTCGCAACTAATTTTATGTTGCACCATGCCTCAAAAGAAGTCTTCCCATCTAAGGCATTATAAGGAGACCTATTAAGTATGTGATTTGCACTACTTATAGCTTCAATTTCAAATGTAGGATCAAGAGACATGACTTGTATCATGCAACTTACCATAGATTTAAGAGTCTGTAACCTCAGTGCTACAACATCTATCTTATGTAGACTGAATGTTGGTGGATTTTGAAGATCAATACCCTCAAGTTTGCAAAAGTATTTAAGTCTTGTGTTCACATATCTTCTTTCATTGTTCATCCCAAGAACCTTGATGGCTTTCCTTGATTGTTGTTCAACATGAGTTTTGAAGGCTAGAAACTTATCCAACACTTCATTCTTGTGATGAAGAAAGTAGACCCATGTGTAGCATGAAAAATCACCAACGAAAGAATGTATGTAGCAACCCTAGCTTATTGATCTCATTGGAAAAGGACTTGCAAGTACCATGTGAACCAACTAAAGAAAAACTGGTGCTCTTGAAGACTTCCCTTTATCAAACTTCTCCTCTAGATTCATATCCATTGAACATGTTGAACACTCACCCTTAGAATAGTTAATTATAGGTAGAACTTGCCCATGTCTATTGAACAACATTGCTAAACATAGTGGAAGGAAAGATGACCATACTGCTCATGCCATTATTTGGTTTGTGAATAAGATTGAGTTTACAAGGCATGTGAAGGAAACTTAGGCACAAAGTATGAAAAAGAATAAAGCCTTTTTTGATGATTGACTTTACTCACTACAACCAATGAATCATCTTTTAGATTTTTCACCATTATAGAATTAGGAAGGAACTCAACTTTTTTACCATCTCCAAGGTGAGTGATTTGGTAAATTGAGAGGAGACTAGAGCTAAGGTTTAGAACATAGAGAACATCTTTGAATTCCCCATTTTCCATGTTCACATGTCCTTTCCCTTCAACTTCCATTTTTGTATCATCTCCTACAAAGATGTATGGTACCTATGACTGCTTCAATGAAGAAAAGTCTCCCTTTGAAGAATCCATATGATATGAGGCACTTGAGTCAAGAATCCATTTTGATAAAGAACTTGAACTTACCATAAGTACTTTCCATTTTCCCTTTGAGGTGGGTGGAGTTGAATCCTTAGAAGCATCAACACATTGATTTTGTTCTTCTTGAGTAGGTTTTCTAGCTCATCGATTCTCTTAGTCTTGCAATGATACTCATCATGATTCAGTTTCTTGCAGTATGCACAAAAACTTTTGTCCTTTTCATTGTTTCCCTTCTTTTTGGAAGAAAAATTGCCTTGTTGTGAAAAGGAAGAGTTTTGTGTCTCAAGTTGTGAAAAGAAACTCACATGACCTATGAAAGAAATGAGGGCCATTCCCATCCTAACATTCTGAATAAACAACATCCTGAAACACAGGGGGAAGATGACCCACCAACTCATCACCCACACTTATCAATGTTTTTCCCCACAAAAAATCTTAGTAGAAGATGTTATAACCACCTACAATAAATATAGGCTATAGGTCTCAATTCCTTTCATGTTCTATCCTTCCACTAGATTCTACTTGACTCTTGTAAGAAGACAATAGTCACAAATCTACTTGCAGAGTGAATGCTCTACAATGACATTGAATCATCCTCTAGCTAAGAAAATTCAAAGTTGGCCCTTTTAGAAGCAATATGCTCATTCATAAGGAAATTTTGTATGTTTTATCCTATCGGCAGATAACTTGTTCCTTCACATACATGTGATATACAAGATCCTCGAAGGAATACAACTACAATCCATCAAAGAAGAAAGAAAGATTACATTCAAATGGAATTATATGCAATTTAATAGTGACTTCATCATCAATTTGTGGAATACTATTCATTCTTTTAACACTTCTAATTTGCAATCATCTATTGCGATCATCGATGTTTGAATAGAAGAGAGGAATTTTTTTCTTAGAATCCTCTTGCCACTGATATAAATGTATCTCCTCCTTTTATAAATTTACTATCACTTTCTTCTCCTTTTATCCATACCAAATGAATGTTCGATGACTTAGGTTTCTAAACTTAATGCTCTAATACCATGTACAGTTTATTACCAAATTTTAAATTGATTGCAAACTAATGCATAGTGGTGTTGTAGGTATGATCACTAATCCCAATGGACTAAATCACTTCCAAAATATGTAGAACTTAGTGTACTAATAACAAAGATAGAATTTTATTGAACTCGGAATTTCCTTTGATCCTTTGAAGTGTTGAATTAATAGATTTTGATGCCTTGTTTACTTCAAGAAGATTGGATATATATCAAGTGGAAAGGGTGTGGGGATGAATGGTCATGTCCATAAATGGAGACATGGACATTCATAGTCACACTCATTCGGTGGTAACTAATCTTCACGATTTGTTATGAACTTAAAAAAAATTAATCAATGTATTACCAATCATTAAATTTGTAGCCTAATATAAAGGATAGATCGATTATGATCTAAATATCAAAAGAATCACAGGTTTTAACTATGCATATCACAATTATTGTCAGACTGAAGCTACATGCTTTAACAACATTTGATACCAAGAGGTAAGTTTTTCTTTGATGATTATTATTTTTTATAAAATTTATCAATCAAATTGGTTGAAAAACCTTGAGAATCTAAATTTAACCTATGAAATTGTAAAACTAAGAAAGCGATATGACCAATGTAATATGGTAAGGTCACAACTAATGATCAATCAGGAAGATTCAAATCAACATAATATAAAGAAGATAATTCTTAGAAAAATGATTGAAATATTTTTAGTTTGAAGTAAAATAAAGATATATCTACACTCTTACATATTCTCATTCTCCATATACATTTTTAATTTATTAATTGTTAAAAAGTTAACATTCTTTTAATTATGTTATTGAATTAATTTTTACATATTTGATAAAAAATTCAAGAAAATTAAAAATTATGTTGTGAGAGAAATTACTATGAAAATATTGAAGAGAAACATTAATTCTTCCTAAATTGTCAAATATAGAAATTTTATAGCACTTTCTCTAGTTTTAAGGGTTTTAATTTTTTTGCATTCATGTAAAGTAACATCTCACTCTTTTCACATTTTTGAAATAATAGCCTGAATTAATTGATAAATAAATTGCAATACAAATACACACCAAAAGAAGTTCTACACTATCTATAAAAAGAAAATATGTCATGAAAGTTTGAATTTTTATATTGAAATGGTTTTAGGATTTTTCACTCAACCAAACAATACAATAAAAATCGACCAATTCCTAAAACATAGGGTTCCAGATCTTCCATTTAATTCAAAAGTAGTTTACAAATGATATTTGTGGAATACCAATGTACAATTTTTAGAAAAGGGGATGAGTTTTGATAACAGAAGAGATTTAAAAGAAACATAAATTTTCCTAATTTTGGAGAATTTTGTTAGAACTTATAATTAGGGATTGGGAGAAGAGAACCAAAAATTATCCAAATCAAGATCTCTATACAATATCTCTATATATCCCCCCAAACCTCTCTCCCCATGGAACTTTCTTCATTTGGCTCTTCCATATCCTCTTTATTTCTCTCTATATCTCATACACATATACAAGAATGAATCTCTCTCTCTCTCTCTCTCTCTCTCTCTCTCTCTCTCTCTCTCTCTCTCTCTCTCTCTCTCTCTCTCTCTCTCTATCTCTCTCTCTCTCTCTCTCTCTCTCTCTCTCTCACACACACACACACACACACTCACACACACACACACACACACACACACACACATTTATCATCACTCTTTATGGCTCCCACTCTATATATATTTAATCTACTTCTATTTTTTTTCCTCGATATATCTCTTTCTTTTTAAATCTCCCAACAATACAGGTACACCCTTATACTAATATCTCTCTACCAATGTATCTCATATACCTCCTTATACTAATATCTTTCTACCAATGTATCTCATTTCCATCATTCCCTATATTTGTGTCTCTTACATGACTCTACTTTCATATGTTCTCTATATACACATATATAATCTCTCTCATTATGCATCATTTGATATATATTTATCTTCTTACCATTATGTTCAACTCTCATTCGAGTTATTTCTACATTTCTCTTTCCTCTCTTTATACTTATTTATCTTCTTCATTATCTAATTCTACCTCTCTGTCTACCTCCCATTCCCTACCTATCTCATTTCCTATTGGAAATAATTATGTTTTAATTTCATTATATATTTTTCACCTCTTCAATTCTTCTCTCATCTCTATATACCTATTTCTTTTTCTATATATGTCTCCATTTATTCTCTACTCTAGTTATACTTATTTGTTTTTATTTATCATCTACTTGTACCCCTTTATCTATGTCTTGAACCCTACCTATCTATTTTTGTATTGGCAAGCAATGTTATTTCACTTACAATTAACATGCTGATATTTTACATTAAAACATATTTTTTCTACTTTGATCCATATATCTCTCTTAAATATCTATCATTTTAATTTCATTTATTTCTCTAATATGATAACTATCCTTTCCCTATTCATTGCTCCCTCATGGTTTCTATCATTGTTTCTCCTATTTCTCTACCTCTATTTCTATTCCTCTCTCTTTATAAATCTCTATAATTCTCTATCAAAATCATTATTTCACTCCCTCTTTATGCCTCTAGTCTACCTATTTGTATATATACATCCCTCTCTATTTGTATCTATGTTTCTCTCTCATCACCTCTAGATCTCTCTCCATCTCTTCTTCTCTATATTTCTATCCTTATTTATCTCTAATTCTATTCTTCTCACTTCTCACTTACTCCTTTATCTATTTATATGCATGTCTTCTACCTTAAAATATACTTATCTATTCACCTCTCTCCCTACTCTCTATCGCATTTCGTATCCATCTTTATCAGTCTATATCACTTAATTAATATAAAATTCTCCCTTTTTATATATTAATTTATATATATCCCTCTTTATACTCTAACACCCTATAGCCTATATGTCTTACACTTTTCCTTCTCTTCTAGTTCTCTCCCTCCATCCACTCTCTTGTCTCCTCTAGTCATCTTTCTCCCTATACCCCAAATCTACTGTCCTCTTCTCCTCTACATAAATCTCACTATTTCTCTATAGTCATCTCTATCTCCCTTCTCTTTCCATCTTCTTTGCACACTCTCCCTATCCGCCTAACTATCTTTATAAATTTGTGTCATTTTAAAATTTTACTCTCTCTCCCCACCTTCCCCTCTTTCCCTCCCCCCTCTGTCTCTCCCCTTCACCTTGTTTATATGTACATTCTAATAATTCTTTATCTCTATCAGTCTATATCATTATCTACAAATGTTTCTCTATATCTATCTCTTCTATTTCCTTTATACATATCTCTCTCTATGAATATTTCTATATTTATCTCTTTTCCATATTTATTTTTCTTTCTATGATAGATATATATACACTTCTCTCTATCTCTATATTTCTACTATTACAATTAATTTGTTGTAAAGATAATAATTAAATCATAGGAAAGAGCCTACTGCAAAGTGGTAAATTATGAATGTTTGGAAATGATTTTGTGAGTCTATTCTAGATTTATAAATAATAGTAATAATTAATCACAACACATAATAATAATTCATCTAAAATTTGAATTCATTAGATTTTCTTAGATACCTTTTGAGCATTTTGGAAATAATATTTTATCATAGTGAAGGTCTGTTGGGTAGAAATTTGGATATGTTGGTGTTTTAGAGAAAAACTAAATCGATAGAGCCTAATCTTGTGCACTACTGCAATGCCTTTAAGTTCAACCTAATTTAGAAATTAACTTTAAAATCCTTGCACCCAAATAATGCAAAAAGGGTTTGTTGTGGTAGAAGAAAAAGATCATGAGAATATCAAGATTTTGCAGTGAAAATCTATGATTTAAAAACTAGTTAAGAAAAGAAAAGAATTCAAATTTGAAATTAAAATACAGTGAAAACATTCATCCATGAAATAAGCAAGGGCACAAAATCAACTATGGCACTTCCAAATCAGCAGCCCTGATGTTGGTAATTTTGAAATGTATAAAGATATAGAATCTCTCCTCTCTACTTCACAAGACTACAAATGAAAATTGTCCAATGAATTGAAAGTGAAACATTTTCATAGCATAAATGGATTGATCAACAAAATTTTCTGGCAGGAGATTTTCAATTGGGTACCTGAGAATTTGCCTCGAGAAATTTGTGAGCACAACTCTGGAAGAGGATATGTACTTAATGTCATGCTTACAAATTCTTAGTGTTTTATTACTATCTGTGTGCATTCTTGGATGGTTTTTCTGCCTTCCTCTGCCCCTCTTAGTATTCATGATGGTTTACATATCAGAGATGGAAGATGGTAATTGCAATGAAGGAGTTTATAATATCTCCAACATGAAAAATGAGACTCAAGGAGGAGAAATTGAAGGTTGGAATGGTACTCGTCATGACAATCAAAAAATCTCAAAAGAGGAAGTTGAATTGGAGCCTCTTTATTCCTCCTAGAAAATCCAGGGCATTGATTCTCTACAAATGGAAGACATAAAAGCATTGGAATCCAAACTAGCTTCTGGCAAGGATGATGACTCAAAACCCACACAAGTAATATATTCATGCTTTTTTCATTCCTATCATTTGAATAATTACCTTACAAAGATCTCTCTATTTGTAGATTTTAACACTTCATTTCTTATATTTTGCAATTTTTTGAATTGCTTGAATTTTGCAGAAAGAGAGAGAGAGACCATAAATGAAGGCTAAGTGTTGGTCACTCTCAATGGTGACTCCTGACAAGTTGCATCTAAGATATAATGTCTTTTAGATTTTCTTCTACTACTCATTTACTAATGTAAAGTTACATCTGATAATGTGTTTTCTATTCTACAACTTCATCTGATAATTTTGTAATAGCTCAATACGTCTAATATGTCTTATAAAACATTTCAGAAAATCTTATTTTAGAATGGTTATCAAATGATGTTTAGTAATTATTAGTGAGGATTTTACTAAAAAGATTAGAATTCTTAAAATACCTTTTATATATATTTGAATTAAATATTTTAATTTATTATGTTCAGGTATTGCATTTAAGGAAACTTGAATTTTCATGGGCTCTTTTCGAGTCATAAAATTTCCTACTCCAAAGACCTATTGCTAGTAATTTATATCATTAGGTATAATTCATTTTATTTAATCATTTGAACAAAAAATTAATTTATAGATTATATTTTCAATTTTTAAAATCTAATATTTGTCATTATTCATTCTAATTGATTTATTGATGATTATATTTTTTAGGGAAAGTGTTGACTCTCTCTCACACACAAAAGAGATAGAACTATTGTTCATTTCTTCAATCAATTCTCTTCCAAGTAATTGTCCATTTCTTCATTCCACTCAATGTCTTCAATGTATATAACTTTAGTTTTAATTAATCAAATATTTCTAAATGTAAACCTCCAATATTGTACATCCAAAAGGTTAAAAATAAATTTTTTTGTTGCAATGGGTTGCTAGGATAAGTCTTGCATTCGCGAAGACTTGATTTTTGACAGACTAATTGAAAACCTTTCAATTTCAATATTAGTTTTGAAGAAGTTATTTTATAGATTTTAGAAAGTAACTTAATTGTTAGAAATGGGTACCTTCAATCTTTGATATTTACCCATAATTAACAAATAGGTTAATGGTGTGCAAGGTCTAAATTTGTTCATGTAGTCATTTCTCACTTTTAAATTTTTAATTGGTATTCTGTATTAAGGTGGAGACAGATTTCCATTGTTATTGAATCTTCCCATCGACTCTTCACGTTGTAGCTCCAATGATCTCTTTTTTATATACAGAATTAAATAATGGTTTCTCAATAGTTTAATTTGTGGGTCAATTTATGTGTTGAGCTAAATAAAAGATACATAAAATAAAGTAAAACTAAATCAAAAGATGCAAGAGTGGACATAGAGTTTATAGTGGTTCATCTAGCTAATTTGGACTACATCCACTCTTCAAGCAAGGGAATTTTTCTTATTCAAATAAATCACAAGTAAAGATCATTCATAGCTGAGATCATTCATATGCATCTACCATATCTATAAAAGTAAAGACATGCATGAAAATAGATAACACAAGATTTGGTAACTCAGAAACCCTCCAAAATGAGAAGGTAAAATTGGGGTGGGGATGACACCCACAAATTATCACTACAACAAAATGTAACTATTTAAGGTTACAAAGTTTGACAACTTCCAATGATCTATCATGTTAAAGACTTTACACCCTATTAAAAGCGACCTAGTTAAAGGATTTATAAATATTCACTCAGAATGTTACCCTATTAAAGGATTTAGCACCTTGTTTAAAGCCTTACAACATGGCTGTTAGACCAACCTATCATCTTTGTTCGGCTTGAAGTCTCTACTTGAAGTGCTGATGTTCTATTGTAACCAACTAAATTCTAGAATACTGCTCTTCTTTCTCTAAGTCTTTTACACCTTTCTAAACTTCACTAGCATTCTCCCATATAACTCTCTTACACTCGCACACATGAATTATGGGATATCGACCTCCTTTTAAAGGATTCAAAGTCTTAGGGTTAGGTATGAATCTATGATTAGTATTCATCCTTCTTTCCCACTCAAATCTTCACACTTTTCTTATTGGTTGCATGCTTTCTCCATTTTTCTTATTGGTTTCATGTTGATTACATAGGGAATCAAAAAGATTTGATCTTATCTTTAAGATACTTCAAGATTCATCTTAAGTTGGCCCAAAAAAAATGGTTTACATTTGATTTTGTGAAGGCAGAAACTCATATGCTAATTATGTGTTACTTGAAAGTTACTAAGTGCTAATGCTCGACACATATAGGATTTTTTTCTCACTTGGCTCCTATAGTAAACTCTATCTTGCTAAACATTTATACTTTTCTTGGCACCTATAGTGACTCGGCATCACTTATCACTCGATAGTTGAATCTTGCTCAGCACTTGAATTTCACTTGGCACTTATTGAATTTTTGGCTCGGCACATACTGTGGCTCAACATATGTATCATACTCGGCATCAACTTAGAAATTGGTTAACTATGTTGACACTCAATTATCAAAACAAATCTGAGACCAACAATCTCCCCCTTTGACATGAGTGGCAAAAATACTTAACTAAACATTATGACTCTGATCTCTATGACTATAATACACATCTTGTTTGGCATATGCACAAAACTTCAAAGACTTGTTCAAAATTTTGTAGAAGACTATATACCTTAAAACTTATAACTCCCCTTGAGCTAATGTGCCATTTCTGTAACATAAATTTCTTATTTTGAAATTGTCTCATGCTGTTTCCATTTTCTTCCTTATCATTCCTTTGCTTCTATTTCTATCTACTCTGTGTTTGCTCCCCATTTCACACATGTTGCAATTTGTATTTTTTTGGCTATATCTCCTTATTTCTCCTCAAAACTCAAAATTTTAATATCTTCTCCATTGGGTATTCTTTCTTTTTTGGGTCTCTTTTATTATCTCCCCAAATTATTATATCCTACCCTTTATCTACATAATATAATATCTCCCCCATTCTTATTATCTCCTATCTTTATTACATCTCCCCCTTTTTGACACTTATGTCAAAGGGTCCTAATAATGAATGGAATACTTTGCCAAAACAAAATTATTTATCTCCATTATTATCTTCAGAGAAGTGTCCCAGTTGTCCAATGTTATTTTTAGTGCTTTGAGTTGGATGGTTGTCTCTACTACAAGATGTAATAGACCTTCTAATGTAGAAAGATTTGGATCTTTCTTCAAAACATTTTTTGCATATACTACTTCTTTATCCAATACTTCTAAGTGTGGGGTGATTGCGGACTATATCTATATCAATTTAGCCTTAATATTAGCCTTTTGTGTTGTTAATACAGCTAACTCGTTTTAAGTGTGAAGTGTTGTAGAAAAATGCTTCTCACTTTGAGTTGGATCCTTAGGTAGCTATGTGCTTGATATCTTAAGGTTCCTCTCTAAGCTCAATATTCTTTGGCTAGTCTCCTGTGTGAAATATGAAGAATCACACAACTTGGAGTACAATGAAAATATGTTCTCAAATACCATTTTCACTTGCTAAACTTTCTTAGCTAGTTCCACTTGTGATAGTGCTATCTCACTAGATATTTTCTCATTGACTTTCATTTGAAATTTCTTTTCAGACCATTCCAATAATATAACATTGGTATCAAGATCTTCATTTTGTACATAGTCCACTATGTTGGATAGTTGCTCCATAATGGGCTTTGTTTCATTAGGTACTGACAAGCTAAATGCATCAAGGAATATGTCTTTGATTTCTACTAATACTTTCAAATTTCTATACTCATTTCTGAGTATCTCCTACTTCTTCTTCCTTTCCAGTGCCTCTTGCACTTCATTTATCTGTACTAAGTTCATTTTCTTGTAGTCATAACTTGGTATGACTATCTCTTCATCAAGTGCAAGGTCTCCATAGTGAAGTACCCTTTCTACCTTGGTGGAGCTCAAGCCTAGTGCTGATATTTTTAGTGGTATTGCATCAATACTTAGCTACTTAGTAGGAGTCCTCATAGTAGGCAAATTGACCAGTGTTTGTATTGCCTTTTGTTCTTTCTCCGTAGGGGTTTTCTCCTCTTCCTTGTCTTCTTCACTTCTACCTTGATCAATTATAGTAATTACAGGAGTTGCACCTTGGCTTTGTGTTTTAGGATTAGTGGTATCTTCTCGTCCTATCTTTTCCTTAGCTTGCTCCTTGAAAGTTATTGTGGAATCAACCTTAGAAAATGTGTCTTGTTCTTCTTGCTCTTATGGTTGACCATTTGTAGCTATAGGAGTTTGTGAAGGTGGTTCTTTTGCATTCACCTTCTCCTTAGTTATTCCAGCTACATCTTTTGGCAATTCTTCTAGACTCACCAAAACAAGATTTGTACACAACTATGATTGTAGAGTTGTTTGGTGAACGATCTTTCTAAGATCCTCTACAGTCAATGGATTACTGTTCTGACTTGAAGTAGTGAGAACATCCTTTACAATTATAGTTTCTATAGATGTAAGTGCTGCATGTGGAGGACTAGGTGGTGGCATTTGTGTATCTTGGACACTTTGTTCTTGTTGCTACTCCTTAGTTGTTACCTCATCACCACTTTATGTTTTAAACACAAAGAAATTTAAAACTATGTAGCTCGGTACTAGTGTAAATACCTTAAAATTGATGAAATTGATGAAACTAAGTTGAATCTCTATTGAAATTGGCTCAAATGTTGTATTCTTTTCTTGGAATTCACTCTACTCTCTTCTTCATCATTTCTCTTTGTTCGTGATGAAGAAAAATGGTTCAAAATATGATCATATACCCTTATTTTGCAGCATTTAATGCTTAGTCTGATTACAGTTGTCCACTCAGCTTCTTAAGCATTTCTACATTACTTAGCTTCCATTGAAGTATCCCTCACTCAACTTCTACTACCAACTTGGCTACAACTAATCATTTGGCTTCTACTGACTTTGGAAATCAACTCAACATGTATACACAAGGATAAATGGTTCATATAGATATCAAATCGATACTAAAAAGGTACAAAAAGGTTTTTGATGAAATTCCTATTGGACTTCCCCCAAAGAGAGGGTTTGAACACTCTATAGAACAAGAAGAATTGGAAAAACCATTGATAACAACTCCATATCGACACCCTAGGAAGTTCAAATAAGAAATAGAAAAGATAATTCAAGAATTATTGGAAATGGGTCATATTCTACCTTGCAAAAACTCCTGTGCTTCCTCTATAGTATTAGTAAAAAATAAAGATGGCACCATGAGGATGTGCATAGACTAAAAAGCCCTAAATAAGAAAACCATAAAGAATAGGTTTGCCATATCAAGGATTGACGAATTAATGGATGAATTACATGAAGCATGCTACTCAAAAATTGATCTAAGGTTTGCATATCACTAGATAAGGATGAGGAAGGAAGACATTCCAAAGACTGCTTTTAGGTGCCACTATGAGCATTTTGAATTTCTAGTCCTTCCATTTGGTCTCACCAATGCACCAACAACCTTTCAATATTGTATGAACCACATCTTTCGGAAACACTGAGAAAATTTCTACTCATATTATTTTATGATATACTTATTTATAATAAAACATGGGAAGAACATTTGAGACATATTAAAGAGGGTTTAAACATCTTGGAGATAGATTTGTTATTTGTAAAAATGTCAAAATGTGAATTTAGATCAGAAGAGATTATATACATGGGATACAAAATTAGTACAAAAGGAGTAAGTGTGGATGAAGAAAAAATCAAAGAAATCAAGGAGTGGCCAAGACCCAAAACCATAACCCAAAAAAGGGGGTTTGTTGGGTTAAGTAGCTACTACAGACATTTTGTAAAAGGGTTTTTGAAAATTGCATCACCCCTTACCGATTTAACAAAAAAGGGTTTGTTGGGTTAAGTAGCTACTACAACATGATGCATTAGGAGTTGGAATCAAAGCAGTACTTATGCAAGGAAGACAACCAATAACCTTTGAAAGTTGTATGCTCACTGAAGCAGAAAAACATTACTCAATATATGATAAAGAGATGTTAGCCATCATGTATGCTGTAGAAAAGTACCAATAGTATCTAGTTTGTGGAAGATTCATTGTTAAAATAGATCATAATGGCTTAAGAATATTCTTAAATCAAAAGGATCTTAATGATTGACAACAAAGGTGGTTTAGCAGAATCCAAGCTCAATGATCGACAACAAAGGTGGATTAGCAGAATCCAAGCTTATGATCTTGATATAGAACATGTTAAGGGCATTAATAATGAGGTTGCAAATGCCCTCTTAAGAAGATCCCATATTAATAATATCAGTAGCATAACCAAGGACTAGAAGGGAGACATTATAGAAAAATACATGAAGGATCCTCAAGCACAAGAAATATTAAAAGGAAAATTACCTAGTGAAGATTTCAAAGTCTAGGATAGTTTAATCCTCTACAAAGGAAGGGTATATTTAGCCCCACAATTAGAGATTAAAAGAAAAATACTTAAATAATATCATGACAACTCATTAGTAGGTCGTCAAGGATACTACAAAACATACAAGCATATAGAGAGAAATATTCTTGGAAAGGGTTAAAGAAAGATTTACTAAAATATGTACAAGAATGTATGATGTGTTAATGGAATAAGGTGGATTTGCAACACCTTGAAAGGTTACTACAACTATTACCCATTCCAAATAAAAAATAGGAAAGAATATAAATGGATTTCATATACAAGAATTCCAAAGATCTAAGGAAAATACAACATACTTGTGGTCCTAGATAGACTTACAAAATATGCACTTTTTTTTTTCCATCTCAAGGGAATACAAAGCACACCACATAGCTGAATTATTCTTTAAAGATATTTTTGGATCCATGGACTCCCTCAAAATATTATAAGTGATAGAGACATCAAGTTTCACAGTAAGTTCTAGCAAGAAATCTCCTGTTTAGCAGGCACAACCCTGACTCCTAGCACAAGTTATCATCCTCAGACTGATGGACATACAAAAAATTGTCAATAAATGATTAGAAGGATACCTTAAGAACTATGTTATTGGACATCAAAGTTCTTTGATTAAGTGGTTTCATTTAGGAGAATATTGCTATAATACTACTCACCATATGTCAATAGGAATAAGCCCCTTTAAAACACTCTACAGATATGAAGCTACATCTTTCGAGAACCTAATAATACAAGAAAGTTTAGTACCAGGAGCACAAAATTTTGTTAAATAGAGTATGGACATCATCAAAACCTAAAGAAAAATTTCATCAAAGAAAAAATCAACAAAACCTTATGTAGATAAGAAACAAACCGAAAGAACCCTTACAATTGGGGATCTAGTATTCTTACAATTGCAACCATACATACAAATGCCAACCATGAAAAATGGTGCTAAGAATTTGAAGCCACGATTCTATGGACCCTATAAAGCACTTAAGAAGATTGGTGAAGTAGCATATGAAGTCAAATCTCCCCAAGATAGCAAGATACGTAACACATTCCATGTTTCCCTTATCAAAAAAGCTTTAGCACAAAAAGTAACTCCATGTGAAGAATTACCCCCCTTAGACGATGAAGGTCAACTCATTCTAATACTAGTAGTAATTCTAGGCAATTGTGAGAAAAGAATGAGGAATAGAACCATTACTAAAATCCTAATTAAGTGGAAGAACCTACTTGAGGAAGATGCTACATGGGAAAATAAATGAATGATTAAGTTGCCTAAGGACAATAAAATTTGAGAAGTAAGGACTGAAATGAACCTTGATTAAATAAACTATTACCAAATATTTGTAAGTATAATATATCTTATAAAGATACATTATAATATATCTTATAGGGATCTTTTTAGAGGAGATTTTTTCTAAAGATGAAATTATATAAAATTTCTTATAATTTTGTATTATGTTATTATAAAATATTATGAAGTTAATGATGAATCATGATGTAGAATCTACTACTATAATATATGAATTCATTTAATTAAAAACCTAATTACTAAATCCAAATTTAAAAACCACAACACCCTATGAAGAGTTACATCACTTATGATTCGAGCATATAAAATATGGTGGACGAGAGTATAGTGAAAGAAAATTAGAAGAGGAAGGTATGACCAAATAAGAAATCAAGAAGGAGGTTGTGCACATTCCAAATATATATCAAGGAGAGTTCACACCAACCATTGACTAGGCCACATGCAACCCAAACACATTTTAGAGATCACACTTAATCATTGACCACATCCCAATTTGCCAGCCAAGACAATTACAGTACAGAGCTATCAAACCAAGGAATCAAGGAAGTCAAGGATATACAGTTACATAGAGTATAGTTCCACCAATCAAATCCACCCATACAAAAAAGATATGAATAATTTAACTAGTTAATATGGACCATCTCACCAAGGAAAAGATACTATGTATTAATATATGATGAGTTATTAAGATAGCATAAATGTCAATCTGTTTTTGAATCTTATTTATATACAAGAAAATAATGGTTATTTATTAAGATAAATAGAGTTTGGTGGGAAGAGAGGGATCTTATTAATTTAAGGTCAAAAGAGTCCCTCTAGGAAGAGAGTGATCTTAACATGGTTATAAGGCCGAAATATTCTATAGATGTTAACATATACATATGTGTCAAGGGTCTTGGATAAAGAATATCTCTTCTAGGAAGGACCTTAATGGGAGTGCTTCGTAGAAGAGGAAATAGTAACCAGGGATCTAAGGATCCTTAAAAGGGTTATTAATCCAAACATTGAGATATATTTAAGGTTGGGTTAGGAGAGAGAATAGAATAATGAATTCTATTTTATTGTTGTATAAATTATGACATTGATTTTGCAAGTATTATTGTCCTTGCTAGCGAGGACATTACACAAATGTTAAATTTGTTACCACTCTCTTCGCTGATCATTTTTCATTGTCTTCAAATATGTGTCCTTCAACTCTAGAAGAAAAACATGAGAAGGATGGTATTCCTCATTCTTCAATAGTTGGGAGTTTAATGTATGCAATGGTTAACATGCTACTAGATCTTGCTTATGAAGTGGGAGTTGTAAGTGGTTTTAAATGACTAATCCAATTAAAACTCATTGGAAAGCAATTCAATGAATTTTTCAGTATTGGAGAAGCACTTCCTCTCATGTTCTATGTTTTAACACTAAGACCACTTATATTTGCAGATATGATGATTTTGATATGGTTGGAGATTTAGATAAAAGGAGGTCTACAACAAGCTATGCATTTACTTTTGTTGGGGCAACAGTTAGCTAGACTTTTTGTAAGCAACAAGTTGTTGCTCTTTCCCCTACCAAGGCCAAATATATTGCTCTTATTGAGAGGACTAAAGAGTTGATGTGGTTACAACGATTGATTGGAGAGTTGGGATTTCAAAACTCCAACTTCACTCTATTTTTGGATAGCAGGAGTGCCATTCATTTGGGTAAAAAATCATCTTTCCATAGTCACACAAAGCATATAGAAACCATATTTCACTTCATTTGTCATGTTGTTGAAGAGGGAAGACTACAGTTAGAGAAGATTGATACAAAGATTAATCCAGCTGATCTGTTTAGAAAAGTTGTACCTCGAGAGAAGTTTGAATTCTGTTGAGCTTCTCTTGGCATTGTCATGCCATAGCTCAGCATTTTCACACCATGGCCATAAGAATTCAAAATAGGGGATATATTTGTGTAGCACTAATTGGACTTTAAGTGGGAGGTTGTAATTGCTCTCATAGGGGAAAATGTAATGGCTCTAAATGTGTAGTCTAATCGTTGTCAACTCTTCCTCTTCTCAGCCTTTTCAGTTTCCATTGAATATTACTAATATAGAATAGAATAGGTAGTTAATGATGTTGTTCATTGTAACTTGTGATTTATCTAAATAATAGAAATTTCCCTTCTTGAAGAGTGGATGTAGTCCAAATTAGCTAGGTGAACCACTATATAATTTTTGTCCAATCTTCCATCCTTTGATTCAATTTTACTTTACTTTTTGTATCTTTTATTTAGCTCAACACAAACAAATTACCCCACAAATTAAAGTATTAAACAACCATAATTTAAATTTATATAAAAAATAGATCATTGGAGCTACAACATCTAGAGTCGATGGGAAGATTCAATAACAATGGAAATCTATCTCCACCTTAATACGAAAAATTGATTAGAAATTAAAAAGTGAGAAACAAATACATGAACAAATTTAGACCTTGCACGCCATTAACATATCCATTAATTATGGGTAAATATCAAAGATTGAAGGTACCCATTTCTAACAATTAAGTTAATTCCTAAAATCTATAAAATAACTTCTTCAAAGCTAATATTGAAATTCAAAGGTTTTCAATTAGTCTATCAAAAATCAAATCTTGGCGAGTGCAAGGCTTGTCCTAGCAACCAATTGCAACAAAAAATTTATTTTAAATTTTTTTGGATGTTCAATGTTGGAGGTTTACATTGAGAAAGATTTTATTCATTAAATCTAAAGTTATATATAGTGAAGTGCACACAGAAAAACACTAAGTAGAATGAAGAAATGGACAATTACTTGAAAGACAATTGAATGAAGAAATGAATGATAGTTCTATCTCTTTTGTGCGAGAGAGAATCAACACTTTCCCTAAAAAACATTATCATCAATAAAACAATTAGAATGAAGAATGACAAATGTTAGATTTTAAAAATTTAAGATATAATCTATAAATTAATTTTTAATTCAAATAATTAAATAAAATGAATTATACTTAATGAATATAAATTATTGTCAATAGATCTATGGAGTGGGAAATTTAATGACTCACAAAGAGCCCATGAAAAATCAAGTTTCTTTAAATGCAATATCCGAACATAATAAAATAAAATATTTAATTTAAACATATAAAAAGTATTATAAGAATTTTAATCTTATTAGTAAAATCATCACTGATAATTAGTAAACATCATTTGATAACCATTCTAAAATAAGATTTACTGAAATGTTTTACAAGACATGTTAGACGTGCTGATCTAATACAACATCATTAGATGAAGTTCTAGAATAGCAAACACATTATGAGATGCAAATTTACATTAGTAAATGAGTAGCAGAAAAAAACGTAAAACACATTATTTCTCAGATGTAACTTTTCAGGAGTCACCGTTGAAATTGTACGACACTTTGCCTTCATTTATGCTCTCTCTGTCTTTCTCCAAAATTTGAGCAATTCAGAAAATTGAAAAATATAAGAAATCAAGTGTTAAAATCTACAAAGAGAGATCTTTGTAAGGTAATTATTCAAATAATATGAATGAAAAAAAATGAATAATCTCTTCCATTTGCAGAGAATCAAAGCCCTGGATTTTCTCGGAGGAATAAAGAGGCTCCAATTCAACTTCCTCTTCTGAGATTTTCTGATTGTCATGATGAGTACCATTCCAGCCTTCAATTTGTCCTCCTTCAATCTCATTTTGCATGTCGGAGATATTATAAACTCTTTCTTTGCAATTACCATCTTCCATCTCTGATAGATAGACCATCATGAATACTAAGAGGGGCGGAGGAAGGCAGAAAAACCATCGAAGAATGCACACAGACAATAATAAAACACTAAGACTTTGTAAGCATGAAGTTGAGTATATATCGTCCACCAGACTTGTGCTCACGAATTTCTCGAGGTGAATTCTCAGGTACCGAATTGAAAATCTCCTGCCAGAAAATTCTGCTGTGCAATCCATATATACTATGAAAATGCTACACTTTCAATTCGCTAGACAGTTTTCATTTGTAGTCTTGTGAAGCAGAGAGGAGAGTTTGTGTATCTTTATACATTTCAAAATTGCCAACATCAGGGCCGCTGATTTGGAAATGCCGCAACTGATTTTGTGCCATTGCTGATTTCATGGATGAATATTTTCATAGTATTTGAATTTCAAATTTGAATTCTTTTCTTTTTTCAACTAGTTTTTAAATCGTAGATTTTTACTGCAAAATCTTGATATTCTCGTGATCTTCTGCTTCTGCCACAATAAACCCTTTTCACGGTGACTATTTTTGCCATATTTGGGCGCCACAATTTTAAAGTTATAATCCAAATCCATCTCATTATAATCCCAACATTCAATTTCTTCTTCTGAGCTTCTTTTAATGCCATTCCAATCTGGCAAAATCTGCCCATTATCTGCATTCACATATCCGCAATTCTGATCAGTTAACAATGGACGGTAAACATGCAGTTAAGAATGCTAAACTCGTGGTTACTACCCATGCCACTTGATATGTATATTTCCGGCAATAATCTAAACAAAGTTTCATGTACTCTGTTAAAGAAACCCTCATGAAATTTCCCATCTTTCATCCATTTAATACAAACTTATCGGTTCTTCAACATTCTGAAAGCCCGATAATATATAGAGGGATGAAATGAGGTGAAGAAAATGTTCGGCCTTCCTTCGGTCGGTTGTTTGGATAATTGAATGGTATTTTTGACGGACTCTTTGACGCGACATATTCTTGCACAGTCATTCCACAGGTGCTAACGCTAGGAAAAAATTTATCTCCACGCATCGCCCAGATGTGTTCCTTTGCTGCCTTTCCCCGAATGGCCTAATTTATAGCTTCCTATTGCAGTTGATTTAATGGTAGGGCTGCCATCTGTCTCATCTAGGGATTTATTTGTCATATACTTACCATGGGAGCAGGCCTGGAATTTGAGGGCAAATAAATACATTTAAAAATTCTAAATATTTAACAATATATATTAAATATTTAAAGAGATTAAAATACTACTAGTTTAAAATCATAGTTTTTTTTAACATTTAGAAAAGTTATTAATTTAGTGTGAATTTTTAAAAATTATATGTTTTGTTATAAAAAGTATCAAATTCATTAAACAAGTTTCTAGGTTCATAGCATGTTCTATTGTAACTTAAATATCTGTGATGCATTTCGAGCTCGTTTAGTTTAGCTTTATCAATTCCTTTGTATTTTTTTTCTCAAAAATTCCCAAGATTGTTTAACACAGTTACTTGTTGCTAGTTTTGAAAACATTGCCTATATTAAGGCCAACTCTATCAAATCAAGGGATTTTTCATCTTTCCTTTTTTTGGTCTTTCAAATAGGTGTTGTAGTTGTTTGTGAGGGTGAAACTTTGGGTCACGTTGGTCGCATCTACAAGCCCACTGAACATAGGCTCTCACAAATGATTCAAAATCATAACAGTCTTTATCTTATTTCCCCATATATCACGGTTTCAACAATCAAAGGATAGTAGATACTGGCATCTCTTTCTTTCCTCCATATCGTGTCAGGTCCCCCTACATAATTAACTTCAATATCTAAGTCAAATTCAAAAGCTTTCGTATAATTACAAACTAGAAGCTTTATTGAATATCATTACTCATTCTCTTCACAAACTCACAACTACTAGTGATCAATAATTTTTTTTTATAACTACACAATTTTTTAAAAATCCAATGTCTTCTAGACAATCTAAGTCTATATAAAATTCTTACTTATCATCTCTTGCTGGTTATACTATAATCGTTTTGAAAAGGGAATATGTAATGGCTTTGAATGTGCACTCCTTACTAACTCTTCCTCTTCTCAGCCCTTTCTTTTTCCATTGAATGTTGCTGATATAGAATAGAAAAGATAGTTGATGTTGTTGTTCATTGTAACTTGTGATTTATCTGAATAAGAGAAGTTCCCCTGCTTGAAGAGTGGATGTAGTCTAGATTACCTAGATGAAACACTATAAACTCTGTGTCCGCTCTTGCATCTTTTGATTCAGTTTTAGTTTAAGTTTTACTTTATTTTCTATATCTTTTATTTAGCTCAATACTTGGTATTAGAGTTGGTTGAGTTCATTTGATTTTTTGAAAATTGACGAAGATTTACAAGCGCCATGGATGAGGCAGATAAGTGAAAAATTGAAATGTTTTCTTGGCAAAAGTTTAGGCTATAGAAAGTGTAGCTAGAGTCTTTACTCATCAAGAAAGATTTACAACCTGCATTGCTTGGAAAAAACAAAGGGAAAAGGATCATTCACAGAAAAAGAATGAGATAAATTGGATTTGAAAGAAAGGGCAATGATTTTCTTAGGTCTCTCAAGTAACATGTTGTTTAACGTTTTAGCTGAGAGGACAACAAGAGAGCTAGTGGAAAAATTATCTTCATTGTATGAGATACCTTCAACATTGAATAAAGTTTTTATATTGAAGAAGTTATATAATCTAAAAATTAAAGAAGTGGGAGTGATGTCGAATCATCTAAACGAGTTTAATTCATCAGCCAGTCAACTCATTTTAGTTGGTATACCATTAGATGATGAAATAAAATCTATTTTATTATTATATTCACTTTCAAATAGCTAGGAGTGTGTATTAATGGTTGGGATCACTTCAATAGCAGCCAAGAGCAAGCTAATATTTAATGAAGTTGTAGCCACATTACTTAGTGAAGGCATGGGAATGAAGCACCAAGAACTCTCTTCTAGTGATGCTCTAACTGTTGTGAGCACAAGCAATATAGGAAGTGTATGTGTGAATATGCGGCCTCTGCTAACACACACACTTCAATATTGGTCTTTATTTGCGGATTCATCCCGGAATGAACATTGGATTGTTCATCAGAAAATCAATTGGCGAGGTGACCTGTTGCCTTCTATCTAAAGGTAATTGCTTGTTAGATATCCTCAGATTTGAGGTGTTAAGCAACCAGACCCTCTAAGAATGAAGGATTTAAGAAATAAAATTAATCTATATGATTATGCAGATTAATCTAGAATGAGAAATGCATTCTAATCTAAGAATAAGTAAAGGAAACTAGATTAATCATATGCATATTATGCTAAATGAAATTAAGCTAAGGATGCAAATGTATGTAAAATATGAGCAAATGTGAGTATGAATTCCAACAGCAATTCAATGCAAATTTAACTGATTCAATTTGAGTAGAATATGGAGTTAACTGATTTAACTTATTTTTGATCAATAGCGAACTGGAAATTTCCTTTCTTGAACTGAAGAGAGACTTTGGTGAGATATTTAATTTAATAAAATGAGATATGCTCTCATAATTACTTTTTCTATTTAATTAAATAATCTTTTAATTAATTAGAGACACTTTTCTTATTTAATTAAATAACTTCATTTAATTAATTAGGAATGGCTCGCCATTTAATTAAATAACTTGTTTTAATTAATTAGAAGTAAGTTCTTCATCTAATTAAATAATTTCATTTAATTAATTAAAATAGGCACATTTATTAAATGAATAAATTTAATTCCATAGTACATTAGCCTTAAGATATAATTTAATTTAATTAAAGTATAAATAATTAGTAATTAAATTAAATATTAATTAATAGGTTTAATGTGACTAATATGAGTAAATACTATAGGAATTAAATAATAAGCATGATGAATGTAGATTAGTGTTTTCTGCATCCAACAATTAAGTCAAGTAGCAAATAGCCAAATAAGAATTTGCCTAATGGAATAGGACTTTAGGATTGATCTGAAATAGACCAGAATTGGTTGAGATCACAATGAGCCAATTTTGGGGTATTACATTTTGCCCCTCTTTGAATGAATGTGCGAGTAGCACATTCAATTCAAAGAAAATTAGAAAGTATGATGTGCAGATCAAAAAAAAGAGATTAGTTCCAAAATTGATTCTATGGAGACCAATTGATGAGCTTTTAAGGACTATCTCTAGAACAGAGCTTAATCCCAAGGAATCCAAGAAATATACCTAGATACCTAAATTGAAACAGATAAGCTTTTAAGGATCTTCTCCAACATGAAGCTTAATCCTAAGGGATCTAGGTAGAACACCTAGATACCTAAGTTGATAAGATCTAATTATGAGTCACAGAATCATCTCAGGAATGAGGCTTGATCCTCAGGAGTCCAGCTTTAGACTATCCTGATACCTATCCATCAGACTCAGATAAAAAATGTTATAAGATGTGATCAAATGATGAAAAGATGAAGTAGATGACAAGGATGCCAGAAAGAGGAGGACAAGATGCCTAGAGTAATGAGTTGAAATTTAGTTCAATGATGTAATCATCCTACCCCCTAAGGAGCGAAATCAAAAGATGACACACCGAAAGTATGATGTAAGGAGCGTGATGAAAGATACAAAAGAAATCCAAGGATTAGTAGAATATAGAAGAGATTGGAATGATCTAAAGAAATATAAAGAGATCAGAATAATCTTGAAGAAATATGAAGAGATTAGAACGATCTTGAAGAAAATGAAGAGATCATAAAGATCTGAAGAAATTTGGAGAGATCAGAGTGATCTAAAGAAATATAAAGCAATCAGAATGATCTGAAGAAATATAAAGAGATCAGAATGATCTGAAGAAATATAAAGAGATCAGAACGATCTAAAGAAATATAAATAGATCAGAACAATTTGAAGAAATATGAAGAAATCAGAATGATCAAAAGAAATTTGGAGGTTGATCTGAAGTGATTTCAAGATCCAAAACACGAAGTTTGAGTTAAAAAGATTCCAAAAATTGCAAAGTATCAGAAAGGTTTGGATTGTACAAAAAAATTTAAAATGCATTTTGAGCCACTTAAGTGTGTCAGATTTTGAATTCGATCTCAAAAAATGGGTTTAGAGCAACCAAAGTAGCCAAGAGGGTGATTAATCAATCATTTGTTACTGAGCTTCAATATTTAATCATCACCAAATATAGAACAAATCTCGTAGGTCATACAATTTCTATTGACATTGCAATCATGGAAATATGAATATAACATACATTATTGGTTTGTCGGGATTAAATGTAAGCATTCGAAGCACAAGAAGCCAAAATGACCAGAACATTTGCCACTTTTAATGTAGCAAGTTAACATAAGCATCAAAGCATAGACGCTAGGATGACCTGAATGTTGGTTGTATAACAAACACACCAAACACATGGGAGATCCATCTTATGCTAAGTACTTAGTATTTATACTGTTCCCAACAATCCTTGCATTCCTAACCTGAGACAGAAGTGTGTTAGATATTCTCGCAGTGACCCGTATGTTCACTTAGTAGGACAAATCAATATTTTCTATAGCATGAAGAGTTCACTCCAACAAACAAGGAGAAGAACCAACGTTATTGGCATATTCATATAAAAGGAGTCAAGGTATACACAACCATCCAATACGAGATGAAGGCTCTTATAGTGGACACCCCTTTTATGGGAATAGATCAACTTATTGGAACTAAACTACAAACAAAAAGCAAAGGAAAAGATCATGCTACAAGTTATTACTTTTCTAGTAAAAGATGACATCATTGAGTTGCTCGAGGAGATATGATAAAGAAAAACAAAGCAAAAAAAGAAAATGCTCAGCATATCCAAACAATTATATCATTTTTGAGTTCAATGTTTTTGGGATTGATGTCAAGTGTCAATGTCTAGAACATGTTTGAAAGAAATCTCTTCAGTAGGGTGACGACAGTAGGAAGATGCAATCAAAATGACTGGTGACTAAGGTCAAAGAGAAAACTTCACGATGAAGAACCTAAGAAGGACTGAGTGACAGTAGGCAGACACAACCAAGATGATTGGTGACTGACACAAAAGAGATCTTCCATAAAGGAATATGGAGACATGAACTTAGCAATAGTAGGCAGACATAGTTGAAACAACTGGTGACTGTTACAAAAGAAATTCTATGAGGAGAATCTTGAAAAGAGTGACACTAGCGACAATAGGTAGATGCAGCGAAAACCACTAGTGACTGTTGCGAAGGAGATTCTATGAGGAGAATCTCAAAAATAGTGGCACTAGTGATAGTAGGTAGATGCAGTGAGGATCACTGGTGACTATCATGAAGGAGATTCTATGAGGAGAATCTCGAAAAGCATGACACTAGAGGAGAATGCCCCTAAGCTATGACAAGACTCAATCCATGGATACATGAGCAGAAAGCAGGAAAGAGAAAGCGTGAAAGCAACTATATAGAATAGCCAGAAGATGCGCTACAAGATGGAGCATTGGGAACAAGAGGCGCTTGTTTACCAGGTTTTCACATTCTTGGCAAGATTCTCTTTTTTTTGCTACCATGATGCCTATTTCTTGGTTTTCACCAATGACACTTTTCTTGTTTTTCAATTTTTTTGTATTTTTCTCTTTTTGATTTTTATTCTTATTTTTTGGATTTTCATTTTTTTTGGTGTTACCAAGGCACCTATTTCTAGTTTTTCACCAGGGTAACAATTTTTTTCAGGACTTTTTTCCAATTTTTAGATTTTTTTCAGAGATTACTAGCTCTCAAGAAGGATGACCTTAATTTTGTTTCAGTGTCTAGCAAGGTGTAGGACAAGATGTAGTAGGAAGCGAGTGGATAAGCAAAGATGGATAGGTGAGGAGTATGAAGTGGTGAATGTTACCCTCAAGGAAAGCCTTCACAAGATTACCCAAGCTAGGGAAAAGGATATAAGCTCATGGTGTAATGAAGCGTATCGTGTAAGTAATCAAAGAAATGACCATGTCAGGAGATTGCTAAGAATTAATTTTTCATCTTTCTTTCATTGATCAAGACCAAAGTGTTAATCGAATAGGATAGAAAATTTTATTATGGAGGTTATGAGTGAATGACTTTAGGAATGAGGACATCTAAAGGATAAGCAAGATCATGATAGGATGTCATGGATGGAAGAATTATGCATGACACCTGTTTGCCAGGTTTTCATCATGGTACTTGTCCAAGGTGCCACAAGAAGTGGTTTTCACCATAGGAAGGATTTATTTTTCTTTACTTTTGCTACCAAGGCGCCTGTTTTTAGGTTTTCACCAAGGCACTTTTTCTTTTCTTTTTTCTTTTTTTCTTGGATTTTTAGAGTTTTTGGAAAGAATTCAAGCCTTTCTTAAGTTATATAGCATTCCTATAAGAAAGATAAGTTATGATAAGCCAAAGCCATAGCAAGGTACACTCAAAGATGCTGATAAGGTAATGGAGGGAGATAGGAAAATGAGAGGTAGATGGAGGATAAGGGTGTTGGTTTTGGAAGACCAAAACAAGCAAGGATGGCAAGCAAGCATAAGATTTAGAGGATCTCATGAGGGTGGATGAGATATTAGGAGAGAACAACATTGACACACATCTTGAAGGGTAGTGGAATGATGGAGGAAATATGGATGAAATAGATTGATTCTTAGATATATAAGGTAGAAAAGCCATTTTGGAGAGGGGTGGAGTAGAAGGTTTTGAAACCTTTTTAAGAAGATGTTGGGAAAAAGATGGAGTGGAAGTCTTTGGAAGCTTAAATGTCAATTTTATTTGTTTTCAATATTCAAGTCCTTCAAAAGAGACTTGGGAATCCATTTAGCTTTTGATTTTTCATTAGATGCTTTGGAACACATTTCTTCAATAACAAATTTAAGAACCCATACTTTCTTTGGTTGAGCTCTTTGAATAGTGGACCTTTGTGTTCTTTTTTGCATATTTTCCTTCTTGACATTCACATGTCGATTAGAGGAAACATAGTGAACATAGTGAGTATAATTTCTAGATTTATGGATTCACCTAAGAACTCACACTGGCAAGTAGGAAAGAGAATATTGAGATACATTGCAAGGACTCTAAGTTATAGCATAATATATTCTTCTTCAAATTATTTTCAACTAGTTGGATATACTGACAGTGACTTTGTAGGAAGTATTGATGATAGAAAGAGCACATCAGGATATGCATTTCATCTTGGAACAAGTGTGGCATGGGCATCAAAGAAGCAACCTATCATGACTATTTCTTAAACTGAAGTAGAATATGTAGCTAGTACATCAGAAATATATCAAGCAATATGGATGCGAAGAGTCTTGAAACATCTAATGCATGAGCAAGAGGATTCTACTACAATCTATTGTGATTACAAGTTTTTCATCGCACTATCAAAGAATCATATTTTTGACAAGACAAAAAGCACATTGATACTACATATCATTTTATTCAACAATTGGTCAATAATGGAGAAATCATCTTAGAGTATTAATGTAGATCCGAAGATCAATTGACAGATATATTTACAAAGACATTAGCACAAGAACAATTTGAATATCTAAGAGATCAAATGAATATTATAAACTTTGATATAATTAATGGTAGAAATTAGGGGGGACTATTGGCATGTGGTAGTTTCTACTATGATCAACAATTTAGAATTTGGTATAAATTTTTCAACCACCATATTTAATATGGAAGCTTCCCACCGCCCTTCTATATACAGTGTTCTCTTTCCTCTTTTTACATGTGATTTTTGACTACCACATATTCCAGATCCTATCCTTCCTATTATTAATGTGTATGGTTCTAGACCTCTATGAATAGAGGCAGATGTAATGGATACAATCATCAGACAAATAAATGATAATACAAGGCTTTCTCATTTTATTTTAGTTTTCTCCATCTCTACCCACCTTCAAATTAGAGGGAATGTTTCATGGTAGAGAGGAAATAATTTGTATATCCATATTTAGAAATTAAAAATTTTGAAGCAAGCTTCATGTTTTCAAACTACTATCTTGTCTCACCAAAGATTAGAATCCCCTCATCGAATATTTGCAAAAATGGTCACCAAAACAAAATTACAAAATTATTTTACTACATTTTGGGATTTTCATCTTAAAACACATTCAAATATTCAAATGTGAATTTAAAATTAAAATAAAATTAGCAATGAAAATATTCAACCATAAATAAGCCAGTACATAAAATTAAAAAAGCCCCAGCTCTAATTTAGCCATGCCACCTCCAAATCAGTGGCACTAATTTTGGCAATTTTGTATTTTTTATTAATGAATAGTGTCCTTTTCTATTAATAAAATATACCTAGATTACAATTCACAAAAAGGGGCCAATGGATACAAGATCACCTTGCGAATGAGTTCGAAACTAAACTAATAAAATAGCCATAGTAGAAAATAGAAACTATTCATAAAAAAAAATCATATAAGGCAACTTTAGGCTACCAAAGTAGTGCAAACCAAGGGTGGTGAATCATATTTGTCTTCAAACCCCAATCAGCTCTAGCCTTAGAGGAGAGGTCACCTTGAGTGCAACTTTTTTAGCTTGTACCTAAATTTGCATAATTACATTATTACAAATGCATGCCTTAGTGTACATAGCAGTATTAACATTCAAAAAATTGTGTGAAAAGAATGGCATTCCTATCTTTCCAAAGAGAAAATAGAATCTCCAGACTAAAGGTATGCCAAATTTGGGAAAACTTTTGAGGAAATCTGGGAGAGTCACCCAATAAAATCATGTGCCAAGAAAAAGACTTAGGTTTGAATGGCTTAAAAAAATCATGGATCCAATGCCAATAATTTTGAGCATGCTTACAAAACTAAAAAATATGCAAGAAAGACTCTGGTTGTCCATAGAAGGGGCATCTAGGATCAGGAACCTCAATGTGTTTGAGTCGAGGCCCTAGGATAGGACCTTGGAAGGCCATGCACCAAGAAAAAGTGCAATCTTGGGTTTATTTATAATATTCCATATGGTATCGAAGTGTTTTTTCCATTAAGAAAGAGAAGATTGCAAATGCCATCTATGGTTTAGCATATCCACCATCAAAAGATGAGGAAAAAGCCATTTGTAGCCAAAAATTGGCTTGTAATTAGAAAAGGGAGTGGCAAGATACCACTTCCAATCAAGCCACCAAGGGCAAACAAACTAAATCCCTACTTTATGAACTAAGTAAATAGGGATGGAAGAAAGTAGAAGCTCAAAAGTCTACTTGTCTAAATGGATAAGGCGGTATTGTACTTGCATATCTTCTTGGGTCTTGAAACTCATTGTGACCCATGAAAAGAGGTCCTTAGGAGTTTTGATGCCACATTTAAAAAAATGCAGAGCATTGGCCACTTGAATCTTGGTGAGGGGGGTACGCTGAATGGAAAATAGGGGAGACCACCAAATGTTCTATTGATTCAAGGAGAGGCCATTGCAGAATTCATCTCCAGCCCATCAAAGCCAAGGCTTAACAGCCTCCCAAGCTTTCCAAATGCTTTTGACGACAAAGAGCCTAGAATGGCCATAGGCTCATGCATGATGAGAAGATTTTGAAAATCAATCCCCTTCCAAGCAAGGCTGTTGACAGGAAAGATGAAAGAAATGCACTGCCAAATATGAATCTTCCAAGCTTCATCTCCTAAAATAGCCCTAATAATCCATTTTTCAAAAAGAGCAAGGCCTTGTTTCTGAGTGGAAAGTACACCAAGACCACCAGACTCTTTTGGGAGACAACAAAAATCCCAGCCTACTCTGTAGAAGCCATGGTGATCAGAACCAAAGGCCCAGAGAAAATCCTTGAGCTATCTTTCCAACTTCATGTAAGAAGCTTTGGATGGAGCCCAAAAGGAGGAGTAATACACATGAGTGGTTGCCAAAATCTTTGAGCAAATCTAGAATTTTTTAGTGAGGGAGAGCAGCTTTGTGATTCAGTAGTTGAGCCTTTTACTAATCTCGGCCAACACAGCAATCGAAAGTTCCAAAGGTGATGCTTGGAAAGAAAAAGGAATGCCAAGAAAATCAAATATTTCCCCATGAGCATCCCATTTCCACTCAAACTAGCTGAGCCGAGGTGGAGCTAGCAAAATAGACTAATAGAAGTAGAGAATTTTATGCCATTGAATGGAAAAACCAAAGGCTTAACAAAAGGTGTTAGACAACTTAAAGCATTATTGATGTTTTCTTCATCCTCTAAAAGAGTAAGAAAAGAATCATCGACAAAGTTTCCAGTGAATAATTGGGAGCATGATTCAAACAAGGAAATGCCATGTACCAATCTTGAGGACACAAAATGCGCAAGTAAATAGCCAAAACCTTTTGCAGCAAGAACATAAAGTGCAAGAGCTAGCAAACAACTTTTCCTAATGGAACCAAATAGTCCAAAAGCCTTAGATTGAAAATTTTTGATGGTAATGCAAGCATTAGCATCTCCAAAGAGCATCTCCATGGACTGAAGGAAATTGGGGCCAAAACCCAGAACTCAGAGCATAGCCAAGATGAAAGGCCATTCAATGCAATCATAGGCTTTAGCAAAATCTATCTTGGAAAAGACAGCCTTCTGATTGGACTTGCATGCCCATTCCATTCCCTCCCAAACAGCAATGATGTTGTCAAATATATATCTGGACTTGATGAATCCAGTTTTCTCTGGCCACAAAAATTAAGGGCAACATGTGGTTGATTTTGAGAGAGAGTGCCTTGGCAATAATTTTATAAGACACATTCAGAAGGGTAATCGGTCTCCAATTGTATATGTCCTCTAGATCGCCAGCTTTAGGTATGAATTTGATATTTCCTTTGTTTATAATGGCTCCTAAGATTTTAGAATGATAGGCTTCAAGATAAACTTTGTGCAAATTAGGATCTGTATGCTTCCAAAGGTGTTTGTAGAATTCACAAGGAAACCCATCACACCCAAGGGACTTGTCATCCACCATGGAGAAGACATTTTTTCTTTAAGGTCTTAGAGGAAAAGAAGTTGCTAACAAAAAGTACATTTCTCAACTACGGTGGTTTGGAGTAATAGAAATACACTTTCTAAGACCTTCCTCCTAAGCAACCAAATTCCCCTAGGAAGCAAACACGTTCTCATAGTGATGAAAAAATTCTTGTAGGATGGTAGGGAGACTAGATAGAACAACATTTCCTTGTTTGATCTTTTTAATCCCAACATTGGTATGACAGGCACAAGACGTTGATAAAACTCCTTCAAGGCTTTATCACCAACCTTCAACTAGTTGAGATGGGCTTTGATTTTGGCTCCCCAATCAGCAAAATTATTAGAAATTTGTTTGTCATGATGAAGCTTGGCAAGCTGAATTTGTAAGTCCACATCAAAGGGTTTGAGGGTGAGGGCTTTCGAGGCTTTTTTGAGGGCAAGCCTATTGGCTTCATATGACAATTTTCTGAACATAGCTAATTGTCACCCATAAATGCATAGGAACTGGGTAGTTCTAGTAATGGCATCATTCCACCATTCAATCCATCCCCTTTGAGAATGCAAACATGGTTCCAAATTCTAGACACATAGGATGTGCAAGATGGTTGAAGAATGCATCAGCACTGACGTGTTGGGGAAGAACTAAGACTTGGCCACCTTTGGGATAGCTATTTGCCAAGAAATGACAAAATAAATGGGATAGTTGGAATTGGGATAAAAAAGGCCCAATTTATTGCACATGTAATACCATGCTCATCTTTACCCAGCTCTCCAACAAAAAGGTAGAATGTCATCTTTGTCAAACACCACTTCAACCATATTAAAATCCCCACACATGACCCAAGTAGCTAGAGGCAAGTTGTTAGCCAACTAGGCCCACATCTAGGATCTTTCCATAGCACAATTAGATGCATAAATATTATTGACTCCAAAAGAATGATTGTTAATGGAAAGCAAAAGCCAAATAATTCTATGTGTGGGATCAAAACTATGCAAAATAATAGTAGAATGAAGGTGAGGTGATAGGAGAGTAACTACACCTCGGCTAGCTTCATGTTGGGAAGAAAAAATCATGCCATCATGCCAAATTATGTAGCATGCCAAAGAAAGAATGAAACTAGAAATTTTAACTTCTTGCAGACAGATAAAATATAAATTAGCAAGTCTATGATGGACATCCCAAACATAGTACTTTTTGGGGATGTCTGTGAGACCTCAAACATTCCATGATAGGAAGTTCATGAGAACTTTTCCATATCATCATCATCCTTAAGAGAGGAGTAGCTATTCTACAAGAAGGTAGAAATATGGTTGAACTTAGATAGAAAACCCTCTGGACTTATAGCCTGATATTTCACCTCTGGTATCTCCACACATCTAGGAGCAATGCAAGAATGTTGCATCGCTGGTGGTGCTATGGAAGAAGTAGTAAGTGAAGTATGCACCCTAGCCAAGGTAGAAGCCCTGGTAGCTACCTTAATCCCTTGTGTAGCAGTAGGGTTTGAAACTTGTAAAACTCTGGGAGTACTTCCTTTGTCCGCCGCTTGCATCCCTATGGTGGCTGGAATTGATGCTCCTATAGGCATAGGAGGAACCGTAAGGATCATAGCCTAGGTATACTTTGGGGGTAAGGGATTTGAGGGAGCCTTGCCTTTATGCCCCTAGTAGCCCATTCTTATTTCTTCCCTTTGGCTTGTTTGATAGGAACCTCTTTAGGCATGGGCTTGACCCTAGGCATAGCCAAAGGGTAGTCCTTGATTTTGTGTTTTGTGGATTGGCACCTATAATAGTTGTTGGGGAGGTTCAAGTAAAGCACGTTTTGGGGGAAGGTTTTAGTCCCAATCTGAATTTCCACATAATCCTTAAGATTCATGAAAAGATTCACATCTATGCAAATGCATTGTTGCGAGTAGGCATTAAAAATTTTCTCAAGCTCCTTAGTGACAACTTTTCCAAAGGCTTTGGCAATGGACTCAATGAAAGGCCAACATGGTAGGGGTAAACCTGGGAACTCAACCCACACAAGAACCCTAAGCTTTTTATCATCTAATATTGTGAAGTCTCATAACCATTTTTGAAAAAGAAGCAAAGAAGAATGCAAAGACCAACGACTATTGTTAAAGACCATATTTACTTGCAACGGGTTAGGGAAGAAAAATAAAAAAAAACCTTTGGTAAGGTTTTGCATAGTGTCAAGGCAAACTCCATGAGGAATTTAGCTCTTGTTAACCCATTCTTGTAGCTTAGCTCCATGGGGAGTCCTTACCACAAAATAACCCATCAAGGTGTGTTGTTCTATCCAATCACATGCAGCATCAAATTCTTCCAAAGGAAGGATAATGTCAGGATTACCTTGTGAAAAACCTTTAGGACAAACTTATTTGGACGTTTGTTCAGTGGTGATGCCATGGCAAACCAAAAGAGCAATGTGAACACCAAAAATGACTGATTCACCATTGGTTAGAGCCATTATATCCTAGCCTAAAAAAATCCCATAGTAAATGTAGTGTGACAAGTGGTTCTTACAAAAAGAAAGTTCAGACAAAAATTTCTACACAAAAAATTGAAAGTTCACAAGAAGCAAGAAACCCTAGCAGAATGAAAAATCTCTTCGTTTTCATTTGAAAATTTTGATAAGATTCCACTTTCCAAAAGAAATATGTGTATTAATGAATCGAGAAGCTATTGTTTCATAGCATAATGGATTGCAGGAGATATTTCACCAATTATGTGAGTTTTTTTAGAGAAATTTGTGAGCAGAATTTTGCTACAAGAGTTGTTAATCTAATGTTAAAAATGTTTTATTTTATATATATTGGTGGTATTGGGATGGTGTTTCTCCCTTCCTCTATCTCTTATAGTTTTCATCATGGCATATGCTTCGGACATAAAAGATGGTAATTGCATTGAGAAGTGGAAAAACTCAGACAAAGTAGAAGCAGAAGTTAAATTGGAGCCTCTTCATTCCTCCTAGTAGATTGAGGGCACTGATTGTCTCCATACAGTTGTGTTAGAGGAGATCAAAGCATTGGGATATGTGCCTCAGTTAGATCACTGAGAAGAAACGGTTGAGGATAAAAAGTGGAAACCTACACAAGTAAAACATATTATTTAAGGTTTTGAGCATATTTTGAATGTTTACTCTTACAAAGTTGTAGATTTAATTGTTTGTTTATTATATTGGGCAGTTTTTTGAATTGTTGGAATTTTGGAGAAAGAAGAGCAAAGGTGATTGCTAGGAATTTTTTATATTTATTTTAATTTATCTTTAAAAAATGTGAGTAGCCTCTATAAACATGCATATTATTAAATTTCAAAAAATAGTTTATAGAATTTTTTTTACCAAATCTTTAAATTTAGAAAACAACTATTTAAAATTCTTCCCTAAGCTGGTGGGGCTATTTCCAACCCCAACCCGTTTTCATCCTCTCAACTAGAAAGTAGGGCTCCTAGTTAATAGGAAAAGATTCAAAATTAAGCTTTAGCCCAACCCCAGCACCCCAACCCCTCCCCCCCCCCCCAAAAAAAAATAATGGGACCTCCAGCTCCTTAAATATAGAACCCAAGCCCCCTCCATGGGACCCCTGCCTAAGTCCTTTTCGATTGCTTCCCCTTTTCTTTAGTGTCATGCCCAAACTACGAGGGCAAAAACAAACACAATTTTTTGAAATAATAATTAAAATGCTTAAAGTTTAAAAAGGTTAAGATCACAGTTAAATGTTCTTTACATTTCATCTTAAGTTTATAGTCTTAAGGAGGAATACATCGTTGAGATTAAACCTCTTGTTATTAATCAAATCTTGACATTGTTAAAATTACTACTCTCGTTATTAAATTGATAAAGACAAAAGTTTATGATATTACATTAACTTATAAAGGTATGAAAATTTTACTTAAATAAGAACGTATATGAAAAGAAGATTAATTAAACAAATTCCCCATTTAAACTTATTTCAAAAAAAAGAAATCAACCCTTCTATACTTAGATTCAATTAACATTAATGATAAAACTATTTGAGTTTAACTAATTCAAAAGTAATAACAATTTAATCAATAACATAATATCACGATAAAACATAATATATACTACTAACTAAAACAATTATAATGATTAAAAACAAAACATTAGTCCCAAACTTTAAAATTAAAGATTATTAATGTGAAATATAAATTAGACATAAATTTAATTTACTGACTACTAACTAATTTAACTTAAAACTAACTAACTAAATCTAAAATTGATCTAACCATATACAAAATGAGTGACCAATCTTTAAATAAAACTTAACTTTTAAAATTTAAATAAAATTAAAACTAACTAATTAAAACATGAAATTAAACTACTACTACCAAAGAAGTATATATAAAATTTAAAACAAATAGCTTTAACAATATTAATAGCAAATTTAAATTTTATTTAAAAAAAAAAAACTATTACTAAACTTACATTTAAACTAACTAACTTAACACCTATACTAACATGCTAAAGTTAAAATGACTTACAATTTAATATAATTAAACTAACAACTAAAAACATCTTAGAATAAAAATAAAAAAATATAAATAAATAAATTATAAACATAACTAACTATCATACAATACTAACCTAACTAACTAACCTACTAACTCTACCCTTTAACTCCCTACACACCTACACTAGCCCTTGGACAAGCGCTTCCCAAGGAGCGCTATCCTTGGGACAGCGCTCTGCCACATACTGACCAGCACAGACCCTAATCAAAGGTGGGCGGCCCAAACATAATGAAGACAAATTTAATAAATTTCCAACTTTGATAAACTCCATCCAACCAAAGTTTTATAGGTAGGAAAATAGGATTTTTAGGATATCTACTATAACTATGATATTTTTATTTTCTTGATGTTTATTTTAATATTGATTTTAAATTTTAATCTAATTTTTTTAATAATTGGAAAGGATCTTTTAAGAGAATGTTTTGATTCTCTATTACCAAAAGAATTAATTTGAATCATCATACAAAAGGGAGAGAGTTTTACTCTCTTAAAACACTTTTTTTTTTTGAAAATTTATCTAAGTATGGATTTTAAAGCAATGTATATATTTTTTTTTGATAGATTTAAAACATAGGTTTAAACATTGTGATACCATAATTATTTGTTCTCTATATAACTTGGATTGCAATAATTTGATCTTTGTCACAAATTTCTTTATAAAGCAAACCTATAAGGACTTGTAATAACTTTAACATAATTATCATTTTGAACATATAAGGAGCATATAAGGGACTTGAAAATTTGCTCAATTAAACCATCATCAAAACTTCTTATTCCTAATGTGCATCCATCTAATGAAATTACGATTAAATCACAAGACAAGAAATTATACTCAATCACCAATTTTATTGGGAAACCTGATTCAAGGGCTCAGCCGGGAAAGAATCAGGAAGAAAACTCGGCTTTGTTGCCAATCCAAAAAAGTTTGAAAATACAATTACATAGGATTTCAATCCTGAATTACATCACTTAAATTAAATTTCCTTCATGACCCTCATCAAGGGTTCCATATCAAATTCTGCAACACATTACTACAAACCGAGGAGGAAACAAATATCTGATTAGGTTACAACCAAGCATAACAAAGAGACAATCAAACAAGCATAATCATACATGGTTTACACAATAGGATTTACATTGAATCAAAACTAGGGAAAGGTGGATTCTTCCAACTAGGAGAAGTCAAGCACAACACCAAACAGATGCCCAATTAGGGCTATATACCAAGAACTTCTGTTCCTCCATTTCAACATACCAAAATCATACAAGGTTTATGCTAACAGGTAGGGGCCCATAACACCCTACCCTTTCTCCCTCTTCTCATCTTGAGAAGAGGCTTTACACTGGTTGGAGTCCGACTAAACAGACCTTTCCCAAAATTGGTCACTTCTGCCCTCTCTAAGGGTGAGTAATACCAAAACACCCATGCAAGAAAAATCTCAAAATTTCAAACATAAACAAGAAAGGAAATCATCCAAAAATAACACGGTTTTCAAAGCTTGCCAACATACCCACAAACATACAAACATTGAAACAACAACAAGGTAGCATAAGCATGAAACAAGAATAAAATCTGAACAAGGGAGATGAGAAATCCAACCTTCACAAGGAGGTAATGGCAATGAACAAGTTTGAGTAGAGTTTCCCTTTTTTCTTCCTTTGATCTTCAAGAACTCCTCCCTAAATGTAGAGATTGGGTAACAACCTCCACAAGATGAAGAAGGGCCTCTAAATAAGCCTCAAACTCAACCACCAGAGGGATCGATAACTACCCCACACCCACTTGCAATTCTAGAAACTCCTAACTTAACCTACACTATGATTAAACCCTAAGTGGAGCTGGGGTAATGAAACTCATGGTAGCCACAAGCAATTTTTGCACAAAGGCAAAAAGGGACTTTTTGAGTGATCTCCAAAGTCAACAAAAGGGGCTTAGGGGTTGGAAAAGACCCCTAACCCATACCCATACCCCTTGGTTATAATTATTTCATGTTTTGAAGCCTTAGGAAAAGGTTTAGAGCTAAACAAAAGCTAGGAAATAATTAGGACCAACTAACAACTCTAAAAAGAAGATTAAGCACTAATTTAGATTAAGGATGACTAAACTCAATTAACAATCAAATTAGCAAACTGACACTCACTTAAACCAACTAAGGTCCAAAGGGTACAGAGCTAACCCTAATCAGCATGCTGAAGAGCATACACAATTTAGGAGTGCCAAGTGACACTAACAAAACATAATTACGAGACATTCACATTTACTGAACATGGAAAGATACATTCATACATCTCACAATACAATACTTGAATTACGAACAACAAGGTTTCCAAATTTAGCACATGGAGATTAGTTTTGTTCCATCGTCAGTTTCTTTTACAAAAATATCTACACACTCATTGCACACATCAGTAGTCCCAAAAATCACATGTACATATATATGTATCAGTAATTCTCATAAATTGAAACATACATTAATAAGGGTTTCTTCATCCTACTTAATTCTTAACCATTTAAAAACTCTTAAATCAAAGTATCAATCCTACATTTACTGATTTCATCAATATACATATACATAAAACATTAAATAACGAACTCAAATATTTGAAAATAACATCACACAGCATGAAATAATATAATATGTTCAAGTATCTCATAATGTCTCAACATCTTGAGTCGCGAGTAACAAAAAGATAAAGTAATAACTAAGGCTACAAAGGGTCAGGGTGAGGCCTCACATCCTCCCCCACTAGGCATGAACTTGCTCTTGGAGTTCATCAAAAGACAAGGGTATAGAGATTACATCTGTGCTTCATCCTCCCAAGAAATTGTGACCTCATCGTAACATTCCCACTAGACCCTAACTTGGTCTAGCTCTCAACCTCGAGGAGCTAGGGTCTGTTGGGCAATAATATGGATAGTCTCTAGCACTAACTGGCTGACCAACTCCACCTGTAGTCTTAATAACTATACCCTGATGCTCAATCTGGCAGTTTTCAACCACTGCGAAAACTCTATGGAACCTGCCCATGTCTCCAACTGTTGGCTCTGAAAAAGCCCCTCTCTGACCACTAGATGACTACCCCTACGGACACTCTCTAGCTATTTGGCCCATGCCACCACAAGCATAGCATGGACCTTGTGTATAAGATCATGTATCTTCTGATCCTAACTGCTATGGTCCTCCTGATCTGCTAGACCCACTGTATCCACCCCTGGAAGATTGCTGAGTCTGCACTACCTATGACTGTGGGGTATGTACTTTTTGATCCTGCTGTAACTGCCACTGCTTTGGCTTAGAGACCTAATTACCTTGTGAGGGCTCCTATTGCTACTATTGAGACTATTTGCCCTTAGAGGACCCTAGGGTATAGTTTTGATTCCCTTTCCAAGGGGGTTTCTGTCAGGTAGAGTTTTGATTCTAAGACTGATCTTGTGATTCTTGTCTACCCTAGGTATCCTCTACCACTAGTGTTATCTCCACTACCTATTTGAAGGTGGTAGGGAAGGACATTCGAATTGGACCCTAAAGTACAGAATTCAAATCCATGATAAAATGATGTACCCGTAGTTTCTCGTCCTTCATGTATTCCACATAAGAAAGGAGCTCGAGAAACCTACTCTCATACTGAGCCACTATAAGATCTCTCTAATAAAGAGAATGGTACTCCTCTATCTGTTTCTATCAAAAATGCTCTGAAAAGTACCTCTCTCAAAATCTTTCTAGGAAAGACTCCCATGTGAGGGTATCCATCCTAACTCCACCTATGATCTCCTCCTAATGCCACCAATTGGAGGCATCCCCTCTCAACTGATGAACTATGAGGCGTGCCTTTAGATTACTCCCATAGGGTCGTAATCCAAAGCAAAGTTGTAGGCTCTGCAACCATGCCTCTACTAATGTTCCCTCAATGGAACTTGTAAATAATGGTGGCCCAAGTCGAATCAATTTCCTGATATCATCTCCTATACGTCTAGGAGGTCTAACAAATGGAAGTTCTCTTTGGTGTATTGACTCACCTTCATGCTCATCCTGCCCCTCTAACTGTCTCAGTGGGCAACTCCTATTCTTCTCTCTGCCTTTGGGCCCACCTCCTCTGGGTCCCTCTGCTTCCACTAGTGGAATTTACTAAACTGGCTGAACTATCTGTACTACCCTATGTTGAACTACACCGATTAAAGTCTAAAGTGCATCTATAATGTCCTGATCTGGGTTTTGTGGTGGTGGTGGAGGTGGTCCATCCCCCTATCCCACTCTAGCACCTCTCACCCTATGACCTCTGCCTCGTTGGTTGCTTCGAGTAACAGGAATGCCCAAACTATGAGGGAAAAAACACACACAATTTAATGTTTAGTTTAAGTTTCAGAAGTGTAAGGGTTTAAGGTTCCTAGTGTTGAAACACACACTCTGATATTTAGCTTGTCATGAACAACATTGTAGGGTTTCAATTTTAAATTTATTTATGGATAGTTGTTCAACATACCAATTTCATTGGGAGTCGCTATCCTCCTTACAAATTGCACCATTGACTACATTTCAAATAAAGGAAAAATTTTAAAATGTTCAGCATTTGATCTTTATGATCTGTATATTTTGTAATCGCAAACAACAACAAAATTGTGAAAATTTAGAATGAACAGACAAGGATAAGCTCCCTACAAATTGAAAAAAAAAATGCCAAAAAAAAAACAAATTTGTCCATTATATTATATGTGAGTGTGAGAGCAATGAGCAGCAGTGGTTGTCAGCTGAGCTAGGGCTACATCCCTAGCCTGTGTCTATTGTGTGCCCCTTTTTGCTATTATTCTTCCCTATTATTTTTGGGATAATGCTTTTTTGAAAAAGTTAGTGTGGGATTTGATTCTTCAAGCGCATTTGAAGAAAATTTTAGATTGGGTTTTTTCTTGTTTGCATAGCAGTGCTTGAGATTTCTTCTTCGTTACTGAGGATGGATGGTTCTTCTCCAATTGTGCATGCAATGAGATTTGAATCATTTTTATTCAAGGAAGAGCTCGAAGATCAAAAAAGCTAATGGTTTTTTTTCACATAGCCATGATCACCATGTTCTGGTTATTACTCTAGCAGCAGTGATGGAGGACATTAAATTGGCCAAAGCATGCTTTGATATGCAAATTTATTGGAATCTAGATTTTGTTATCTACTCTTGAGGCATGGATCCACTATTCATGGTAGGTGGAAGGAGATATGGAAATCATGCTAGTAGGGAATAGCTATTTTTTTTTTTGTATTCTCGTGCATGTCTGATTGTGATCATGTGTTGGAAGGAGGTACTGATTTCTACAACCATGTCAGATTATTTGTGAAACTGTGGCATTCAAGATTTAATTAACCTGAGGATATCTCTTCAACAGTGCCAGTTTGGGTTTGCTTACCTTGCCTTCCCCTGGAATTCTAGTGAAAAGAAATGCTCTCGCAAAATGCTACTTTACAAAGAAAGTGGACTATAATTGTGCATCAATTCCTCAATAAAAAGGATATTTCTTTTGCTAGAGTTTGTGTTAAAATTAATTTGAATAACCCATTACCAGATTCTTTGGATATTTCTCTTGGGGCTTCTTCTTGGGTGCAACAGTTAGATTATGAATCCCTCCCTTTCTAGTGTTTGATATGGCATGAGTATGGTCATTTACAATGTCAATGTCCGTGCAACTTGACTTCCAAAGGAGTGGATGGTTCTATGGTCAGAAATGGTGGTGGTTTGGAAGATATTGTAAGGAAAGGACAAGCTTAGATGGATAATATAACCAAGGGGAAGTATCAGTCGAATGCTACATGAAAGGGAAAGGCTCAAATGTATGATAAGGATGGATTTATCCCTGCTCACCCATGAGCTAAGGGGTGTGGTTAGAAGAGGCCATTGAAAGATAGATTATCTGATTTGGGTTTTAATCGCTTTGAGGTGCTAGATAGAATGATTCTAGAGAAGGCTACTCCTCATAGTGTCTCTTTTGACCTAATTTTCTAAGATGAGGGCCTTTTACCTAATGATGCTTGTGGGGCATCTCTGGTTGTGGTACATCAAAACTATGAAGTCCCTATAGCTCTTATGTTGGATTCTCTTGTGACACCTATGGTGTCAAAGGATAATGATGTTGTTCTAGCCAACTTGGTTAAGGATGTGCTAGCATTTGGTAAGGGTCAGGGGTCTCCTCTCCCCTTAGGGTTGATTCCTAGACCCTTTAGGCGGGTTTCCTTTACTCCTCCTCTAAGGAGTTGGCACAAAACAAACCAAGAGAAGATTAAACTCACAGGAGATATATTCATGGAATCTAGGTTAGTGAAACCATTGGATGCTCATTTTCCTCATTCTACTCAATGATGATTATTCTCTCATGGAATGTTAGGGGGTTGAATAGAATCCCTAGACAAAAGGCTATTCAGATTCTGGTGGTTGATCATTCTCCTAATTTTTTGTATCCAAGAGACTAAGCTCTCTACGGAGTCTATGGTCCAACATGCCTATAGTATTTGGACTCATGGGCAATGGTAGTGTGTTAGGCCTAGGGCAGTGTTGGTGGTTTGGCTATCTTTTGGGATCCATGGAAAATTTTTCCCCTTTGCTGGGTGTCTTCTCCCTTAGCTCTCTCTATGGTGTCTTCTACTTTGGAATTAGGAGAGGAAATCATGATTACTAATGTGTAGGTGCCTGTTGATTTTGTGGAAAAGGAGGAACTTTCGAGGCATATTCAATATGTTAGAAATTGTCACCCTTTTCATCCTTGGGTGTCAACAAGGGACTTCAATTCAATCTTAAGTCTAGAGGAGAAGCAAGGTGGTTTGGCTAGATTGGATCCTTCTTCTAATCTTCTTCAGCAACATATATCACTTTTGCATCTCTTTGATGTTAAGCCTTCTAAAAATCTATATAATTGAAATAATCGAATGACTAGGGCTGATGCTATCTCAGAACATTTAGACAGATTTCTGGTTAGTGGCACCCTTAATCTCTCTTCAAAAATCCTAGACTAGAGGGGTTGTCATCATTGGCCAATTAAATTTTTTGCTACTGGGGCTTCCCAAAGCATCCACTGTTTAAGTTCCCATTGATGTGGCTTCATGACTCCTCTCTTTTTTATTTTGTTTTATGTCGGTGGAGAGATGGCACTCCTGGATATGGTACAGTTATGTTTTCATTTTTTAAAAGGCTTCAACATGTTAAAAGGCAACTCAAGATATGGAATAGAGAATTTTTTGGGAACCTTCATTCTATGAAGAGGCTTGCTTAGGAAGATCTTGATGTCATCACAAGGCAGATTAGAGATCGAGATTTCTAAGAGGATCTTGGAAGGGTTGAATCCCTTGCTTCTAGAGCTCTAGAAGAATGGGAACTTCATGAGGAAATTTTTTGAAATAAAAAGGATAGATTTGATTGGCTCCAAGAAGGTGATTGGAACATTACTTTTTTCCATAAAACAATGCAATCTGACCAGAATTAGAGAAATATCTCTTCTTTAGTTAGTTCTAATGGTACCCAACTAACTTCCTTATTAGCTTTATTCTATGAGGCTACTTGGTACTTTTATACCCTCTTCTTTGAGGACTCTCCTCCTACTAATAATGAAGAAAATATTATTTTTTCTTGTATTCCTTCCCTTATCACTCAAGAAATGAATGATTATCTCATGCGACCAATATCTTTGGAATAGCTGGACGAGGTGGTATTTGGCATGCCTAAGGGAAAGGCTCCTAGTCTTGATGGCTTTCTAGTTGAGTTCCTTTAGGAATTCTCGGACATTATTAATCATGATTTTTTCGAGGTGGTTAAGGAATTCTATCCTAGCAAGCAAATGCTTTGGGCATTGAATTTGACTTTCTTGCCTCTTATTGCAAAAAGATAGGGTATTAATCAATTGGAGTTTTTTGGACTAATTGCCTTATGTAGTGTGGTTTACAAAGCCATTACTAAGTTGATTGTTGAGAGAATTAAAATGTGGCTCCCTATTATTATCTCAGAGGAACAAGATGGTTTTTTTGTTGGAAGAATTTTTTTGGATGGCGTGGTTATTGCTATTGAGGCCATTCACTCTATGGCTAGTTTAAGGGAGAGAGCAATGTTTGTTAAGATGGATATGGCTAAGGCCTATGATGGAGTTAAATGGAGTTTCCTAAGGAATATTCTTCTTACCTTTAGATTTAGCTCTGATTAGGTGAGTTGGACTATGATTTGTGTTACTTCTGCCTCTTTAAATTTTTCTTAATGGTCAACCTTCCCAACTATTTGATGGCTCTAAAGGCCTCCACCACAATGACCCTCTCTCCCCATATCTATTAATTATCATGGCTAAGGGCTTGGGAAAATTCATTAAGTATCAGGTGTCCTAGAATTCTATACAAGGGTGGTGGTGGGGTAATGGTTTACCTACTCTTTCTCACCTTCAATTTGTTGATATTCTTCTCTTGTGGGTCTTGCTAGGATTAAGGAAGCTGAAGCCTTTCGACATACACTAAATATTTATTTGGCAACTTTAGGCCAAAAAGCTAATAAGCACAAATCATCCATTTACTTTTTTAACAATCCTAATTTTATTTAGCAAAGGGTTGTTGATATCCTGCAATTTCAGATTGGGTCACTTCCTTTGACTTATCTTGGCATCCCTATTGTTGTTTCTAGGCAACGATGTCTCTTGTAGAAAAAATTGATTAAAAAGCTTTAGGATAAGGTAAATCATTGGACTTGTAGATGGATTTCTATTGCTTCTTAGGTTACTCTATTTCAATTTGTTATCCAAGCTCTTCCTACTTATAGAAGAATGGTTCACATTGCTCATATTTACATTCTCAAGGAGATTGTGGTCTTTCTCAAAAATTCCTTTGGAGTGCTGATTTGCATAGCACTAAATGGAGTTTGATTAGCTGGGAGACTATTTGTAGGCCTAAAAAGGAGGGTGTTCTTGGTCTTTGATTAGCTCTCTTGAGTAGTCAAGTGTTGGCTGCTAAGCTTTATTAGCGATGGTGCTTTGCACAACATCAACATTGGGCTTGTATTGTTACCCATAAATGTTTTCGTGGTGTTGATCCTTTCTTTGTTTCTACACTTCCTCTTGAAGGTCATTGCTCAATGGTCTGGCATACTCTGAAGACTAGTCTTAGTCAAGAGACATCTGTTCTGGATATGTAAGAGAGGCTTTGAGCCTTTGTTTTGGTCTGATGCTTGGGATGGATTCCCATCCATATTGTCCATGTACCCATATCTTTAGAATCTTTGCGATTCTTTTCATGCTATTGGATTTGATAAAGTGGCTCATTACAAGACTCCTTATCAATTGGGACCTGTTGTTGGTTACAGATGGAAGCACTCTTCTAATTGGCCTCCTAGAGGCATAGATGTATATCATTAGGAGCTTTCTCAAATTTTGACCTCTAGGGAGTGTTCCTCTTTGCTAGGTCTAGATATTTTGGCTTGGGGAGGTACCTTCTCTGGTAAATATAATGTCTCTACAAGGTATCATGAGATAGCTAGACAATTATTTCGGGATGCTATGGTCCCTTGGTGGAAGCAAGTTTGTAATAAAGTTTCTTGGTTCAAGTGAAATTTTTTCATATGGCTAGTGGCTCATAGCCACTGTCTTAATGTAGATTTTAAGGCCCCTCTTATTTTGTTTTGTATGGTAATGGGTAGGAGTTTGTCTCCCATCTTTTCTTCCATTGCTTCTTTTCTACTCAGCTATGGAACCTTTGGTGGAGTACTTGGGGTTGCTCTTGTAGGCATGCTTCCTCTTTCCCTATGTTCTAGGCTTTCTTGGGTGGTTCTCCCTCCAATTCTTCTCCTCTCCATGCTGCTTGGATTTCTGGCCCATCATTCATTCTATGGCATATCTAGATGGAGAGGAATTGACAAATATTCCAAGATTTTTTTATTGGTGTTATGCATCTTTGGTGCAATGTCTCACATTCTCTTCAGGAAACTATTCAAGTAAAGTGTGCACTTGACGGGGTATGGATTAGGTTGATCTTGCTATATGCAATCACCTCAATTTTCATCTTTAGGATGAGATTGTAGCTCAAAGCTATCAAAGATTGACCAGGCAGCCTCAGAAATAGAGATAAGACCAGGTGAATTGGGATGGTCATTAGACTCCTCCTCCCCATGGAGTTCTAAAAATTAACACTAATGGTTCTTCTCGGGGGAATCCAAGCCTTGCTAGTATTGTGGGAGTGGCTTGTTTTAGTTTTGGTGATGTTAAATTTTGTTTCTTAGTGCATAAGGGTGACTACACTAATAATTTGATGGAAGCTTAGGCCATTTTATATGTTATGGAACAATGTTGTTTGCAAGGATGGTGCAAGATTATCTATGAGACTGACTCCCAAATGGTGGTGAACTTGCTTTCCTCATAGGAGCTTGATTGTGTCAATTGGTAGCTAGCCACTATTGTCAATTGGATTCTTCTCTTTTGTACCTCTCTTGAGTTCACTTGGTTTACTTACATTCCTCATGAATGGAACAAAGTTGCTGATTGTTTAGCCAAATGGGCTTTTGGTCATGCTCTGGGCTAGAATATTATAGGTAGGGGGCAACTTCCCTTTGAGATGGTGCAAGAATTTGATGAACTTGTTGCTCAGGATAGAGCTCCTTGTTGAGCTCTCCTTTTTGTAATCATTTCTATCTTAATAAATTTTTACCCCTCTTTTTCCTAATTTCAAAAATAAATTAAGCACTAATGACTCTAAAGTGTATGATTACAAAATTTCATAATAATAATAATAGTAATCTCAACAAAAATTGTGAATATTATTTTATGTACAAATTTATTTTGATTAGTGGTCATAGGATTAAAGCCCGTGCACTCTCTGACAGAGTGTATTAAGTTAACAACAACATAAATTCCTATATTAAATCTTTGTAAAATACTCTATTTATAAATAAAAATTAAATATATCAAATATCATTGCACAGTTCAACCACATTTTCCCCACCACTCATCAAGATTTCTTATTTCTTTTGCCTATACTTGGCTTTCTCAACTACATTGTTGAGTTTACACTTGTCAGACAAAACCTTGAAGAAATTTTCAAAAAAGTGTGCATAGTTATGCTTCTTAGTTTCATTCTCCCTCTTCGACCTTCTCATCTTCTCATCTTTCATTAATATCTTCTACTTCAAAGTTTCAATCTTAGATTACGTCTCTGTCAAAATCATCATGAGGCTTCCTTCATCCATCTTCCCTCTCAATTCCTCTACAACTTTATCTTTCCTACTCTGGAGATTCTCCAGACAGGTAACATACTCTTCTTTCCAATCTTTTATAACACCCAACACAGTCAACTCAATGTTGTTTTCAATGTATTTCTCCAATCTTTGTTGAAATATTGGGTGAACAACATTCAACCAATCCAAACCATCTGAATTTCTATCAAAGCAGATAAGAGAGATGGGTCCTTCCTTCATCCCATCTAATTCATAAACAATGTTATCAACTGGAAAATAGATCATGAAATTTATCCCATCAATTTGAGACATATAAGTAGAAACCTCTTCTTCTTTTGAAAAATTATTGTGAGCTTTCCAAAGTAAACTGTTATTTTTTAATAGAAAGAGATTTGAGTAGTGGTGTGTTAAAATTTCTACTGCACTCCTTCAAATTGGAGAGTTGTGGACAAATTTCCACATGAGATGGGTAGTTCATGAGTATGGAAATTATGGCATAAGTTGCACACACATTTTTGAGTTGTTTCTTTGAAGAAAATAGATTCACAAGATCAAATACAGGTCTATTATCATTCTTTGGTAATCTATAGTTGGGCAGGAAGACAATGCCATTAGTGGGTAAAAGGTCATTTAGACATTGTGAGTCCAAAGAATATAATTCCTCTACTCTAACTCCCTTCACTTCCATTTCACAAATAATTTGTATCAGAACACCTTGTTCACATTGAACTGAATGCCAAGACATTTTCAACTGTTGGTAAATGCAAATAATGAGATTTAAGTTGCCTTATCTGGAGGGTTTTTGAGAAGTAGGGTAATAGTGGTTAGATCAATTATAAATAGTGTATTTTTTTGGAAATTAAGGTTGAGATAATTAGTTTATTTGAAATGCCGACATAAAAATTAAAAACATTTTTAAGGAAAAAGTTAAAGCGATCTAGATTTTAGTTAGAAATAGAGAAAGTTTTAGAAATTCCTATAAGAATTTTTCTTTAAGATGATCAATGTAATTAAAATGCCCTCTTTAGAAAAGGTTAGATATTTGTATACATAATATTATATTTTTTTTTTGAGACATTTCTAATAGTTTGTAAAAAATATTAAAATGGGTAGAAGATCATTTAGACAATTCCTCTACTCTACCTCCTTTACTACCGTTTCTCTAATGACTCGTATGAATCGTATGATTTATTTGTCTCACCTAAGAAATAATAAAATAATACATGATAATAAATTAATACATTGACCTAAGTAAACTTAAGTAAAGTGTAAAAAGTAAATACTTATTTACACCGACACCCCCTTAAGTACAACTTAGGGGATTGCACTTAAGCTTATGAAAGCTAGGATGAAATGAAAGATGGATCCCAACTAATAGGCCATGCTAGGTACCCATGTACATAATTTAATGCAATCTCTCATAAAGTGGAGAAAGAGGGAGAACCTCATGGGAAAAATGATCCTCGAAAAATAGAGATGAAAAGAAAAGATGCATGAATGGATGGAGTAATCAAGATCCCCCCCCCATTACAACATACATCAAGTATATACAAAAAAATTAGTATAAGAAGAACAAAACCCCATAAGAGAAAAAATTCCCCTCATAAGAGAGAAGAAGAAGAGAGACAAGATAGTCCCCCACCCCCTGAAATGTAAAGTGTCAATCAATGATAGTTTCTCCAAGGTAGAAGCTAGTCCATCAGTGTTAAATAATGTTCCTCCCCTTTGGAAGAAACAATGGAAAAGGTACAAGTTAGACACTTTACCTATGTGTAGAAAGAATGTCAATGATGATTAGTGTCTCTAAAACCTACTCAACTATCCCTATGTTGATGCTATTTGTTGCCCCTTCCAAGACTGCTAAAAAGAATGAGTGCAAATCTAGCAAGGATAGATGTAGAACTTGTCCCAAAGAACCAACTATTTCCTTAAATGATAAAGAGACCTCCTACAACTATTGTGCATAAGGATTCACAATCATATTAACCTGTGAAGATTGATAATGTAGAGAATGGACAAGAGGGTTAGAGTGAGCCCTCACAACAATTGAAGAAGGATCATCATCATCAAAGAGAAGATGTATATCATTGATGATGTCCCCCAAGTTTTCTATGCATGATTCCAAAAACAAACCTAAAATATCTGCTATGTAGTCATCCCCTATTGCTAGAGCTAGAAGATAAGGTGTACCTTGTTTTGTTGGACTTATCACTATGGCAATATATGCATGTGGAATGTGTCAATGTTTCAACTATAGACTGTAGCTATCAATAGGATCCCACATTTTTGAATCTATTGAATCAGTATCACTACTGTCATTATAAATTTCCATAATGTATGACGTGTGAAGAGGATTAGAGGGTAAGCTGGGTGAACTTTCTTCAAAGTGAACATTTCCCTCAATGAAAATCTCATGTGCCTTAGGATCCATAAGTCTATATGCCTTAACACTCTCTTCATGTCCGATGAAAGCACAAGGCGTTGGTGGTGGTGCCTTACATTCCCTGGAAGATATGTTTTCCCATGCTAAACAACCAAAGACTCTAAAGTGTTTCAGAACTAGTTTTATGTTGCACCATGCCTAGAAAGGAGTCTTCCCATCTAAGGCATTATAAGGATACCTATTAACTATGTGATTGGCACTACTTATAGCTTCAATTTCAAATGTAGGATCAAGAGACTTGTCTTGTATCATGCAACTTACCATAGATTTAAGAGTTTATAACCTCAGTGCTGTAACATCTATCTTATGTAGACTGAATGTTGGTGGATTTTGAAGATCAATACCCTCAAGTTTGCAAAAGTATTTAAGTCTTGCGTTCACATATCTTCTTTCATTGTTCATCCCAAGAACCTTGATGGCTTTCCTTGATTGTTGTTCAACATGAGTTTTGAAGGCTAGAAACTTATCCAACACTTCATTCTTGTGATGAAGAAAGTAGACCCATGTGTAGCATGAAAAATCACCAATGAAAGAAATTATGTAGCAACCCTAGCTTATTGATCTCATTGGAAAAGGACCTTCTAGTACCATGTGAACCAACTAAAGAACAATTGTTGCTCCTTAAGACTTCCCTTTATCAAACTTTTCCTCTTGATTCATATCCACTGAACATGTTGAACACTCACCCTTAGAATAGTTAATTATATGTAGACCTTGCCCATGTCTCTTGAACAAAGTTGCTAAACATAGTGGAAGGAGAGATGACCATACCACTCATGCCATAATTTGGTTTGTGAATAAGATTGAGTTAACAAGGCATGTGAAGGAGACTTAGCCACAAAGTACGAAAAAGAATAAAGCCTTTTTTGATGATTGACTTTACCCGCTACAACCAACGAATCATCTTTTAGATTTTTCACCATTATAGAATCAAGAAGGAACTCAACCTTTTTACCATCTCCAAGGTGACTGATTTGGTAAATTGAGAGGAGACTAGAGCTAAGGTTTAGAACATAGAGAACATCTTTGAATTCCCCATTTTCCATCTTCAGATGTCCTTTCGCTTCAACTTCCATTTTTGTATCATATCCTAAAAAGATGTGTGGTATGTGTGACTGCTCCAATGAAGAAAAGTCTCCCTTTGAAGAACCCATATTATTTGAGGCACCTTAGTCAAGAATCCATTTCGATAAAGAACTTGAACTTACCATAAGTACTTTCCATTTTCCCTTTGAGGTGGGTGGAGTTGAATCCTTGGAAGCATTAGCACATTGATTTTGTTCTTCTTGAGTAGGTTTTCAAGCTCATCGATTCTCTTAGTCTTGCAATGATACTCATCATGATTCAGTTTCTTGCCATATTCAAAAAAACTTTTGTCCTTTTCATTGATTCCCTTCTTTTTGGAAGAAAAACTGCCTTGTTGTGAAAAGGAAGAGTGTTGTGTCTCAAATTGTGGTTTTTTCTTCTACTACTTTTTCTTGTTGTTGTTAAAACTTTTTCCACTTTGACTTGATTGGTTCTCATCACTAGCCACATTTTCTTTAGTCTTTGATTACTTGAGAATTCTCATATCTATCAACTTGACTTGTTCAAAAATCAACATTTTTAGAAATGCATCAAATGTAGGCCTTTGGAAAGAACTTTCCATGGTCAACCTATGAGTGTTATAACTCAAAATAAAGGAAGCATACTCTAAAGGTAGTCTCTTCAGGATGTGATGAATCAATTGATCATCCTTTATGAGATTACCACAATCTTTAAGGAGTGTTCTAAACTCATTGGCTTTGTTGATATAATCTTGAATTGTGTCAAAATTCTTAGGATCCAATAGAAGTAGATTGTCCTCAATCTAGAATCCCTTTTCCTCATCCACCTTACCATACAATGCTTCAAGTTTGTCCCAAGTACGTTTGGCTTCCTTGAAACTAAAAATGTGGAAGAAGAGATCTCTATGTACACAACGCTTGATAATTCCTAAAGCCTTTTGGTCTTTAATTTTCCAATCAAAGAGTGTTGTAGCATCAGTGGGTTTGGGAATTGTACCATCAACATAAAGATTTAGACCTTTTTCCATTAATCTACTCCATACAATATCTTTCCATGTAGAATAATTGTGTTAGAAGTGGACCTTTATGCAAACCCATTATGCAAAAAATGAAAAGAGCACAAGAAAGAGACACAAAAATACAATAAAGACCCCCCTATTCACTCAATCAAAGAACACCCCCCCCCCCCACCCCAAAAAAAAAGAGAAAAGAAAAAGAAGATTATGATTTTGGCACTTTATATGTAATGCGTGTACAATAGGCCACCTATCAAAAATTAAAATGTACAAAGTGGACTCATGATTTTGTTGTTTGCAACTACCTTTTGAGACTCAAATCTATCGCTAAGAATTCTAGCTCAGATGTAGAATAGTTTTGAAAAGTAATCAAAGCAATACCATGTAGAAAAGGCCCTAAGTCTTAAACTGATATTTTTGTCCACACAACCCTATAATTTGATTGCAGATCTGAAAAGTAGATGAAAAATTAAACACTTTCAAAAAAAAAAATAGAACCTATTTTCAAGTCCAAATGAGCCTGTACAGAGTGTTTCAAGTTGCAAAATGCAAGATTAGGTAGCTAGAGTCACCACAAAATGTATTTTCTAACAAATCCATGCACCAAAATAAGAAATGAATAGCCCCACTAAAAACTACAGGAAATTCTACCAAAAATATAAAAAAAATTACACCTAATTTGGAGTCTAGATGACTGAGTTATACCCTCCCAAAGTCAGACTGTCAAATCAAAACTACATCTGGACAGGGGTCTAGGAGGAATCTACAAGGTTAAATTTGACATTCAAATAATCGTCATAGCAATTCAAAAGTGCTTGGGAATGATGTTCAGATGACCATCAAATTTAGTACCATAAAATGATGATGTCAGCAAAAAAATCCCCCTTGCTAATGTGGTAATATAGATTGTTAATTATATGTCCAGTCTTGACACATGGCAATATACAGTTGGTATGACCTATCCTATGTGTCACTGATATACAAACTAATGAAAGTTGTTGGAGTTGACATAGTTGTATCCAAGTTGGCAGACAAGTGTACAGAGGGTATCCACGTGTACGCAGAGAGGAAGCTACAGCTATTGCTGCATGGAAGGATCAAACATTGCTACATGGTAGGTTGTGTATGCTGACAAGGCATGAGGTGGCTCCGCATAGATGTTTCCAATACAACTAACGTGGCCTTTGAACTGGTAGTCCACATAGCAAAGAGTGTGATGCTGCATACCAGACACAAAAGTTGTTGCAGTTGATAGTTGGATGCCACGTGTTGCAGTGTGTGCAAGTATTTCTTTTCGACATGGCCTTTGCCAGAATATTCTTGATAACTGTCAAAAAAGATGCTAGGAGTTAGGGAGTTTAGTGGTCGAGGTTAATGGTTGTCAACAGGTGTTGTTTATGGTGCCAATTTAAATGCTATGGGTGTCAGGTTTTAAAATGATGGTGGGCAATGATCCCACATGTATGCAGGGTAAATACTTATAAGACTTTAAAAAACCCAATAAAAAATGCTTACAAATAAAGAGGCACTAGTGCTAGATTCTAGTTGGCCAGTTGTTGTAGAGTTTGCTAGATTTGTTCAACGTCGATTATGATGTGAATGCAACCAAAATAATATGATTCACTCACCTAAAATATTGAAGGAATATTCTACAAATATTCCCTATAGGGAACGGGGTGTCACTACTTGGTTCTTGCAAAAAAGAAATTCCCTACAACCATAATGGGCTGAATTTTTTTTTAAATCATAGAGAAAATAAATTGATCTAAAAATAAAATTGCATATCTAAATAATGATCATACTAGGGTTGCAAATTGGACCTTCGGGTGTAGATTTACAAAAACAAATTGCCTCAAAATTTACTTTGGCCCAACATACGAGAATTTATCACTGTTTTCACCAAATCGATGTTCTAGATGCAATGGTGAGGTCCATTTTTGGCTCTAGATGCTCCCAATGATTGTGATACTCTAGATTTGGGTTGAGGTGTTGAAGCAAAAAGATGGTCTCAAATGGCTATGTGAAGATAAATTCTCCAAGCTCTGATACCATGTAAAAATCGATAAAGTCAAGGAACTCAAGCACAAGCATAAGAATCGACTAGAAGAGTATGATCATAATAATAATATAGTATTCAATTCAATGTAAAAGTACACTAGGAGTGCTTCTTCTAGAATCCTTCTAAAATGCCTTGAAGTTAGCAACATGATAAGTCATACAACTAGGCACATGTCCACCAAGTTTGGGTTATCCTCCATTAAGCATACAAGTGCGATGGTGAGAGGATAAGCCTACAAAGGTGTAGTATGCAAAAGTATCTTGTAGATTCCATGGACTAGAATAGGAGTGCAAATAACTATATTTTCTACATGACAACTCAATTTATTATGCAAACTCCAGCATTGTAGATACCATGTGCTAAATTAGAGTTGTTTACTCTAGTGTTGTCAACATGACAACTCATAAGAGTATGCAAACTCCTAAGTGTCTCACCTAAGAAATAATAAAATAATCCATTCACCTAAGTAAACTTAAGTGAAGTTTAATAAGTAAATACTTATTTAGACCAATTCTCTATCTTTTCAAGGTAGTAGAAGTTGATAAATGTAGTTCCCTATCATCAATTCCTCCTATAGTGATACTAATAGAAGATATCAGGATATTTATATAATGTAAAATTATAGAGCTAGGAGATGCAGAGATCAAGAAGGAATATCTAAAAATGTGTGATGAGAACAGAGAGTTGAAGGAAGATTTCAAGTACCTAGTACTAAAGGGTCTAACTCATTTAGGTAACCTATTAAAGGTTTTCAAAGAAGGGTGGATGCATCATGTTTTGATCAATACCATGATAATTCATCTACTTGGAAGGTGAAAGACCAATCGAAGTCATCAAGAATATAATCCATTTAGTCATAGGTTGTTTGGTAGATGATGAATAAGAAACCATATAACTCATATAAATGGATGAAGTTGACGAACTCACAAAATCCACGTAAGAGAATAGACCCATGATTGTTTATGAAATTTTTTAAGTTCATTACTAGATTTTAAATCGAATGCAAACTAATGCATAGTGGTGTTATAGGTATGATCACTAATCCCAATGGACTGAATCACTTCTAGAATTTGCAGAGGTTAGTGTATTAATAACAAAGATAAAATATTATTGAACTCAGGATTTCCTGTGATCCTTTGATGTGCTTGCATTAATAGATTTTAATGCCTTATTTACTTCAGGAAGATTGGATATATATCAAGTGGAAAGGGTGTGGGGATGAATGGTCATGTCTTGGAATGCAAACATGGACATTCATACTCTAACTCATTCAGTGGTAACTAATCTTCACTATTTGTTACAAACTTAAACAAAATTAATCAATTTATTATCAATAATTAAATTTGGGGCCTAATATAAAGGATAGATTGATCACAATCTAAATATCAAAGGAATCAAAAGTAGTTTTGATCATGCCTTAATGATCTCTAAAAATATATATGCCATCGGTTTTAACTGTGCATGTCATAGTTATTGTCAGACCAAAGCTACATGCTTTAACACTCCCTCTTAGCTAGGGAAGACAAAGTGCTTATATATTAAGTTCTCCTTATTTAAAAGTGATATCATCTAGATATATTTAAGAAAATCAAGCCTCATGATATCCGCCATAAGGGATCATGGTAAATCCATATTACATATCTTGTGATCACATAACACATGGTATGAAGTATCATCTAAGTTAGTTCTACATATCACCTAACACGTGATATGAGGAATCACCTAACATGTGATACTTTGTTTTACATATCACCTAACATATGATATGAGGAATCACCTAACATGTAATACCTTGTTTTACATATCACCTAACACATGATATAAGGAATCACCTAACATGTGATACCTTGTTGTACATATCACCTAACACGTGATATGAGGAATCACCTAACATGTGATACCCAATTTTAGATATTCACCATAACTCAAAATGTTTAAAGGTAATGTGCACTTACCATAGGAACATTAATAATCTATTGTGATATGTTTCAACCATTGCATGATGTCTATCATAATCTAGAAGGTCATTGTCTATTTTACGAAACTAAATCCACCATGTTAGAAATTATCTATTATGATCGATTACAGCCATTACACGATGTCTATCATGTGAGTAAGATCATCATCTTCCAATAACATTAATAAATACAAGTCATAATCATATGGAAGTCATCACTTCCTCATTATACCATAGGGCCTATAAAGCATTAAATGATTTCAATAGTCTAATAATGAATTAAATAAAGTTTACCTCATAGTATTTCACCTTCAACAATGAAACTCCCTCTCAATCACTATGATTGGGATTGTCACAAGCTAATTGAACCCATTTGCTCCCACTAAAGCTTGAGTTCATCAATATTTTGACTTCTTTGAAGATGGAATACTCCCTCTAAATCTAATTACATATGCTTTCATCCTTGTGTTTCAAATATTTCCTTTTCGTAAGGTGAGCCCATATAGGAAATATGACTCATGAATCAATTTTCATCCTTCATAGAATATTTGTCATTATGACTCTACCATCCACTAACAAATTATCTTCTATCTATACACACTTCCCATCATGATAATATAAACCCATCATATGCTTATGGTTTCCTTCATAATCACTAACTTATGGTTCTTTAGAGTGATGAAGCCACATTGATTAGTGTATTTTGTGTGTTTACCACATTGATTGATAGGAGATCAACTAAATTTTGTTTTCTAGTACTTAGATCATTCTACATATGATCTGTGCATTACATGATAAGGATTCTTGTCCAAAGTTTATATTGATCACAACATCCATCTATAACTTTTTTGTATAAGAAATTATTTATAATCAATTCTTGTGTACACATTAGCACTTTTCATGGAGTTTTCATGAGGGGCACGTGAATGTGAGATAATAAACTTGGTGACCAATTCGACATATCCATTAGGTAGTCATAAGTATTATAAGTGTCTATGTACAAGTCTGCAAAGTAATATTCTCACCGTAGGAAATTGATAACTTTAATGGATCAATGAGTCATCAGACCAACAATCTTGAAACCCATGAACTTAGATTTAGGTTTTAACCAAGCTATAATGCCAAACACCATTAATACATAATTTTCTATCTCAATTCTCATATCTATTTTTGAGAGCATCTCCAACTTTTAATGAAGGGTATATGTTTTCTACTCTTTAAGCACACATTGAATCACCATCAATCTGGGCACACTTGGAATGTCGCCTGAAGAACTTCCTCAACCTAGCACTAGGTAAAGAAACTCACATGACCTATGAAAGAAATGAGGGCCATTCCCATCCTAACATTTTGAATAAACAACATCCTGAAACAAAGGGGGAAGATGACCCACCAACACGTCACCCACACTTGTCAATGTTTTGCCCCACAAAAAATCTTAGTAGAAGATGTTATAACCACCTACAATCAATATAGTCTATAGGTCTCAATTCCTTTCATGTTCTATCCTTCCACTAGATTCTACTTGACTCTTGTAGGAAGACAATAGTCACAAATCTACTTGCGGAGTGAATGCTCTACAATGACATTGAATCATCCTCTAGCTAAGAAAAGTCAAAGTTGGCCCTTTTAGAAGCAATATGCTCATTCATAAGGAAATATTGTATGTTTTATCCTATCAGCAGATAACTTGTTCCTTCACATACATGTGGTATACAAGATCCTTAAAGGAATACAACTACAATCCATCAAAGAAGAAATAAAGATTACATTCAAATGAAATTATATGCAATTTAATAGTGACTCCATCATCCATTTGTGGAATACTATTCATTCTTTTAACACTTCTAATTTGCAATTATCTATTGTGATCATCCATGTTTGAATAGAAGAGAGGAATTTTGTTCTTAGAATCCTCTTGCCACTGATATAAATGTATCCCCTCCTTTTATAAATTTACTATCACTTTCTTCTCCTTTTATCCATACCAAACGAATGTTCGATGACTTAGGTTTCTAAACTTAATGCTCTAATACCATGTAAAGTTTATTACCAAATTTTAAATTGATTGTAGACTAATGCATAGTGGTGTTGTAGGTATGATCACTAATCCGAATGGACTAAATCACTTCCAAAATATGTAGAACTTAGTGTACTAATAACAAAGATAGAATTTTATTAAACTCGAAATTTCCTTTCATCCTTTGAAGTGTTGAATTAATAGATTTTGATGCCTTGTTTACTTCAAGAAGATTGGATATATAAATTGCAATACAAATACAAACCAAAAGAAGTTCTACACTATCTATACAAAGAAAATATGTCATGAAAGTTTGAATTTTTATATTGAAATGGTTTTAGGATTTTTCACTCAACTAAACATTACAATAAAAATTGACCAATTCCTAAAACATAGGGTTCTAGATCTTCCATTTAATTCAAAAGTAGTTTACAAATGATATTTGTGGAATCCCAAAGTACAATTTTTAGAAAAGGGGGATGAGTTTTGATAATAGAAGAGATTTAAAAGAAACATAAATTTTCCTAATTTTGGAGAATTTTGTTAGAACTTATAATTAGGGATTGGGAGAAGAGAACAAAAAATTATCCAAATCAAGATCTCTATACAATATCTCTATATATCCCCCCCAACCTCTCTCCCCATGGACCTTTCTTTATTTGACTCTTCCATATCCTCTTTATTTCTCTCTATATCTCATACACATATACAAGAATGAATCTCTCTCTCTCTCTCTCTCTCTCTCTCTCTCTCTCTCTCTCTCTCTCTCTCTCTCTCTCTCTCTCTCTCTCTCTCTCTCATGCACACACACACACACACACACACACACACACACACACACACACACACACACACACATTTATCATCACTCTTTATAGCTCTCACTCTATATATATTTAATCTGCTTCTTTTTTTTTTTTCCTCGATATATCTCTTTCTTTTTAAATTTCCCATCAGTACAGGTACCCCCTTATACTAATACCTCTCTACCAATGTATCTCATATACCTCCTTATACTAATATCTTTCTACCGATGTATCTCATTTCCATCCTTCCCTATATTTCTGTCTCTTACATGACACTACTTTCTTATATTCTCTATATATACATATATAATCTCTCTCATTATGCATCATTTGATATATATTTATCTTCTTACCATTATGTTCAACTCTCATTCGAGTTATTTCTACATTTCTCTTTCCTCTCTTTATACTTATTTATCTTCTTCTCTATCTAATTCTACCTCTCTATCTACCTCCCACTCCCTACCTATCTAATTTCCTATTGGAAATAATTATGTTTTAATTTCATTATATATTTTTCACCTCTTCAATTCTTCTCTCATCTCTATATACCTATTTCTTTTTCTATATATCTCTCCATTTATTCTCTACTCTAGTTATACTTATTTGTTTTTCTTTATCATCTATGTGTACCCCTTTATCTATGTCTTGAACCCTACCTATCTATTTTTGTATTGGCAAGCAATGTTATTTCACTTACAATTAACGTGCTGATATTTTACATTAAAACATATTTTTTCTACTTTGATCCATATATCTCTCTTAAATATCTATAATTTTAATTTCATTTATTTCTCTAATATGATAACTATCCTTTCCCTACTCATTTCTCCCTCTTGGTTCCTATCATTGTTTCTCCTATTTCTCTGCCTCTATTTCTATTCCTCTCTCTTTATAAATCTCTATAATTCTCTATCAAAATCATTATTTCAATCCCTCTTTATGCCTCTAGTCTACCTATTTGTATATATACATCCCTCTCTATTTGTATCTATGTTTCCCTCTCATCCCCTCTAGATCTCTCTCCATCTCTTCTTCTGTATATTTCTATCCTTATTTATCTCTAATTGTATTCTTCTCACTTCTCACTTACTCCTTTATCTATTTATATGCACGTCTTCTACCTTAAAATATACTTATCTATTCACCTCTTTCCCTACTCTCTATCACATTTCGTATCCATCTTTATCACTCTATATCACTTAATTAATATAAAATTCTCCCTTTTTATTTATTAATTTATATATATCCCTCTTTATATTCTAACACCCTACGGCCTATATGTCTTACACTTTTCCTTCTCTTCTAGTTCTCTCCCTCCATCCACTCTCTTGTCTCCTCTAGCCATCTTTCTCCCTATACCCCAAATCTACTGTCCTCTTCTCCTCCATATAAATCTCACCATTTCTCTTTAGTCATATCTATCTCCCTTCTCTTTCCATCTTCTTTGCACACTCTCCCTATCCACCTAACTATCTTTATAAATCTGTGTCATTTTAAAATTTTACTCTCTCTCCCCACCTTCCCCTCTTTTCCTCCCCCCTCTCTCTCTCCCCTTCACCTTGTTTATGTGTACATTCTAATAATTCTTTATCTCTATTAGTCTATATCATTATCTACAAATGTCTCTCTATATCTATCTCTTCTCTTTCCTTTATACATATCTCTCTCTATGAATATTTCTATATTTATCTCTTTTCCATATGTATTTTTCTTTCTATGACACATATATATACACACTTCTCTCTATCTCTATATTTCTGCTATTACAATTAATTTTTTGTAAAGATAATAATTAAATCATAAGAAAGAGCCTACTGCAAAGTGGTAAATTATGAATATTTAGAAATGATTTTGTGAGTCTATTCTAAATTTATAAATAATAATAATAATTAATCACAACACATAATAATAATTCATCTAAAATTTGAATTCATTAGATTTTCTTAGATACTTTTTCAACATTCTGGAAATAATATTTTATCATAGTGAAGGTCTGTTGGGTAGAAATTTGGATATGTTGGTGTTTTAGAGAAAACCTAAATCGATAGAGCCTAATCTTGCACACTACTCCAATGCCTTTAAGTTGAACATAATTTACAAATTAACTTTAAAATCCTGGCACCCAAATATGGTGAAAAGGGTTTATTGTGGTAGAAGCAAAAGATCATGAGAATATCACGATTTTGCAGTGAAAATTTACGATTTAAAAACTAGTTAAGAAAAGAAAAGAATGCAAATTTGAAATTCAAATATAGTCAAAACATTCATCCATGAAATAAGCAAGGGCGCAAAATCAGCTGTGGCACTTCCAAATCAGCAGCCCTAATGTTGGCAATTTTGAAATGTATAAAGATACAAAATCTCTCCTCTCTGGTTCACAAGACTACAAAAAAAAAAATCGTCCAACGAATCGAAAGTTCAACATTTTCATAGGATAAATGGATTGAACAGGAAAATTTTTTGGCAGGAGATTTCCAATTGGGTACCTGGAATTTGCCTCGAGAAATTTGTGAGCACAAGTCTAGAAGAGGATATGTACTTAATGTCATGCTTACAAAGTCTTAGTGTTTTATTACTATCTGTGTGCATTCTTGGATGGTTTTTCTGCCTTCCTCTGCCCCTCTTAGTATTCATGATGGTTTACATATCAGAGATGGAAGATGGTAATTGCAATGAAGGAGTTTATAATATCTTTGACATGGAAAATGAGACTGAAGGAGGATAAATTGAAGGTTGGAATGGTACTCGTCATGACAATCAGAAAATCTCAGAAGAGGAAGTTGAATTGGAGCCTCTTTATTCCTCCCATAAAATCGAGGTCTCTGATTCTCTACAAATGGAAGAGATAAAAGCATTGGAATGCAAACCAGCTATTGGAAAGGATGATGACTCGAAACCCACACAAGTAATATATTCATGTTTTTTTCATTCGTATCATTTGAATAATTACCTTACAAAGATCTCTCTATTTGTAGATTTTAATACTTCATTTCTTATATTTTGCAATTTTTTGAATTGCTCGAATTTTGGAGAAAGAGAGAGAGACCATAAATGAAGGCTAAGTGTTGGTCAGTCTCAACGGTGACTCTTGACAAGTTGCGTCTAAGATATAATGTCTTTTATGTTTTCATTTTCTACTCGTTTACTAATGTAAAGTTACATCTGATAATGTGTTTTCTATTCTACAACTTCATCTGATAATTTTGTATTAGCTCAACACGTCTAATATGTCTTATAAAACATTTAAGAAAATCTTATTTTAGAATGGTTATGAAATGATGTTTAGTAATTATCAGTGAGGATTTTACTAATAATATTAGAATTCTTAAAATACCTTTTATATATATTTAAATTAAATATTTTATTTTATTATGTTCAGGTATTGCATTTAAGGAAACTTGATTTTTCATGGGTTCTTTGTGAGTCATTAAATTTCCTACTCCAAAGACCTATTGCCAGTAATTTATATCATTAGGTATAATTCATTTTATTTAATCATTTGAACTAAAAATTAATTTACAGATTATATTTTCAATTTTTAAAATCTGATATTTGTCATTATTCATTCTAATTTATTTACTGATGATTATATTTTTTAGGGAAAGTGTTGAATCTCTCACACACAAAAAAAAGAGATAGAAATATTGTTAATTTCATCATTCAATTCTCTTCCAAGTAATTGTCCATTTCTTCATTCCACTCAATGTCTTCAATGTATATAACTTTATTTTTAATTAATCAAATCTTTCTAAATGTAAACATCCAATATTGAAAATCCAAAAAGATAAAAATAAAATTTGTTGTTGCAATTGGTTGCTAGGATAAGTCTTGCATTCGCCAAGACTTTCTTTTTGACAAACTAATTGAAAACCTTTCAATTTCAATATTAGTTTTGAAGAAGTTATTTTATAGATTTTAGAAAGTAACTTAATTGTTAGAAATGGGTTTCTTCAATCTTTGATAGTTAGCCATAATTAACAGATAGGTTAATGGCATACAAGGTCAAAATTTTTTCATGTAGTCATTTCTCACTTTTAAATTTTTAATTGGTTTTCTGTATTAAGGTGGAGATAGATTTCCATTGTTATTGAATCTTCCCATCGACTCTTCACGTTATAGCTCTAATGATCTCTTTTTTATATACACAATTAAATAATAGTTTCTCAGTAGTTTAATTTGTGGGTCAATTTATGTGTTGAGCTAAATAAAAGATACATAAAATAAAGTAAAATTGAATCAAAATATTCAAGAGTGGACATAGAGTTTATAGTGGTTCATCTAGCTAATTTGGACTACATCCACTCTTCAAGCAAGGGAATTTCTCTTATTCAAATAACTCACAAGTTACAATGAACAACGTCATCAACTATCTTTTCTATTATATATTAGTAATAGTCAATGGAAGCCGAAAGGGCTAAGAAGAGGAAGTGTTGGCAATGATTAGATTGCACATTCAGAGCCATTATATAATCCCTTGTGAGAACCGTTAAAATCTCCCACTTAAAGTCCAATGAGTGCTACACAGATATATGTGTTGGAATTTAAAAATGGGAAGATTTACTTCTGAGGGGGGGTGGGTGAATTGGAAGTAACTAACTTTAACCTTTTAAAAATTTTAGTTGAGATCATTCATATGCATCTACCATATCTATAAAAGTAAAGACATGCATGAAAATAGATAACAAAAGATTTGGTAACTTAGAAACCCTCCAAAATGAGAAGGTAAAATTGGGGTGGGGATGACACCCACAAATTATCACTACAACAATATGTAACTATTTAAGGTTACAAAGTTTGACCACTTCCAATGATCTATCACGTTAAAGACTTTACACCCTATTAAAAGTGACCTAGTTAAAGGATTTATAAATAGTCACTCAGAATGTTACCCTATTAAAGGATTTAGCACCTTGTTTAAAGGCTTACAACATGGCTGTTAGACCAACCTATCATCTTTGTTCTGCTTGAAGTCTCTACTTGAAGTGCTGATGTTCTATTGTAACCAACTAAATTCTACAATACTGCTCTTCTTTCTCTAAGTCTTTTACACCTTTCTAAACTTCACTAGCATTCTCCCGTATAACTCTCTTACACTCGCACACATGAATTATGGTATATCGACCTCCTTTTAAAGGATTCAAAGCCTTAGGGTTAGGTATGAATCTATGATTAGCATTCATCCTTCTTTCCCACTCAAATCTTTACACTTTTCTTATTGGTTGCATGCTTTCTCCATTTTTCTTATTGGTTGCATGTTGATTACATAGGGAATCAAACAGATTTGATATTATCTTTAAGATCCTTCAAGATTCATCTTAAGTTGGCCCAAAAAAGTTTGTTTACATCTGATTTTGTGAGGGCAAAAACTCATATGCTAATTATGTGTTTCTTGAAAGTTACTAAGTGCTGATGCTCGACACATAGAGGATTTTTGTCTCACTTGGCTCCTATAGTAAACTCTATCTTGCTAAACATTTATACTTTTCTTGGCACCTATAGTGACTTGGCATCACTTATCACTCGACAGTTGAATCTTGCTCAGCACTTGAATTTCACTTGGCACTTGTTGAATTTTTGGGTTGGCACATATTGTGGCTCGACATCTATATCATACTTGGCATCAACTTAGAAATTGGTTAAGAGTGTTGACAGTCAATTGTCGAAACCAATCCGAGACCAACAATCTCCCCCTTTGACATGAGTGGCAAAAATACTTAACTAAACATTATGACTCTGATCTCTATGAGTATAATACACATCTTGTTTGGCATATGTAAAAAACTTCAAAGACTTGTTCAAAATTTTGTAGAAGACTATATACCTTAAAAATTGTAACTCCCCTTGAGCTAATGTGCCATTTCTGTAACCAAAATTTCTTATTATGAATTTGTCTCATGTTGTTTCCATTTTTTACCTTATCATTCCTTTGCTTCTATTTCTATCTACTCTGTGTTTGCTCCTCATTTCACACATGTTGCAATTTGTATTTTTTTGGCTGTATCTCCTTATTTCTCCTCAAAAGTCAAAATTTTAATATCTCCTCCATTGGGTATTCTTTCTTTTTTGGGTCTCTTTTATTATCTCCCCAGATTATTATATCCTACCCTTTATCTACACAATATATTATCTCCCCAATTCTTATTATCTCCTATCTTTATTATATATCCCCCTTTTTGACACTTATGTCAAAGGGTGCTAAGAATGAATGGAATACTTTGCCAAAAAAAAATTATTTATCTCCATTATTATCTTCAGAGAAGTGTCCCAGTTGTCCAATGTTATTTTTAGTACTTTGAGTTGGATGGTTGTCTCTGCTACAAGATGTAACAGGCCTTCTAATGTAGAAAGATTTGGATCTTTCTTCAAAACATTTTCAGCATAGGCTACTTCTTTATGCAATACTTCTAAGTGTGGGGTGATTGCAGACTATATCTATATCAATTTGGCCTTAATATAAGCCTTTTTTTTTGTTAATACAGCTAACTCCTTTTAAGTGTGAAGTGTTGTGGCAAAATGCTTCTCACTTTCAGTTGGATCCTTAGGTAGCTATGTGCTTGATATCTTAAGGTTCCTCTCTAAGCTCAATATTCTCTGGCTAGTCTCCTGTGTGAAATATGAAGAATCACACAACTTGGAGTACAATGAAAATATGTTCTCAAATACCATTTTCACTTTCTAAACTTTCTTAGCCAGGTCCACTTGTGATAGTGCTATCTCACTAGATATTTTCTTATTGACTTTCACTTGAAATTTCTTTTTAGACCATTTCAATAATATAACATTGGTATCAAGATCTTCATTTTGTACATAGTCCACTATGTTGGATAGTTGCTCCATAATGGGCTTTTTTTCATCAGGTACTGACAAGCTGAATTCATCAAGGAAGTTGTCTTTGATTTCTGCTAATGCTTTCAATTTTCTATACTCATTTCTGAGTATCTCCTACTTCTTCTTCCTTTCCAGTGCCTCTTGCACTTCATTTATCTGTACTAAGTTCATTGTCTTGTAGTCATAACTTGGTATGACTATCTCTTCATCAAGTGCAAGGTCTCCATAGTGAAGTACCCTTTCTACCTTGGTGGAGCTCAAGCCTAGTGCTGATATTTTTAGTGGTATTGCATCAATACTTAGCTACTTAGGAGTCCTCGTAGTAGGAAAATTGACCAGTGTTTGTATTGCCTATTGTTCTTTCTCCTTAGTGGTTTTCACCTCTTCCTTGTCTTCTTCACTTCTACCTTGATCAATTATAGTAATTACAGGAGTTGCACCTTGGCTTTGTGTTTCAGGATCAGTGTTATCTTCTTATCCTATTTTTTCCTTAGCTTGCTCCTTGGCAATTACTGTGGAATCAACCTTAGCAAATGTGTCTTGTTCTGCGTGCGCTTATGGTTGACCATTTGTAGCTATAGGATTTTGTGAAGGTGGCTCTTTTGTATTCACCTTCTCCTTAGTTATTTCAGCTACATCTTTTTTCAATTCTTCTAGACTCACCAAAACAAGATTTGTACACAACTATGATTGTAGAGTTGTTTGGTGAACGATCTTTCTAAGATCCTCTACAGTCAATAGAATACTATTCTGACTTGAAGTAGCGAGAACATCCTTTACAATTATAGTTTCTATAGATGAAAGTGCTGCATGTGGAGGACTACGTGGTGGCATTTGTGTATCTTGGACACTTTGTTCTTGTTGCTACTCCTTAGTTGTTACCTCATCACCACTTTATGTTTTAAACACGAAAAAAATTAAAACTATGTAGCTCGGCACTAGTGTAAATACCTTAAAATTGATGAAATTGATGAAACTAAGTTGAATCTCTGTTGAAATTGGCTCAAATTTTGTATTCCTTTCTTGGAATTCACTCTGCCCTCTTCTTCATCGTTTCTCTTTGTTCATGATGAAGAAAAATGGTTCAAAATATGATCATATATCCTTATTTTGTAGCATTTAATGCTTAGTCTAATTACAATTGTCCACTCAGCTTCTTAAGCATTTCTACATTACTTAGCTTCCATTGAAGTATCCCTCACTTAGCTTCTACTACCAACTTGGCTACAACTAATCATTTGACTTCTACTAACTTTGGAAATCAACTCAGCATGTATACATAGCGATAAAAGGTTCATATAGATATCAAATCGATACTAAAAAGGTACAAAAGGGTTTTTGATGAAATTCCTATCAGACTTCCCCCAAAGAAAGGGTTTGAACACTCTATAGAACAAGAAGAATTGGAAAAACCATTGATAACAACTCCATATCGACACCCTAGGAAGTTCAAATAAGAAATAGAAAAGATAATTCAAGAATTACTGGAAATGGTTCATATTCTACTTGGCAAAAACCCCTATGCTTCTTCTATAGTATTAGTAAAAAAGAAAGATGCCACCATGAGGATGTGCATAGACTACAAAGCCCTAAATAAGAAAACCATAAAGAATAGGTATCCCATATATCAAGGATTGACGGATTAATGGATGAATTACATGAAGCATGCTACTCAAAAATTGATCTAATGTTTGCATATCACCAGATAAGGATGAGGAAGGAAGACATTCCAAAGACTCCTTTTAGGTGCCACTATGAGCATTTTGAATTTCTAGTCCTTCCATTTGATCTCACCAATGCATCGACAACCTTTCAATCTTGTATGAACCACATCTTTCGGAAACACAGAGAAAATTTCTACTCATTATTTTTTATGATATACTTATTTATAATAAAACATGGGAAGAACATTTGAGACATATTAAAGAGGGTTTAAACATCTTGGAGATAGAGTTGTTATATGTAAAAATTACAAAATGTGAATTTAGATTAGAAGAGATTATATACTTGGGATACAAAATTAGTACAAAAGGAGTAAGTGTGGATGAAGAAAAAATCAAAGCTATCAAGGAGTGGCCAAGACCCAAAACCCTAACCCAACTAAGGGGGTTTGTTGGGTTAAGTAGCTACTACAGACATTTTGTAAAAGGGTTTTTGAAAATTGCATCACCCCTTACCGATTTAACAAAAAAGGACCATTCTCATGGAATGACATATTTCGACAAGCTTTTGAAAAACTCAAAGAAACTATGTATACTTTCCTTGTTCTAGCGATTCTAGATTTCAACAAACTTCTTGAACTATAACAAGATGCATTAGGAGTTGGAATCAAAGTAGTTCTTATGCAAGGAAGACAACCAATAGCCTTTGAAAGTTGTATGCTCACTGAAGCAGAAAAACATTACTCAATATATGATAAAGAGATGTTAGCCATCATGTATGCTCTAGAAAAGTACCAATAGTATCTAGTTTGTGGAAGATTCATTGTTAAAATAGATAAAAATGGCTTAAGAATATTCTTAAATCAAAAGGATCTTAATGATCGACAACAAAGGTGGGTTAGCAGAATCCAAGCTCAATGATCGACAATAAAGGTGGATTAGCAGAATCCAAGCTTATGATCTTGATATAGAACATGTTAAGGGCATTAATAATGAGGTTGCAGATGCCCTCTTAAGAAGATCCCATATCAATAATATCAGTAGCATAACCAAGGACTAGAAGGGAGACATTATAAAAAAACACATGAAGGATCCTCAAACACAAGAAATATTAAAAGGAAAATTACCTAGTGAAGATTTCAAAGTCTAGGATAGCTTAATCCTCTACAAAGGAAGGGTATATTTAGCCCCACAATTAGAGATTAAAAGAAAAATAATTAAAGAATATCATGACAAATCATTAGTAGGTCATCAACGATACTACAAAACATACAAGCATATAGAGAGAAATATTCTTGGAAAGGGTTAAAGAAAGATGTACTAAAATATGTACAAGAATGTATGATGTGTTAATGGAATAAGGTGGATTTGCAACACCTTGTAGGGTTACTAAAACCATTACCCATTCCAAATAAAAAATAGGAAAGCATATCAATGGATTTCATATACAAGAATTCCAAAGATCTAAGGAAAATACAACATACTTGTGGTCCTAGATAGACTTACAAAATATGCACTTTTTTTTCCATCTCAAGGGAATACAAAGCACACCACATAGCTGAATTATTCTTTAAAGATATTTTTAGATCCATGGACTCCCTCAAAATATTATAAGTGATAGAAACATAAAGTTTCGTAGTAAGTTGTAGCAAGAAATCTCCTGTTTAGCAGGCACAACCCTGACTCCTAGCACAAGTTATCATCCTCAGACTGAAGGACATACAAAAATTGTCAATAAATGATTAGAAGGATACCTTAAGAACTACGTTACTGGACATCAAAGTTCTTTGATTAAGTGGTTTCATTTAGGAGAATATTGCTATAATACTACTCACCATATGTCAATAGGAATAAGCCCCTTTAAAAAACTCTACGGATATGAAGCTACATCTTTTCGGAACCTAATAATACAAGAAAGTTTAGTACCAGGAGCACAAAATTTTGTTAAAAAGAGTATGGAAATCATCAAAACCTAAAGAAAACTTCCATCAAACAAAAAATCAACAAAACCTTATGCAGATAAGAAACAAACTGAAAGTACCTTTACAATTGGGGATCTAGTATTCTTACAATTACAACCATACATACAAATACCAATCAAGAAAAATGGTGCTAAGAAGTTGAAGCCACAATTCTATGGACCCTATAAAGCACTTAAGAAGATTGGTGAAGTAGCATATGAAGTCAAATCTCCCCAAGATAGCAAGATACATAACACATTCCATGTTTCCCTTATCAAAAAAGCTTTAGGACAAAAAGTATCTCCATGTGAAGAGTTACCCCCCTTAGACGATGAAGGTCAACTCATTCTAAAACTAGCAGTAATTCTAGACAATTGTGAGAAAAGAATGAGGAATAGAACCATTACTAAATTCCTAATTAAGTGGAAGAACCTACTTGAGGAAGATGCTACATGGGAAAATAAATGAATGATTAAGTTGCTTAAGGACAAGAAAATTCGAGCAGTAAGGACTGAAATGAGCCTTGATTAAATAAACTGTTACCAAATATTTGTAAGTATAATATATCTTATAAAGATACATTATAATATATCTTATAGGGATCTTTCTAGACAAGATTTTTTCTAAAGATGAAATTATATAAAATTTCTTATAATTTTGTATTATATTATTATAAAATATTATGAAGTTAATGATGAATCATGATGTAGAATCTACTACTATAATATATGAATTCATTTAATTAAAAACCTAATTACTAAATCCAAATTTAAAAACCACAACACCCTATGAAGAGTTACATCACTTATGATTGGAGCATATAAAATATGGTGGACGAGAGTATAGTGAAAGAAAATTAGAAGAGGAAGGTACGACCAAATAAGAAATCAAGAAGGAGGTTGTGCACATTCCAAACATATATCAAGGAGAGTTCACACCAACCATTGACTAGGCCATATGCAACCCAAACACATTTTACAGATCACACTCAATCATTGACCACGTCCCAATTTGCCAGCCAAGACAATTACAGTATAGAGCTATCAAACCAAGGAATCAAGGAAGTCAAGGATATACAATTACATAGAGTATAGTTCCACCAGTCAAATCCACCCATACAAAAAATATATGAATAATTTAACTAGTTAATATGGACCATCTCACCAAGGCAAAGATACTATGTATTAATATATGATGAGTTATTAAGATAGCATAAATGTCAATCTATTTGTGAATCTTATTTATATACAAGAAAATAATGGTTGTTTATTAAGATAAATAGAATTTGGTGGGAAGAGAGTGATTTTATTAATTTAAGGTCAAAAGAGTCCCTCTAGGAAGAGAGTGATCTTAACATGGTTATAAGGCTGAAATATTCTATAGATGTTAACATATGCATATGTGGCAAGGGTCTTGGATAGAGAATATCTCTTCTAGGAAGGACCTTAATGGGAGTGCTTCATAGAAGAGGAAATAGTAACCAGGGATCTAAGGATCCTCAAAAGTGTTATTAATCCAAACATGGATATATCTTTAAGGTTGGGTTAGGAGAGAGCATAGAATAATGAATTCTATTTTATTGTTGTATAAATTATGACATTGATTTTGCAAGTATTATTGTCCTTGCTAGTGAGGACATTACACAAATGTTAAATTTGTTACCACTCTATTGGCTGATCATTTTTTATTGTCTTCAAAGATGTGTCCTTTCACTCTAGAAGAAAAACATGAGATGGATGGTATTCCTTATTCTTCAATAGTTGGGAGTTTAATGTATGCAATGGTTAACCTGCTACCAGATCTTGCTTATGAAGTGGGAGTTGTAAGTGGTTTTAAATGAGTAATCCAATTAAAACTCATTGGCAAGAAATTCAATGAATTATTCAGTATTTGAGAGGCACTTCCTCTCATGTTCTATGTTTTAACACTAAGACCACTTATATTTGCAGATATGATGATTTTGATATGGTTGGAGATTTAGATAAAAGGAGGTCTAAAACAAGCTATGCATTTACTTTTTGTAAGCAACAAGTTGTTGCTCTTTCCCCTACCAAGGCCAAATATATTGCTCTTATTGAGAGGACTAAAGAGTTGATGTGGTTACAACGATTGATTGGAGAGTTGGGATTTCAGAAATCCAACTTCACTCTATTTTTTGATAGTAGGAGTGCCATTCATTCGGCTAAAAATTCATCTTTCCCTAGTCACACAAAGCATATAGAAACCATATTTCACTTCATTTTTCATGTTCTTGAAGAGGGAAGTACAGTTAGAGAAGATTGATAAAAAGATTAATCTAGCTGATGTGTTTAGAAAAGTTGTACCTCGAGAGAAGTTTGAATTTTGTTGAGCTTCTCTCGGCATTGTCATGCCATATCTCAGCATTTTCACGCCATAGCCATAAGAATTCAAAGTAGGGGATATATTTGTGTAGCACTGATTGGACTTTAAGTGGGAGGTTGTAATGGTTCTCACAAGGGAAAATGTAATGGCTCTAAATGTGCATTCTAATCATTGCCAACTCTTCCTCTTCTCAGTCTTTTCAGTTTCCATTGAATATTACTGATATAGAATAGAAAAGGTAGTTAATGATATTGTTCATTGTAACTTGTGATTTATCTAAATAATAGAAATTTCCCTTCTTGATGAGTGGATGTAGTCCAAATTAGCTAGGTGAACCACTATATAATTTCTAAAAATTAAGTTAATTCCTAAAATCTATAAAATAACTTCTTCAAAGCTAATATTGAAATTCAGAGGTTTTCAATTAGTCTATCAAAAATCAAATCTTGGCAAGTGCAAGGCTTGTCCTAACAACCAATTGCAACAACAAATTTATTTTTAATTTTTTTGGATGTTCAATGTTGGAGGTTTACATTGAGAAAGATTCATTAAAACTAAAGTTATATATAGTGAAGTGCACATAGAAAAACACTAAGTAGAATGAAGAAATGGACAATTACTTGAAAGACAATTGAATGAAGAAATGAATGATAGTTCTATCTCTTTTGTGTGAGAGAGAATCAACACTTTCCCTAAAAAACATTATCATCAATAAAACAATTAGAATGAAGAATGACAAATGTTAGATTTTAAAAATTTAAGATATAATCTATAAATTAATTTTTAATTCAAATAATTAAATAAAATGAATTATACTTAATGAATATAAATTATTGTCAATAGATCTTTGGAGTAAGAAATTTAATGACTCACAAAGAGCCCATGAAAAATAAAGTTTCTTTAATGCAATACCAGAACATAATAAAATAAAATATTTAATTTAAACATATAAAAAGTATTATAAGAATTTTAATCTTATTAGTAAAATCAACACTGATAATTACTAAACATCATTTGATAACCATTCTAAAATAAGATTTACTGAAATGTTTTACAAGACATGTTAGATGTGCTGAGCTAATACAACATCATTAGATGAAGTTGTAGAATAGCAAACACATTATGAGATGCAAATTTACATTAGTAAACGAGTAGCAGAAGAAAACGTAAAACACATTATTTCTCAGATGCAACTTTTTAGGAGTCACCGTTGAGATTGACCGACACTTAGCCTTCGTTTATGCTCTCTCTATCTTTCTCCAAAATTCGAGCAATTCAGAAAACTGAAAAATATAAGAAATGTAGTGTTAAAATCTACAAAGAGGGATCTTTGTAAGGTAATTATTAAAATAATACGAATGAAAAAACATGAGTATATTACTTGTGTGGATTTCGAGTCATCATCCTTGCCAGCAGTTGGTTTGCATTCCAATGCTTTAATCTCTTCCATTTGTAGAGAATCAAAGCCCTCGATTTTGTGGGAGGAATAAAGAGGCTCCAATTCAACTTCCTCTTCTGAGATTTTCTGATTTTCATGATGAGTACCATTCCAGCCTTCAATTTCTCGTCCTTCAATCTCATTTTGCATGTCGGAGATATTATAAACTCCTTCTTTGCAATTATCATCTTCCATCTCTGATATGTAGACCATCATGAATACTAAGAGGGGCGGAGGAAGGTAGAAAAACCATCCAAGAATGCACACAGACATTAATAAAACACTAAGACTTTGTAAGCATGAAGTTGAGTATATATCCTCCACCAAACTTGTGCTCACCAATTTCTCGAGGTGAATTCTCAGGTACCCAATTGAAAATCTCCTGCCAGAAAATTCTGCTGTGCAATCCATATATGCTAGGAAAATGCTACACTTTTGAATCGCTAGACAATTTTCGTTTGTAGTCTTGTGAAGGAGAGAGAAGATTTTGTGTATCTTTATACATTTCAAAATTGCCAACATCAGGGCCGCTGATTTGGAAGTGCCGCAGCTGATTTTGTGCCATTGCTGATTTCATGGATGAATATTTTCATAGTATTTGAATTTCAAATTTGAATTCTTTGCTTTTTTTAAACTAGTTTTTAAATCGTAGATTTTCACTGCAAAATCTTGATATTCTCATGATCTTTTGCTTCTGCAACAATAAACCCTTTTCACGGTGACTATTTTTGCCATATTTGGGTGCCGCGATTTTAAAGTTATAATCCAAATCCATCTCATTATAATCCCAACATTCAATTTCTTCTTCTGAGCTTCTTTTAATCCCATTCCAATCTCGCAAAATCTTCCCATTATCTGCATTCACATATCTGCAATTCTGATCAGTTAACAATGAACAGTAAACATGCAGTTAAGAATGCTAAACTCGTGGTTACTACCCATGCCACTTGATATGTATATTTCCGGCAATAATCTAAACAAATTTTCATGTACTCTGTTAAAGAAACCCTCATGAAATTTCCCATCTTTCATCCATTTAATACAAACTTATCGGTTCTTCAACATTCTGAAGGCCCGATAATATATAACATTGTGAAGAAAATGTTCGGCCTTCCTTCGGTCGGTTGTTTGGATAAGTGAATGGTATTTGGGACAGACTCTTTGACGCGACATATTCTTGCACAGGTGCTAACGCTAGGAAAAAATTTATCTCCACGCGTCGCCCAAATGTGTTCCTTTGCTGCCTTTCCCCGAATGGCCTAATTTATAGCTTCCTATTGCAGCTGATTTAATGGTAGGGCTGCCATCTGTCTCACCTAGGGCTTTATTTGTCATATACTTACCATGGGAGCAGGCCTGGAATTTGAGGGAAAATAAATATGTTTAAAAATTCTAAATATTTAACAATATATATTAAATATTTAAAGAGATTAAAATACTACTAGTTTAAAATCGTAGTTTTTTTTATATTTAGAAAAGTTATTAATTTAGAGTGAATTTTTAAAAATTATATGTTTTGTTATAAAAAGTATCAAATTCATTAAACAAGTTTCTAGGTTCATAGCATGTTCTATTGTAACTTAAATATCTGTGATGCATTTCGAACTTGTTTAGTTTAGCTTTATCAATCCGTTTGTATTTTTTTTCTCAAAAATTCCCAAAATTGTTTAACATAGTTACTTGTCGCTAGTTTTGAAAACATTGCCTATATTAAGGCCAACTCTATCAAATCAAGGGATTTTGCATCTTTCATTTTTTTGGTCTTTCAAATAGGTGTTGTAGTTGTTTGTGAGGGTGAAACTTTGGGTCACGTTGGTCGCATCTACAAGCCCACTGAACATAGGCTCTCACAAATGATTCAAAATCATAACAGTCTTTATCTTATTTCCCCATATATCACGGTTTCAAAAATCAAATGATAGTAGATACTGGCATCTCTTTCTTTCCTTCATTTCGTGTCAGGCCCCCCTACATAATTAATTTCAATATCTAAGTCAAATTCAAAACCTTTCGTATAATTACAAACTAGAAGCTTTATTGAATATCATTACTCGTTCTCTTCACAAACTCACAACTACTAGTGATCAATAATTTTTTTTTATAACTACACAATTTTTTAAAAATCCAATGTCTTCTAGACAATCTAGGTCTATATAAAATTCTTACTTATCATTTCTTGCTGGTTATACTATAATCGTTTTGAAAAGGGAATATGTAATGGCTTTGAATGTGCACTCCTTGCTAACTCTTCCTCTTCTCAGCTCTTTCATTTTCCATTGAATGTTGCTGATATAGAATAGAAAAGATAGTTGATGTTGCTATTCATTGTAACTTGTGATTTATCTGAATAAGAGAAGTTCCCCTGCTTAAAGAGTGGATGTAGTCTAGATTACCTAGATGAAACACTATAAACTCTGTGTCCACTCTTGCATCTTTTGATTCAGTTTTAGTTTTATTTTTACTTTATTTTCTATATCTTTTATTTAGCTCAATACTTGGTATTAGGGTTGTTTGAGTTCATTTGATTTTTTGAAAACTGATGAAGATTTACAGGCGCCATGGATGAGGCAGATAAGTGGAAAATTGAAAATTTTTCTTGGCAAAACTTTATGCTATGTAAAGTGTAGGTAGAGTCTTTACTCATCAAGAAAGATTTACAACTTGCATTGCTTGGAAAAAACAAAGGGCAAAGGATCATTCACAGAAAAAGAATGAGATAAATTGGATTTGAAAGAAAGGGCAATGATTTTCTTAGGTCTCTCAAGTAACATGTTGTTTAACATTTTAGCTGAGAGGACAACAAGAGAGCTAGTTGAAAAATTATCTTCATTGTATGAGATACCTTCAACATTGAATAAATTTTTTATATCGAAGAAGTTATATAATCTGAAAATTAAAGAAGGGGGAGTGATGTCAAATCATCTAAATGAGTTTAATTCATCAGCCAGTCAACTCATTTTATTTGGTATACCATTAGATGATGAAATAAAATCCATTTTATTATTATATTCACTTCCAAATAGCTGGGAGTGTGTATTAATGGTTGCGATCACTTCAATAGCAGCCAAGAGCAAGCTAATATTTAATGAAGTTGTAGCCACATTACTTAGTGAAGGCATGGGAATGAAGCACCAAGAACCCTCTTATAGTGATGCTCTAACTGTTGTGAGCACAAGCAATATAGGAAGTGTATGCATGAATATGCGGCCTCTACTAACACACACACTTCAACATGGTCTTTATTTGCGGATTCATCCCAGAATGAACATTGGATTGTTCATCATAAAATCAGCTGGCAAGGCGGCCTATTGCCTTCTATCTAAAGGGAATTGCTTGTTAGATATCCTCTGATTTGAGGTGTTAAGCAACCAGACCCTCTAAGAATGAAGGAACTAAGAAATAAAATTAATCTATATGATTACGCAGATTAATCTAGAATGAGAAATGCATTCTAATCTAAGAACAAGTAAAGGAAACAAGATTAATCATATGCATATTAAGCTAAATTAAATTAAGCTAAGGATGCAAATGTATGTAAAATATGAGAAAATGTGAGCAAATGTGAGTATGAATTCCAGCAGCAATTCGATGCAAATTTAACTGATTCAATTTGAGTAGAATAAGGAGTTAACTGATTTAACTAATTTTTGATCAATAGTGAACTGGAAATTTCCTTTTTTGAACTAAAGAGAGATTTTGGTAAGATATTTAATTTAACAAAAGGAGATATGCTCTCATAATTACTTTTTCTATTTAATTAAATAATATTTTAATTAATTAGAGACACTTTTCTTATTTAATTAAATAAATTCATTTAATTAATTAGGAATGGCTCCCCATTTAATTAAATAACTTTGTTTAATTAATTAAAATAGGCACATTTATTAAATTAAATAAATTTAATTCCATAGTACATTAGCCTTAAGATATAATTTAATTTAGTTAAAGTATAAATAACTAGTAATTATATTAAATATTAATTAATAGGTTTAATGTGACTAATATGAGTAAATACTATAGGAATTAAATAATAAGCATGATGAATGTAGATTAGGGTTTTCTGCATCGAACAATTAAGTCAAGTAGCAAATAGCCAAATAAGAATTTGCCTAATGGAATAGGACTTTAGGATTGATCTGAAATAGATTAGAATTGGTTGAGATCACAATGAGCCAATTTTGGGGTATTATATTTTGCCCCTCTTTGAATGAATGTGCGATTAGCACGTTCAATTCAAAGAAAATTAGAAAGTATGATGTGCAGATCAAAAAAAAGAGATTGGTTCCAAAATTGATTCTACGGAGACAAATTGATGAGCTTTTAAGGACTATCTCTAGAACAGAGTTTAATCCCAAGGAATCCAAGAAATATACCTAGATACCTAAATTGAAACAGATAAGCTTTTAAGGATCATCTCCAGCATGAAGCTTAATCCTAAGGGATCTAGGTACAACACCTAGATACCTAAGTTGATAAGATCTAATTATGAGTCACATAATCATCCCCGGAATGAGGCTTGATCCTCAGGATTCAGGCTTTAGATTGTCTCGATACATATCCATCAGACTCAGATCAAAAATGTTATAAGATGTGATCAAATGACGAAAAGATGAAGTAGATGGCAAGGATGCCAGAAAGAGGAGGACAAGATGCCCAGAGTAATGAGATGCCCCAAGTGAGAAGGACATAAAATGGGAACTAGATGCCTCAAGCAATGAGACTCAAAATGAGTTGAAATTTAGTTCAATGATGTAATCATCCTACCCCCTTAGGAGAGAAATCAAAAGATGACACACTAAAAGTATGATGTAAGGAGAGTGATGAAAGATACAAAAGAAATCCAAGGTTTACTAGAATATAGAAGAGATTAGAACGATCTAAAGAAATATAAAGAGATCAGAATAATCTTGAAGAAATATGAAGAAATCAAAATGATCTTGAAGAAAATGAAGAGATCATAAAGATCTGAAGAAATTTGGAGAGATCAGAATGATCTAAAGAAATATAAAGCGATCATAATGATCTGAAGAAATATAAAGAGATCAGAATGATCTGAAGAAATATAAAGAGATCAGAATGATCTAAAGAAATATAAAGAGATCAGAACAATTTGAAGAAATATGAAGAAATCAGAATGATCAAAAGAAATTTGGAGGTTGATCCGAAGTGATTTCAAGATCCAAAAGACCAAGTTTGAGTTAAAAAGATTCCAAAAATTGCAAAGTATCAGAAAGATTTGGACTACACAAAAAATTTTAAAATGCATTTTGAGCCACTTAAGTGTGTTAGATTTTGAATTCAATCTCAAAAAATGGGTATAGAGCAACCAAAGTATCCAAGAGGGTGATTAATGAATCATTTGTTACCAAGCCTCAATATTTGATCATCACCAGATATAGAACAAAGCTCGTAGGTCATACAATTTCCATTGACATTGCAATCATGGAAATATGAATATAACATACATTATTGATTTGTCGGGATTAAATGTAAGCATTCGAAGCACAAGAAGCCAGAATGACCAGAGCATTTGCCACTTTTAATGTAGCAAGTTAACATAAGCATCAAAGCATAGACGCTAGGATGACCTGAATGTTGCTTGCATAACTGACACACCAAACCCATGGGAGATCCATATTATTCTAAGTACTTAGTATTTATACTATCCACAACAACCCTTGCATTTGTAACCTGAGACAGAAGTATGCCAGATATACTCGCACTGACCCGTATGTTCACTTAGCAGGACGAGTATCAGTATTTGCTATAGTGTGAAGAGTTCACTCCAACAAACAAGGAGAAGAACCAATGTTATTGGCATATTCATATAAAAGGAGTCAAGGTACAACAACCATCCAATACGAGATGAAGGCTCTTATAGAGGACACCCCTTTTATGGGAATAGATCAACTTATTGGAACTAAACTGCAAACAAAAACCAAAGAAAAAGATCATGCCCCCAGTTATTACTTCTCTAGTCAAAGATGACATCATCAAGTTGCTCGAGGAGATATGATAAAGAAAAACAAAGCAAAAAACAAAAATGCTTAGCATATCCAAACAATTATATCATTTTTGAGTTCAATGTTTTTGGGATTGATGTCAAGTGTCAATGTCTAGAACATGTTTGAAAGAAATCTCTTCAATAGGGTGACGACAGTAGGCAGATGCAATCAGAATGACTGGTGACTAAGGTCAAAGAGGAAACTTCACGATGAAGAACCTAATAAGGACTGAGCGACAGTAGGCAGACACTGCCAAGATGATTGGTGACTGACGCAAAAGAGATCTTCCATAAAGAAATCTGGAGACATGAACTTAGCAATAGTAGGCAAACACAGTTGAAACAAGTGGTGACTATTGCAGAAGAGATTCTATGAGGAGAATCTTGAAAAGAGTGACACTAGCGATAATAGGCAGATGCAGTGAGAACCACTGGTGCCTGTTGCGAAGGAGATTCTATGAGGAGAATCTCAAAAATAGTGGCACTAGCGACAATAGGTAGATGCAGTGAGGACCACTAGTGACTGTCATGAAGGAGATTCTATGAGGAGAATCTCAAAAAGCATGACACTAGAGGGGAATGTCCCTGAGCTATGACAATACTCAATCCATGGATACATGAGCAGAAAGCAAGAAAGAAAAAGTGTGAAAGCAACTATACAGAATAGCCAAAAGATGCGCTACAAGATGGAGCATTGGGAACAAGAGGCGCCTATTTACTAGGTTTTCACCTTCTTGGCAAGATTCTCTTTTTTTTGCTACCATGATGCCTATTTCTAGGTTTTCACTAATGACACTTTTCTTGTTTTTCAATTTTTTTGTATTTTACTCTTTTTGATTTTTTTTTGTATTTTTTGGATTTTCACTTTTTTTGGTGTTACCAAGGCACCTATTGCTAGGTTTTCACCAGGGTAACAATTTTTTTTAGGACTTTTTTCCAATTTTTAGATTTTTTTCAATGATTACTAGCTCTCAAGAAGGATCACCTTAACTTTGTTTCAGTGTCTAGCAAGGTGTAGGACAGGATGTAGTAGCAAGAGAGTGGATATGCAAAGATGGATAGGAAAGGAGTATGAAGTGGTGAATGTTACCCTCAAGGAAAGCCTTCACAAGATTACCCAAGCTAGGGAAAAGGATATAAGCTCATGGTGTAATTAAGGGTATCGTGTAAGTAATCAAAGAAAATGACCATGTTAGGACATTGCTAAGAATTGAGTTTTCTTCTTTCTTTCGTTGATCAAGACCAAAGGGTTAATTGAATAGGATAGAAAATTTTGTTAAGGAGGTTATGAGTGAATGACTTTAGGAATGAGGACATCTGAAGGATAAGCAAGATCATGACAGGATGTCATGGATGGAAGAATTATGCATGACACTTGTTTGCTAGGTTTTCATCATGGTACTTGTCCAAGGTGCCACAAGAAGTGGTTTTCACCATAGGAAGGATTTATTTTTCTTTACTTTCGCTACCAAGGCGCCTGTTTCCAAGTTTTCACCAAGGCACTTTTTCTTTTCTTTTTTCTTTTTTTCTTGGATTTTTAGAGTTTTTGGAAAGAATTCAAGTCTTTCTCAAGTTATATAGCATTCCTATAAGATAGATAAGTTATGATAAGCCAAAGCCATAGCAAGGTACACTCAAAGATGCTGATAAGGTAATGGAGGGAGATAGGAAAATGAGAGGTGGATGGAGGATAAGATTGTTGGTTTTGGAAGACTAAAACAAGCAAGGATGGCAAGCAGGCATAAGATTTAGAGGATCTCATGAGGGTGGATGAGATATTAGGAAATATCAACATTGACACACATCTTGAAGGGTAGTGGAATGATGGAGGAAATATGGATGAAATAGATTGAGGCTTAGATATATAAGGTAGAAAAGCCATTTTGGAGAGGGGTGGAGTAGAAGGTTTTCAAACCTTTTTAAGAAGATGTTGGGAAAAAGATGGAGTGGAAGTCTTTGGAATCTTAAATGTCAATTTTTATTTGTTTTCAATATTCAAGTCCTTCAAAAGAGACTTGGGAATCCATATAGCTTTTGATTTTTCGTTAGATGCTTTGGAACACATTTCTTCAATAAAAAATTTAAAAACCCATACTTTCTTTGGTTGAGCTCTTTGAATAGTGGACCTTTGTGGTCCCTTTTGCATATTTTCCTTCTTGACATTCACATGTCGATTAGAGGAGACATAGTGAACATAGTGAGTATAATTTCTAGATTTATGGATTCACCTAAGAACTCACATTGGCAAGTAGGAAAGAGAATATTGAGATACATTGCAAGGACTCTAAATTATAGCATAATATATTCTTCTTCAAATTATTTTCAACTAGTTGTATATACTGACAGTGACTTTGTAGGAAGTATTGATGATAGAAAGAGCACATCAAGATATGCATTTCATCTTGGAACAAGTGTGGCATGGGCATCAAAGAAGCAACCTATCATGACTATTTCTTCAACTAAATTAGAATATGTAGCTAGTACATCAGCAATATATCAAGCAATATGGATGCAAAGAGTCTTGAAACATCTAATGCATGAGCAAGAGGATTCTACTACAATCTATTGTGATAACAAGATTGTCATCGCACTATCAAAGAATCATATTTTTGACAAGACAAAAAGCACATTGATACTACATATCATTTTATTCAACAATTGGTCAATAATGGAGAAATCAGCTTAGAGTATTAATGTAGATCCGAAGATCAATTGACAGATATATTTACAAAGGCATTAGCACAAGAACAATTTGAATATCTAAGAGATCAAATGAATATTATAAACTTTGATATAATTAATGGTAGAAATTAGGGGGGACTATTGGCATGTGGTAATTTCTATAGCGATCAACAATCTAGAATTTGGTATAAATTTTTCAACCACCATATTTAATATGGAAGCTTCCCACCGCCCTTCTATATACATTGTTCTCTTTCCTCTTTTTACATGTGATTTTTGACTACCACATATTCTAGATCCTATCCTTCCTATTGTTAATGTGTATGGTTCTAGACCTCTATGAATAGAGGTAGATGTAATGGATAGAATCATCAGACAAATAAATGATAATACAAAGCTTTCTCATTTTATTTTAGTTTTCTCTATCTCTACCCACCTTCAAATTAGAGGGAATGTTTCATGGTAGAGAGGAAATAATTTGTATATCCACATTTAGAAATTAAAAATTTTTGAAGCAAGCTTCATGTTTTCAAATTACTATCTTGTCTCACCAAAGATTAGAATAACCTCATCGAATATTTGCAAAAATGGTCACCAAAACAAAATTACAAAATTATTTTACTACATTTTGGGATTTTCCTCTTAAAAGACATTCAAATATTCAAATGTGAATTTAAAATTAAAATAAAATTAGCAATGAAAATATTCAACCATAAATCAGCCAGTACATAAAATTAAAAAAGCCCCAGCTCTAATATAGCCATGCCACCTCCAAATCAGTGGCACTAATGTTGGCAATTTTTTATTTTTTATTAATGAATGGTGTCCTTTTCTATTAATAAAATATACCTAGATTACAATTCACAAAAAAGGGCCAATGGATACAAGATCACCTTGCGAATGAGTTCTGAGCTGAACTAATAAAATAGCCATAGTCAAAAATAGAAACTATTCATAAAAAAAAATCATATAAGGCAACTTTAGGCTGCCTAAGTAGTGCCAACCAAGGGTGGTGAATCATCTTTGTCTTGAAACCCCAATCAGCTTTAGGATTGGGAGAAAGGCTAGGAATAGTCCAGCCATCATTAGTAATAGTAGTAACAGTTGCAACCTTCACATCTTTGACCTCTAGCCATAGAGGAGAGATCACCAAGTCTAGGCGAGGTCATTTCCTGGAATGTGCACGATGAGTACCAAAAGGAGGAGCCAGGGACCAACCAAAACCACCACAGGGTGGGGAAGCTGAGTGACACCTCCATGCACCATCACCACCACTATAGAGTGGTGGTGGGAAGCCTAGGAGCATGGGGTGTGTGAGTGGTAGCTAGAGGAGTGGTGGCGAGGATGGTGGCCACAAGGCATCAAGGTCTCTACTAAGGCATTAGGGGAGACTCTAGAAATAGTGCATGGAGCATTGCCCCAGTGATTAAGAAGTTCCTATAGGTGAGCTAACTTGAGTGCAACTTTTTTAGCTTGTACCTAAATTTGCATAATTATATTATTACAAATGCATGCCTTAGTATACATAGCAGTATTAACATTCAAAAAATTTTGTGAAAAGAATGGCATTCCTATCTTTCCAAAGAGAAAATAGAATCTCCAGACTAAAGGTATGCCAAATTTGGGAAAACTTTTGAGGAAATCTGTAAGATTCACCCAATAAAATCATGTGCCAAGAAAAAGACTCAGGTTTGAATGGCTTAAAAAAATCATAGATCCAATGCCAATAATTCTGAGCATGCTTACAAAACTAAAAAATATGCATGAAAGACTCTGGTTGTCCATAGAAGGGGCATCTAGGATCAGGAACCTCAATGTGTTTGAGTTGAGGCCGTAGGATAGGACCTTGGAAGGCCATGCACCAAGCAAAAGTGCAATCTTGGGTTTAGCTATAATATTCCATATGGTATCAAAGTGTTTTCTCCATCAAGAAGGAGAAGATTGCAAATGTCATCTGTGGTTTAGCATATCCACCATCAAAAGATGAGGAAAAAGCCATTTGTATCCAAAAATTGGCTTGTAATTAGAAAAGGGAGTGGCAAGATACCACTTCCAATCAAGCCACCAAGGGCGAACAAACTAAATCCCTACTTTATGAACTAAGCAAATAGGGATGGAAGAAAATAGAAGCTCAAATGTCTACTTGTCTAAATGGATAATGCGGTATTGTACTTGCATATCTTCTTGGGTCTTGAAACTCATTGTGACCCTTGAAAAGAGGTCCTTAGGAGTTTTGATGCCACATTTAAAAAAATGCAGAGCATTGGCCACTTGAGTCTTGGTGAGGGAGGTACACTGAATGGAAAATAGGGGAGACCACCAAATGTTCTGTTGATTCAAGGAGAGGCCATTGCAGAATTCATCTCCAGCCCATCGAAGCCAAGGCTTAATAGCCTCCCAAGCTTTCCAAATGCTCTTGATGACAAAGAGCCTATAATGGCCATAGGCTCATGCATGATGAGAAGATTTTGAAAATCAATCCCCTTCCAAGCAAGGTTTTTGACAGGAAAGCCGAAAGAAATGCACGGCCAAATAAGAATCTTCCAAGTTTCATCTCTTGAAATAGCCCTAATAATCCATTTTACACAAATAGCAAGGCCTTGTTTCTGAGTGGAAAGTACACCAATACCACCAGACTCTTTTGGGAGACAACAAAATCCCCAGTCCACTCTGTACAAGCCATGGTGATCAGAACCAAAGGCCCAGAGAAAATCCTTGAGCTATCTTTCCAACTTCATGTAAGAAGCTTTAGATGGAGCCCAGAAGGAGGAGTAATACACATGAGTGGTTGCCAAAATCTTTAAGCAAATCTAGAATTTTTTAGTGAGGGAGAGAAGCTTTATGATTCAGTAGTTGAGCCTTTTACTAATCTTGGCCAACACAGCAATCAAAAGTTCCAATGGTGATGCCTGGAAAGGAAAAGGAATGCCAAGAAAGTCAAATATTTCCCCTTGAGCAACCCATTTTCACTCAAACTAGCTGAGCCGAGGTGGAGCTAGCAAAAAAGACTAATAGAAGTAGAGAATTTTATGCCATTGAATGGAAAAACCAAAGGCTTAATAAAAGGTGTTAGACAACTTAAAGCATTATTGATGTTTTCTTCATCCTCTAAAAGAGTAAGAAAAGAATCATTGACAAAGTTTCCAGTGAATAATTGGGAGCATGATTCAAACAAGGAAATGCCATGTACCAGTCTTGAGGAGACAAAATGTGCAAGTAAATAGCCAAAACCTTTCGCAGCAAGGACATAAAGTGCAAGAGCTAGCAAACAACTTTTCCTAATGGAACCAAATAGTCCAAAAGCCTTAGATTGCAAATTTTTGATGGTAATGCAAGAATTAGCATCTCCAAAGAGCATCTCCATGGACTGAAGGAAATTGGGGCCAAAACCCAGAACTCAGAGCATAGCCAAGATGTAGGGCCATTCAATGCAATCATAGGCTTTAGCAAAATCTATCTTAAAAAAGATAGCCTTCTGATTGGACTTGCATGCCCATTCCATTCCATTCCAGACAACAATGATGTTGTCAAATATATATCTGGACTTGATGAATCCAGTTTTCTCTGGCCACAAAAATTAAGGGCAACATGTGCTTGATTTTGAGAGAGAGTGCCTTGGCAATAATTTTATAAGACACATTCAGAAGGGTAATGGGTCTCCAATTGCATATGTCCTCTAGATCGCCAGCTTTAGGTAAGAATTTGATATTTCTTTTGTTTATAATGGCTCCTAAGATTTTAGAATGATAGGCTTCAAGATAAACTTTGTGCAGATTAGGATCTGTATGCTCCTAAAGGTGTTTGTAGAATTCACAAGGAAACCCATCACACCCAAGGGACTTGTCATCCACCATGGAGAAGACATTTTTTCTTTAAGGTCTTAGAGGGAAAGAAGTTGCTCACAGAAAGCACATTGCTCAACTACAACGGTTTGGAGTAATAGAAATACACTTTCTGAGACCTTCCTCCTGAGCAACCAAATTCCCCTAGGAAGCAAACATGTTCTCATAGTGATGAAAAAATTCTTGTAGGATGGTAGGGAGACTAGATAGAACAAAATTTCCTTGTTTAATCATTTTAATCCCAACATTGGTATGACAGGCGCAAAACCTTGATAAAACTCCTTCAAGGCTTTGTCACCAACCTTCAACCAATGGAGATGGGCTTTGATTTCGGCTCCCCAAGCAGCAAAATTATCAAAAATTTGTTTGTCATGATGAAGCTTGGCAAGCTGAATTTGTAAGTCCACATCAAAGGGCTTGAGGGTGAGGGCTTCAGAGGCTTTTTTTAGGGCAAGCCTATTAGCTTCATATGACCATTTTCTAAACATAGCTAATTGTCACCCATAAATGCGTAGGAACTAGGTAGTTCTAGTAATGGCATCATTCTGCCATTCAATCCATCCCCTTTGAGAATGCAGACATGGTTCCAAATTCCAAACACATAGGATGTGCAAGATGGTGGAAGCATGCTCAACACTGACATGTTGAGTAAGAACTAAGACTTGGCCACCTTTGGGATAGCTGTTTGCCAAGAAATGACAAAATAAATGGGATAGTGGTCAAATAATGTCACATATAATAGGGGAATGACAGGTAGAATTTGATCCTTAGAAAAAGAGAAAAAATATTGCACAGTGATCATAGCACGATCGAGGCATTTTAATATGCAGTCAGAGCCAGCTCAAAAGTTAGACAAAGTGTGCCAAACCCCACTCTCTTGGCGGTTGTTGGCATTGGGATAAAAAAGGCCCAATTTATTGCACATGTAATACCAGGCTTGTCTTTCCCCAGCTCTCCAACAAAAAGGTAGAATGTCATCTTTGTCAAACACCACTTCAACCATATTAAAATCCCCACACATGACCCAAGTAACTAGAGGCAAATTGTTAGCCAACCAGGCCCACATCTAGGATCTTTCCATAGCACCATCAGACACATAAATATTATTGACTCCAAAAGAATGATTGTTAATGGAAAGCAAAAGCCAAATAATTCTATGTGTGGGATCAAAACTATGCAAAATAATAGTAGAATGAAGGTGAGGTGATAGGAGAGTAACTACACCTCGGCAGAAGTCTTTGTAGCTACCTTAATCCCTTGTGTAGTAGTAGGGTTTGAAACTTGTAAAACTCTCGGAGTACTTCCTTTGTCCACCGCTTGCATCCCTATGGTGGCTGGAATTGATGCTCCTATAGGCATAGGAGGAACCGTAGCGATCATAGCATAGGACTACTTCAGGGGCAAGGGAGTTGAGGGAGCCTTTCCTTTATGCCCAATAGTAGCCCATTCTTATTTCTTCCATTTGGCTTGTTTGACAGGAACCTCTTTAGGCATGGGCTTGACCCTAGGCATAGCCAAAGGGTAGTCCTTGATTTTGTGTTTTGTGGATTGGCACCTATAATAGGTGTTGGGGAGGTTCAAGTAAAGCACCTTCTGGGGGAGGGTTTTAGTCCCAATCTGAATTTCCACATAATCCTTAATATCCTTGAAAAGATCCACATCTATGCAAATGCATTGTTGCAAGCAGGCATTAAAAATTTTCTCAAGCTCCTTAGTGATAACTTTTCCAAAGGCTTTGGCAATGGACTCAATGAAAGGCCAGCATGGCAGGGGTAAACCTGAGAACTCAACCCACACAGCAACCCTAAGCTTTTTATCATCTAAGATTGTCAAGTCTCATAACCATTTTTGAAAAAGAAGCAAAGAAGAATGCAAAGACCAAGGACTATTGTTAAAGACCATATTTACTTGCAACAAGTTAGGGAAGAAAAATAAAAAAAACCTTTGGTAAGGTTTTGCACAGTGTCAAGGCAAACTCCATGAGGAATTCAGCTCTTGTTAACCTATTCTTGGAGCATAACTTCATGGGGAGTCCTACCCACAAAATCACCCATCAAGGTGTGTTTTTCTAACCAATCACATGCAGCATCAAATTCTTCCAAAGGAAGGATAATGTTAGGATTACCTTGTGAAAAATATTTAGGACAAACTTATTTGGACGTTTGTTCAGTGGTGATGCCATGGCAGACCAAAGCAGCAATGTGAACACCAAAAACAACTAGTTCACCATTGGTTAGAGCCATTATATCCTAGCCTAAAAAACTCCCATAGTAAATGCAGTGTGACAAGTGGTTCTTACAAATAGAAAGTTCAGACAAAAATTTCTACACAAAAAATTGAAAGTTCACAAGAAGCAAGAAACCCTAGCAGAATGAAAAAACTCTTCATTTTCATTTGAAAATTTTGATAAGATTCCACTTTCCAAAATAAATTTGAAGATGTATTTATATGCAGGTGTATCTAAGTAGTTTTTAAATTGTATTTTGTATATATAAATTAAATCGTAATGTATATGACTATTTTAATGTTTTGGATTCATCTTAACACTTCTAAACGTTCCACTTCTAAATGTTTTAATATATTTAAAGTTTTCATATTTATTTATAAATTTTGTATATTAGTCTATTTATAAATGTGACTAGCCTCTATAAACATGCAATATTATTAAATTCCAAAAAATAGTTTATAGAATTTGTTTTACCAAATCTTTAATTTTACAAAACAAATATTTAAAATTCTTCCCTAAGCTGGTGGGGCTATTTCCAACCCCAACCCATTTTCATCCTCTCAACTAGAAAGTAGGGCTCCTAGTTAATAGGAAAAGATTCAAAATTAAGCTTTAGCCCAACCCCAGCACCCCAACCCCTCCCCCCCCCCCAAAAAAAAAAGATCATGGGACCTCCAGCTCCTTAAATATAGAACCCAAGCCCCCTCCATGGGACCCCTGCCTAAGTCCTTTTCAATTGATTCCCCTTTTCTTTAGTGTCATGCTCAAACTACGAGGGCAAAAAAACACACAATTTTTTGAAATAATAATTAGAATGCTCAAAGTTTAAAAAGGTTAAGATCACAGTTAAAGGTTCTTTACATTTCATCTTAAGTTTATAGTCTTAAGGAGGAATACATCGTTGAGATTAAACCTCTCATTGTTACTCAAATCTTGACATTGTTAAAATTACTACTCTCGTTATTAAGTTGATAAAGACAAAAGTTTATGATATTACATTAACTTATAAAGGTATGCAAATTTTACTTAAATAACAATGTATATGAAAAGAAGATTAATTAAACAAATTCCCCATTTAAACTTATTTCAAAAAAAAGAAATCAACCCTTCTATACTTAGATTCAATTAACATTAATGATAAAACTATTTAAGTTTAACTAATTCAAAAGTAATAACAATTTAATCAATAACATAATATCACGATAAAACATAATATATACTACTAACTAAAATAAGTATAACGATTAAAAACAAAACATTAATCCCAAACTTTAAAATTAAAGATTATTAATGTGAAATATAAATTAGACATAAATTTAATTTACCGACAACTAACTAATTTAACTTAAAACTAACTAACTAAATCTAAAATTGATCTAACCATATACAAAATGAGTGACCAATCTTTAAATAAAACTTAACTTTTAAAATTTAAATAAAATTAAAACTAACTAATTAAAACATGAAATTAAATTACTACAACCAAAGAAGTATATGTAAAATTTAAAACAAATAGCTTTAACAATATTAATAGCAAATTTAAACTTTATTTATAAAAAAAACTATTACTAAACTTACATTTAAACTAACTAACTTAACACCTATACTAATATGCTAAAGTTAAAATGACTTACAATTTAATATAATTAAACTAACAACTAAAAACAACTTACAATAAAAATAATAAATTATAAATAAACAAATTATAAACAAAACTAACTATCATACAATACTAACCTAACTAACTAACCTACTAACTCTACCCTTTAACCCCCTACACACCTACATTAGCCCTTGGGCGAGCGCTTCCCAAGGAGCGTTGTCCTTGGGATAGCGCTCTGCCCCATACTGACCAGCGCAGACCCTAATCAAAGGTGGGCAGCCCAAACATAATGAAGACAAATTTAATAAATTGCCAACTTTGATAAAGTCCATCCAACCAAAGTGAGTGCTCAACGCATAAGGAAAGAAGAAAGGTGGATGGGACATGGGGGGACAAGGTGACGTCACCCGCCCCACCCCCCCCCCCCCCCCCCCATGACTTGCAAAAACAAACTTTTGTTTTTTAAAACCTTACTAAAAATTCATTCCAAATTTGACATCCCCCAAGGATGGGAAATGCATTTATGTTAAAAAGTTTTATAGGTAGCAAAATAGGATTTTTAGGATATCTACTATAACTATGATATTTTTATTTTCTTGATGTTTATTTTAATATTGATTTTAAATTTTAATCTAATTTTTTTAATAATCAGAAAGGATCTTTTAAGAGAATCTTTTGATTCTTTGTTACCAAAAGAATTAATTTGAATCATCATACAAAAGGCAGAGAGTTTTACTCTCTTAAAACACTTTTTTTTTTTGAAAATTTATCTAAGTATGGATTTTAAACCAATGTATATATATTTTTTGATAGATTTAAAACATAGGTTTAAACATTGTGATACCATAATTATTTGTTCTCTATATAACTTGGATTGCAATAATTCGATCTTTGTCACAAATTTCTTTATAAAGCAAACCTATAAGGACTTGTAATAACCTTAACATAGTTATCATTTTGGACATATAAGGAGCATATAGGGAACTTGAAAATTTTCTCAATTAAACCATCATCAAAACTTCTTATTCCTAATGTGCATCCATCTAATGAAATTATGATTAAGTCACAAGACAAGCAATTATACTCAATCACCAATTTTATTGGGAAACCTGATTCAAGGGATCAGCCAGGAAAGAATCAAGAAGAAAACCCAGCTTCTTTGCCAGTCCAAAAAAGTTTGAAAATACAATTACATAAGATTTCTATCCTAAATTACATCACTTAAATTAAATTTCCTTCATGAACCTCATCAAAGGTTCCATATCAAATTCTGCAACACATTACTATGAACCAAGGAGGAAACAAATATATGATCGGGTTACAACCAAGCATAACCAAGAGATAATCAAACAAGCATAATCATACATGGTTTACACAATAGGATTTACATTGAATCAAAACTAGGGAAAGGTTGATTCTTCCAACCAGGAGAAGTCAAGCACAACACCAAACAGATGTCCAATCGGGGCTATATACCAAGAACGTCTGTTCTTCCATTTCAACATACCAAAATCATACAAGGTTTGTGCTAACAGGTAGGGGCCCATAACACCTTACCCTTTCTCCTTCTTCTCACCCTGAGAAGAGACTCTACACTGGTCGGAGTTCAACTAAACAGACCTTTCCCAAAATTGGTCACTTCTGCCCTCTCTAAGGGTGAGTAATACCAAAACACCCATGCAAGAAAAATCTCAAAACTTCAAACATAAAAAAGAAAGGAAATCATCCAAAAATAACATGGTTTTCAAAGCTTCCCAACATACCCAAAAACATACAAACATTGAAACAACAACAAGGTAGCATAAGCATGAAACAAGAATAAAATCTGAACAAGGGAGATGAGAAATCCAACGTTCACAAGGAGGTAATGGAAATGAACAAGTTTCAATAGAGTTTGCCTTTTTTCTTCCTTCAATCTTCAAGAACTCCTCTCTAAATGTAGAGATTGGGTAACAACCTCCACAAGACCAAGAAGGGCCTCTAAATAAGCCTCAAGCTCAACCACCAAAGGGATCAATAACTACCCCCCACCCACTTGCAATTCTCGAAACTCCTAACTCAACCTACACTATGATTAAACCCTAAGTGGAGGTGGGGTAATGAAAGTCATGGTAACCATAAGCAATTTTCGCACAAAGGCAAAAAGGGACTTTTTGAGTGATCTCCAAAGTCAACAAAAGGGGCTTAGGGGTTGGAAAAGACCCCTAACCCATACCCATACCCCTTGGGTATAATTATTTCATGTTTTGAAGCCTTAGGAAAAGGTTTAGAGCTAAACAAAAGCTAGGAAATAATTAGGACCAACTAACAACTCTAAAAATTAGATTAAGCACTAATTCAGATTAAGGATGACTAAACTCGATTAACAATCAAATTAGCAAACTGGCACTCACTTAAACCAACTAAGGTCCAAAGGGTACACATCTAACCCTAATCAGCACGTTGAAGAGCATACACAATTGATGAGTGTCAAGTGATAGTAACAAAACATAATTACGAGACATTCACATTTACTGAACACAGAAAGATACATTCATACATCTCACAATACAATACTTGAATTATGAACAACAAGGTTTCCAAATTTAGAACATGGAGATTAGTTATGTTCCTTCATTAGTTTCCTCGACTAAAATATCTGCACACTCATTGCATACATCAGTAGTCCCAAAAATCACATGTACATATATACGTATCAGTAATTCTCATAAATTGAAACATACATTAATAATGGTTTCTTCATCCTCCTTAATTCTTAACCATTTAAAAACTCTTAAATCAAAGTATCAATCCTACGTTTACTGATTTCATCAATATACATATACATAAAACATTAAATAACGAACTCAAATATCTGAAAATAACATCACACAACATGAAATAATATAATATGTTCAAGTATCTGATAATGTCTCAACATCTCGAGTCGTGAGTAAAAAAAAGATAAAGTAATAACTAAGGCTATGAAGGGTCAGGGCGAGGCCTCACATCCTCCCCCACTAGGCATGAACTTCCTCCTGGAGTTCATCAAAAGACAAGGGTATAGAGATTGCATCCGTGCTGCATCCTCCCAAGAAATCATGACCTCATCGTAACATTCCCACTAGACCCTAACTTGATCTAGCTCTCAACCTCGAGGAGCTAGGGTCTATTGGGCAATAATATGGATAGTCTCTAGCACTAACTAGCTGACCAACTCCACTTGTAGCCTCAATAATTGTACCCTGATGCTCAATCTAGTAGTTGTCAACTGCTGCAAAAACTCTATGGAACCTGCCCATGTCTCCAACTGTCGGCTCTGAAAAAGCCCCTCTCTGACCACTGGATGATTGCCCTTATGGACACTCTCTAGCTATATGACCCATGCCACCACAAGCGTAGCATGGCCCTGGGGTATAAAATCATGTATCTTGTGATCCTTACTGTTGTGGGCCTCCTGATCTACTAGACCCACTATATCCACCCCTAGAAGATTGTTGAGTTTACACTGCCTGTGACTGTGGGGTATGTACTTTTTGATCCTATTGAGTTTACACCTAGAAGAGCTTGGGCTTAGAGCCCTGATTACCCTGTGAAGGTTCCTATTGCTGCTACTGAGACTGTTGGCCCTTAGAGGACCTTGGTGTATAGTTTTGATTCCCTTTCCAAGGGGGTTTCTGTCAGGAAGAGTTTCGGTTCTGAGACCGATCCCGTGATTCCTGTCTACTCCGGGTATCCTCTACCATTAGTGCTATCTCCACTACCTATCTGAAGGTGGTAAGGAAGGCCATCCGAATTGGACCCTGAAGTGCAAAATTCAAACCCATGATAAAATGATGTACCCGTAGTTTCTCTTCCTTCATGTATTCCACATAAGGAAGGAGCTCGAGAAACCTACTCTCATACTGAGCCACTGTAAGACCTCTCTGATAAAGAGAATGGAACTCCTCTATCTGTTTCTGTCAAAAATTCTCTGACAAGTACCTCTCTTGAAATCTTTCTAGGAAAGACTCCCATGTGACGATATCCATCCTCACTCTACCTATGATCTCCTCTTGATGCCACCAATTGGAGGCATCCCCTCTCAACTGATGAACTATGAGGTGTGACTTTAGATTACTCCCATAGGGTCGTAATCCAAAGCAAAGTTGTAGGCTATGCAACCATGCCTCTGCTACTATTCCCTCAGTGGAACCCGTAAGTAATAGTGGCCCAAGTCGAATCAATTCCTTGATATGATCTCCTATACATCTAGGAGGTCTGACAAATGGGGGTCCTCTTTGGTGTATTGACTCACCTTCATGCTCATCCTGCCCCTCTACCTGTCTTAGTGGGGGACTCCTAGTCCTCTCTCTGCCTTTGGGCCCACCTCCTCTGGGTCCCTCTGCTTCCACTACTAGAATTTGCTAAACTGGCTAAACTATCGGTACTACCCTCTATTGAACTACACTGATCAAAGTCTGAAGTGCATCTATAATTTCCTGATTCAATTTTGGTGGTGGTGGAGGTGGAGGTGGTGGTGGTGGAGGTGGTCCATCCCCCTATCCCGCTCTACCACTTCTCGCCCTACAAATTCTGCCTCGTTGGTTGCTTCGAGTAATAGGAATGCCCAAACTACGAGGGCAAAAACACAAACAATTTAATGTTTAGTTTAAATTTCAGAAGTGTAAGGGTTTAAGGTTCCTAGTGTTGAAACATGGGCTCTGATATTTAGCTTGTATTGAATAACATTTTAGGGTTTCAATTTTAAATATTTTATGGATAGTTGTTCAACATACCAATTTCATTGGGATTCGCTATCCTCCTTACAAATTGCACCATTGACTACATTTCAAATAAAGGAAATTTTATAAAATGTTCAGCATTTGATCTTTATGATTTGTATATTTTGTAATCACAAACAACAAAAAAATTGTGAAAATTTAGAATGAACGGACAAGGATAAGCTCCCTACAAATTGCAAAAAAAATGCCAACAAATAAAATAAATTTGTCAATTATATTATAGGTGAGTGTGAGAGCAATGAGAAGCAGTGGTTGTCAGCTGAGCTAGGGCTCCATCCCTAGCCTATGTCTATTGTGTGCCCCTTTTTGCTATTATTCTTCCCTATTCTTTTTGGGTTAATGGTTTTTGGAAAAAGTTAGTGTGGGATTTGATTCTTCAAGCGCATTTGAAGAAAATTTTAGATTGGATTTTTTCTTGTTTGCATAGCAATGCCTGGGATTTCTTCTTCGTTATTGAGGATGGATGGTTCTTCTCCAATTGTGCATGCAATGAGATTTGAATCATTTTTATTCAAGGAAGAGCTCGAAGATGAAAAGCTAATGGTTGTTTTTTACATAGCCATGATCACCACGTTCTGGTTATTACTCTAGCAGCAGTGATGGAGGACATTAAATTGGACCAAGCATGCTTTGATATGCAAATTTATTGGAATCTAGATTTTGTTATCTACTCTTGAGGCATGGATCCACTATTCATGGTAGGTGGAAGGAGATATGGAGATCATGCTAGTAGGGAATAGCTATTTTTTTCTTGTATTCTCATGCATGTCTAATTGTGATCATGTGTTGGAAGGAGGCCCTTATTTATACAACCATGTCAGGTTATTTGTCAAACCCTGGCATTCAAGATTTAATTAACCTGAGGATATCCCTTCAATAGTGCCAATTTGGGTTTGCTTACCTTGCCTTCCCCTGGAATTCTAGTGAGAAGATATGCTCTATCAAAATCCTACTTTACAAAGAAAGTAGACTGTAATTGTGAATCAATTCCTTAATAAAAAGGTTATTTCTTTTGCTAGAGTTTGTGTTAAAATTAATTTGAATAACCCATTACTAGATTCTTTGGATATTTCTCTTGGAGCTTCTTCTTGGGTGCAACAGTTAGATTATGAATCCCTCCCTTTCTAGTGTTGGATATGGCATGAGTATGGTCATTTACAACGTCAATGTCCATGCAACTTGACTTCCAAAGGAGTGGATGGTTCTATGGTTGGCAATGGTGGTGGTTTGGAAGATATTGTAAGGAAAGGACAAGCTTAGATGGATAATATAACCAAGGGGAAGTATCAGTGGAATGCTACATGAAAGGGAAAGGATCAAATGCAAGATAAGGATGGATTTACCCCTGCTCACCCATGAGCTAAAGGGTGTGGTCAGAAGAGGCCATTTAAAGATGAGGGGCTATTCCTCATAATGTCTCTTTTGACCTAATTTTCTAAGATGAGGGGCTTTTACCTAATGATGCTTGTGGGGCATCTCTAGTTTTGGTACATTAGAACTATGAAGTCCCTATAGCTCTTATGTTGGATTCTCTTGTGACACCTGTGGTGTCAAAGGATAATGATGTTGTTCTAGCCAACTTGGTTAAGGATGTGCTAACATCTAGTAAGGGTCAGGGGTCTCCTCTCCCCTTAGAGTTGATTCCTAGACCCTTTAGGCGGGTTTCCTTTACTCCTCCTCTAAGGAGTGGGCACAAAACAAACCAAGTGAAGATTAAACTCATAGGAGATATATTTATGGAATCTAGGTTAGTGAAACCATTGGATGCTCATTTTCCTCATTCTACTCAATGATGATTATTCTCTTATGGAATGTTAGGGGGTTGAATAGCATCCCTAGACAAAAGGCTATTTAGATTCTGGTGGTTGATCATTCTCCTAATTTTTTGTATCCAAGAGACTAAGCTCTCTATGGATTCTATGGTCCAACATTCCTCTAGTATTTGGACTCGTAGGCAATGCTAGTGTGTTAGGGCTAGGGCAGTGCTGGTGGTTTGGCTATCTTTTGGGATTCATGGAAAATTTCTCCCCTTGGCTGGGTGTCTTCTCACATAGCTCTCTCTATGGTGTCTTCTACTTTGGAATTAGGAGAGGAAATCATGATTACTAATGTGTAGGTGCCTTTTGATTTTGTGGAAAAGGAGGAACTTTCGAGGCATATTCAATATGTTAGAAATTGTCACCCTTTTCATCCTTGGGTGTTAGCAAGGGACTTCAATTCAGTCTTAAGTCTAGCGGAGAAGCAAGGTGGTTTGGCTAGATTGGGGCCTTCTTCTACTCTTCTTGAGCAACATATATCAATTTTGTATCTCTTTGATGTTAAGCCTTCTCAAAATCTGTATACTTGAAATAATCGAATGACTAGGGCTGATGCTATCTCAGAACATTTAGACAGATTTTTGGTTAGTGGCACCCTTAATCTCTCTTCAAAAATCCTAGACTGGAGTGGTTCTCATCATTGGCCAATTAAATTTTTTGCTACTAGGGCTTCTATTCCAAAGCGTCCACTGTTTAAGTTCCCATTGATGTGGCTTCATGACTCCTCTCTTTTTTATTTTGTTTTATGTTGGTGGAGAGATGGCACTCCTGCATATGGTACAGTTATGTTTTCATTTTTAAAAAGGCTTCAACATGTTAAAAGGAAACTCAAGATATGGAATAGAGAATGTTTTGGGCACCTTCATTCTATGAAGAGGCTTTCTTAGGAAGATCTTGATGTCATCACAAGTCAGATTAGAGATCGAGATTTCTAAGAGGATCTAGGAAGGACTGAATTCCTTGCTTCTAGAGCTCTAGAAGAATGGGAACTTCATGAGGAAATTTTTTGAAAGAAAAAGGATATATTTGATTGGCTCCAGGAAGGTGATCGGAACATTACTTTTTTCTATAAAACGGTGTAGTCTGACCAAAATTAGAGAAATGTCTCTTCTTTAGTTAGTTCTAATGGTACCCAACTAACTTCCTTATTAGCTTTATTCTATGAGGCTACTTGGTACTTTTATACCCTCTTCTTTGAGGACTCTCCTCCTACTGATAATGAAGAAAATATTATTTTGTCTTGTATTCCTTCCCTTATCACTCAGGAAATGAATGATTATCTCATGCGGCCAATATCTTTGGAAGAGCTGGAGGAGGTGGTATTTGGCATGCCTAAGGGAAAGGATCCTAGTCTTGATGGCTTTCTAGTTGAGTTCCCTTAGGAATTCTAGGACATTATTAATCATGATTTTTTGGGGGTGGTTAAGGAATTCTATTCTAGCAAGCAAATGCTTTGGGCATTGAATTTGACTTTCTTGACACTTATTGCAAAAAGACAGGGTATTAATCAATTGGAGTTTTTTTGACTAATTGCCTTATGTAGTGTGGTTTACAAAGCCATTACTAAGTTGATTATTGAGAGAAATAAAATTTGGCTCCCCATTATTATCTCAGAGGAACAAGGTGGTTTTTTTGTTGCAAGAGATTTTTTGGATGGTGTGGTTATTGCTATTGAGGCCATTCACTCTATGGCTAGTTTAAGGGAGAGAGCAATGTTTGTTAAGATGGATATGGCTAAGGCCTATAATGGAGTTAAATGGAGTTTCCTAAGGAATATTCTTCTTACCTTTAGATTTAGCTTTGATTAGGTGAGTTGGACTATGAGTTGTGTTACTTTTGCCTCTTTTTCAATTTTTCTTAATGGTTAACCTTCCCAACTATTTGATGGCTCTAAAGGCCTCAACTATAGTGACCCTCTCCTCCCCATATCTATTAATTATCATGGCTAAGGGCTTGGGAAAATTCATTAAGTATCAGGTGTCCTAGAATTCTATACAAGGGTGGTGGTGGGGTAATGGTTTACCTACTCTTTCTCACCTTCAATTTGTTGATATTCTTCTCTTGTGGGTCTTCCTAGGATTAAGGAAGCTGAAGCCTTTCGACATACACTAGATATTTATTTGGCAACTTTAGGCCAAAAAGCTAATGAGCACAAATCTTCCATTTATTTTTTTAACAATCCTAATTCTATTTAGCAAAGGGTTGTTGATATCCTGCAATTTCAAATTGGGTCGCTTCCTTTGACTTATCTTGGCATCCCTATTGTTGTTTCTAGGCAACCACATCTCTTCTAGAAAAATTTGATTAAAAAGCTTTAGGATAAGGTAAATCATTGGACTTGTAGATGGATTTCTATTGCTTCTTAGGTTACTATTCTTCAATTTTTTATCCAAGCTCTTCCTACTTATAGAAGAATGGTTCACATTTCTCCTATTTACTTTCTCAAGGAGTTTGTGGTCTTTCTCAAAAATTCCTTTGGAGTGGTAATTTGCGTAGCACTAAATGGAGTTTGATTAGCTAGGAGACTGTTTGTAGGCCTAAAAAGGAGGGTGATCCTTGTCTTTTATTAGCTCTCTTGAGTAGTCAAGTGTTGGTTGCTAAGCTTTATTAGCGATGGTGCTTTGCACAACATCAACATTGGGCTTGTATTATTACCCATAAATATTTTTGTGGTGTTGATCCTTTCTTTGTTTCTACACTTCCTCTTGAAGGTCACTGCTCAATGGTCAGGCATACTTTGAAGACTAGTGTTGTATTAGTCAAGAGACATCTATTCTGGATATGTAAGGGAGGCTTTGAGCCTTTGTTTTGGTCTGATGCTTGGGATGGATTCCCATCCATATTGTCCATGTACCCATATCTTTAGACTCTTTGTGATTCTTTTCATGCTATTGGATGGGATAAAGTGGCTCATTACAAGACTCCTTATCAATTGGGACTTGTTGTTGGTTACAGATGGAAGCACTCTTCTAATTGGCGTCCTAGAGGCATAGATGTAGATCATCGAGAGCTTTCTCAAATTTTGACCTCTAGGGAGTGTTCCTCTTTGCTAGGTCTAGATAATTTAGCTTGGGGAGGTACCTTGTCTGGTAAATATCATGTCTTTGCAAGGTATCATGAGATAGCTAGACAATTATTTGGGGATGCCATGATCCCTTGGTGGAAGCAAGTTTGTAATAAAGTTTCTTGGTCCAAGTGCATTTTTTTCATATGGCTAGTGGCTCATAGCCACTGTCTTAATATAGATTTTAAGGCCCCTCTTATTTTGTTTTGTATGGTAATGGGCAGGAGTTTGTCTCCCATCTTTTCTTCCATTTCTTCTTTTCTACTCAGCTATGGAACCTTTGGTGGAGTACTTGGGGTTGCTCTTGTAGGCATGCTTCCTCTTTCCGTAACTTCTAGGCTTGCTTGTGTGGTGCTCCCTCCAATTCTTCTCCTCTCCATGCTACTTGGATTGCTAGGCCATCATTCATTCTATGGCATATCTAGATTGAAAGGAATTCACAAATATTCCAAGATTTTTTGATTGGTGTTACGCATCTTTGGTGGAAGATCTCACATTCTCTTCAGGAAACTATTCAAGTAAAGTGTGCACTTGATGGGGTATGAACTAAGTTGATCTTTCTATATGCAATCACCTCAATTTTCATTTTTAGGTTGAGGTTGTAGCTCAAACCTATCAAAGAGTGACCAGGTAGCCTCAACAATAAAGAAAATACTAGGTGAATTGGGAAGGCCATTAGACTCCTCCTCCCCATGGAGTTCTAAAAATTAACACTAATGGTTCTTCTCAGGGGAATCCAAGCCCTGTTGGTATTGGGGGAGTGGCTCATTGTAGTTTTGGTGATGTTAAATTTTGTTCTCAGTGCATAAGGGTGACTACACTAATAATTTGATGGAAGCTTAGGCCATTTTATATGTTATGGAACAATGTTGTTTGCGGGGATGGTGCAAGATTATCTATGAGACTGACTCCCAAATGGTGGTGAACTTGCTTTCCTCATAGGAGCTTGATTATTTCAATTAGTAGCTAGCCACTATTGTCAATCAGATTCTTCTCTTTTGTACCTCTCTTGAGTTCACTAGGTTTACTTACATTCCTCATGAATGGAACAAAGTTGCTGATTGTTTAGCAAAATGGGCTTTTGGTCATGCTCTAGGCTAGAATATTATAGGTAGGGGGCAACTTCCCTTTGAGATGGTGCAAGAATTTGATGAATTTTTTGTTTAGGATAGAGCTCCTTTTTGAGCTCTCATTGTTGTAATCATTTCTATCTTAATAAATTTTTACCCCTCTTTTTCCTAATTTCAAAAACAAATTAAGCACTAATGACTCTAAAGTGTATGATTACAAAATTTCATAATAATAATAATAGTAATCTCAACAAAAATTGTGAATATTATTTTATGTACAAATTTATTTTGATTAGTGGTCGTAGGATTGAGGCCCGTGCACTCTTTGACAGAGTGTATTAAGTTAACAACAACATAAATTCCTATATTAAATCTTTGTAAAATACTCTATCTGTAAATAAAAATTAAATATATCAAATATCATTGCACAGTTCAACCATATTTTTCCCACCACTCATAAAGATTTATTATTTCTTTTGCCTATACTTGGCTTTCTCAACTACATTGTTGAGTTTACCCTTGTCAGACAAAACCTTGAAGAAAATTTCAAAAAATTTTGCATAGTTATGCTTCTTAGTTTCATTCTCCCTCTTCCAACTTCTCATCTTCTCATCTTCCATTAATATCTTCTACTTCAAAGTTTCAATCTTAGACTACATCTCTGTCAAAATCCTCATGAGGCTTCCTTCATCCATCTTCCCTCTCAATTCCTCTACAACTTGATCTTTCCTGCTTTGGAGATTCTCCCGAAGGGTAACATACTCTTCTTTCCAATCTTTTATAACACCCAACATAGTCAACTCAATGTTGTTTTCCATCTATTTCTCCAATCTTTGTTGAAATATTGGGTGAACAAAATTCAACCAATCCAAACCATCTGAATTTCTATCAATGCAGATAAGAGAGATGGGCCCTTCCTTCATCCCATCTAATTCATAAACAATGTTATCAACTGGAAAATAGATAATTAAATTGATCCCATCAATTTGAGACATAGAAGTAGAAACGTCTTCTTCTTTTGAAAAATTATTGTGAGCTTCCCAAAGTACATTGTTATTTGTAATAGAAAGAGATTTGAGTAGTGGTGTGTTAAATTTTCTACTGCACTCCTTCAAATTGGAGAGTTGTGGACCAATTTCCACATGAGATGGGTAGTTCATGAGTATGGAAATTATGGCATAATTTGCACACACATTGTTGAGTTGTTTCTTTGAACAAAAGAGATTCACAAGATTGAATATAGGTATATTATCATTCTTTGGTAATCTATAGTTGGGCAGGAAGACAATGCCATTAATGGGTAAAAGGTCATTTAGACATTGTGAGTCCAGAGAATGTAATTCCTCTACTCTAACTCTTTTCACTTCCATTTCACAAATAATTTGTATCAGAACACCTTGTTCACATTGAACTGAATGCCAAGACAGTTTCAACTGTTGGTAAATGAAAATAATGAGATTTAAGTTGCCTTATCTGGAGGGTTTTTGAGAAGTAGGGTAATAGTGGTTCCATCAATTATAAATAGTGTATTTTTTTGGAAATTAAGGTTGAGATAATTAGTTTATTTGAAATGCCAACATAAAAATTAAAAACATTTTTAAGGAAAAATTTAAAGTGATATAGATTTTAGTTAGAAATAGAGAAAGTTTTAGAAATTCCTATAAGAATTTTTCTTTAAGATGATAAATGTAATTAAAATACCCTCTTTAGAAAAGGTTAGATATTTTTATACATAATATTATATAAATTTTTTGGGACATTTCTAATAGTTTGTAAAAAATATTAAAATGGTTAGAAGATCATTTAGACAATTCCTCTACTCTACCTCCTTTACTACCGTTTCTCTAATGACTTGTATGACTTGTTGATTTATTTGTCTGACCTAAGAAATAATAAAAATAATACATGATAATAAATTAATACATTGACCTAAGTAAACTTAAGTAAAGTGTAAAAGTAAATACTTATTTACACCGACATCCCCTTAAGTACAACTTAGGGGAATGTACTTAAGCTTATGAAAGCTAGGATGAAATGAAAGATGGGTCCCAACTAATAGGCCACGCTAGGTACCCATGTACATAATTTAATGCAATCTCTCATAAAGTGGAGAAAGAGGGAGAACCTCATGGGAAAAATGATCCCCCAAAAATAGAGATGAAAAGACAAGATGCATGAATGGATGGAGTAATCAAGACCCCCCCCCATTACAACATATATCAAGTATATACAAAAAAATTAGTATAAGAAGAACAAAACCCCATAAGAGGAAAAAGTCCCCTCATAAGAGAGAAGAAGAAGAGAGAGAAGATAGTCCCCCACCCCCTGAAATCTAAAGTGTCAATCAGGGATAGTTGCTCCAAGGTAGAAGCAAGTCCATCAGTGCTGAATAATGTTCCTCCCCTTTGGAAGAAACAATGGAAAAGGTACAAGTTAGACACTTTCCCTATGTGTAGAAAGAATGTTAATGATGATTGGTGTGTCTGAAACCTGCTCAACTATCCCTATGTTGATGCTACTGGTTGCCCCTTCCAAGACTGCTAAAATGAATGAGTGCAAATCTAGCAAGGATAGATGTAGAACTTGTCCCAAAGAACCAACTATTTCCTTAAATGATAAAGAGACCTCCTACAACTATTGTACATAAGGATCCACAATCATATTAACCTATGAAGATTGATAATGTAGAGAATGGACAAGAGGCTTAGAGTGAGCCCTCACAACAATTGAAGAAGGATCGTCATCATCAAAGAGAAGATGTATATCATCGATGATGTCCCCCAAGTTTTCTATGTATGATTCCAAAAACAAACCTAAAATATCTGCTATGTAGTCATCCCCTATTGCTAGAGCTCGAAGATAAGGTGTACCATGTTGTGTTGGACCTATCACTATGGCAATATATGCATGTGGAATGTGTCAATGTTGCAACTACAGACTGCAGTTATCAATAGGATCCCACATATTTGAATCTATTGAATCACTATCACTACTTTCATTATAAATTTCCACAATTTATGAAGTGCGAAGAGGATTAGAGGATAAGCTGGGTGAACTTTCCTCAAAGTGAACATTCCCCTCAATGAAAATCTCATGTGTCTTAGGATCGATAAGTCTATATGCCTTAACACTCTCTTCATGTCCGATGAAAGCACAAGGCTTTGGTGGTGGTGCCTTACGTTCCCTGGAAGATATGTTTGCCCATGCTAGACAACCAAAGACTCTAAAGTGTTTCACAACTAGTTTTATGTTGAACCATGCCTCAAAAGGAGTCTTCCCATCTAAAGCATTATAAGGAGACCTATTAAGTATGTGATTAGCACTACTTATAGCTTCAATTTCAAATGTAGGATCAAGAGACTTGACTTGTATCATGCAACTTACCATAGATTTAAGAGTCTGTAACCTCAGTGCTGCAACATCTATCTTAAGTAGACTGATTTTTGGTGGATTTTGAAGATCAATACCCTCAAGTTTGCAAAAGTATTTAAGTCTTGTGTTCACATATCTTCTTTCATTGTTCATCCCAACAACCTTGATGGCTTTCCTTGATTGTTGTTCAACATGAGTTTTGAAGGCTAAAAACTTATCCAACACTTTATTCTTGTGATGAAGAAAGTAGACCCATGTGTAGCATGAAAAATCACCAATGAAATAAAGTATATAGCAACCCTAGCTTATTGATCTCATTGGAAAAGGACCTGCTAGTACCATGTGAACCAACTAAAGAACAAATGGTGCTCTTGAAGACTTCCCTTTATCAAACTTCTCCTCTTGATTCATATCCACTGAACATGTTGAACACTCACCCTTAGAATAGTTAATTATAGGTAGACCTTACCCATGTCTCTTGAACAAAGTTGCTAAACATAGTGGAAGGAAAGATGACCATACTGCTCATGCCATAATTTGGTTTGTGAATAAGATTGAGTTAACAAGGCATGTGAAGGAGACTTAGGCACAAAGTACGGAAAAGAATAAAGCCTTTTTTGATGATTGACCTAACCCACTACAACCAATGAATCATCTTTTAGATTTTTCACCATTATAGAATTAGGAAGGAACTCAACCTTTTTACCATAAGTGCTTTCCATTTTCCCTTTGAGATTACCACAATCTTTAAGGAGTGTTCTAAACTCATTGGCTTTGTTGATATAATCTTGAATTGTGTCAAAATTCTTAGGATCCAATAGAAGTAGATTGTCCTCAATCTAGAATCTGTTTTCCTCATCCATCTTACCATACAATGCTTCAAGTTTGTCCCAAGTAGGTTTGGCTTCCTTGAAACTAAATATGTGGAAGAAGAGATCTCTATGTACACAACTCTTGATAATTCCTAAAGCCTTTTGGTCTTTAATTTTCCAATCAGAGAGTGTTGTAGCATCAGTGGGTTTGGGAATTGTACCATCAACATAAAGATTTAGACCTTTTTCCAGTAATCTACTCCATACAATATCTTTCCATGTAGAATAATTGTGTTAGAAGTGGACCTTTAGGCAAACCCATGATGCAAAAAATGAAAAGAGCACAAGAAAGAGATAGAAAAATGCAATATAGACCCCCCTATTCACTCAATCAAAGAACACCACCCCCCCCCCCCCCCCCCCCCTGCCCCCCCCAAAAAAAAAGAAAAAAAAGAAGAAGATGATTTTGGCACTTTATATGTAATGCGTGTACAATAGGCCACTTGTCAAACATTAAAATGTATAAAGTGGACTTATGATTTTGTTGTTTGCAACTACCTTTTGAGAATCAAATCTATCACTAAGCATTGTAGCTCATATGTAGAATAGTTTTGAAAAGTAATCAAAGCAATACCATGTAGAAAAGGCCCTAAGTCTTAAAGTGATATTTTTGTCCACACAACCCTATAATCTGATTGCAGATCTGAAAAGTAGATGAAAAATTAAACACTTTCAAAAAAAAATAGAACCTATTTTCAAGTCCAAATGAGCCTATACGGAGTGTTTCAAGTTGCAAAATGAAAGATTGGATAGCTAGAGTCACCACAAAATATAATTTTTAAAAAATCCATGCACCAAAATAAGAAATGAATAGCCTCACTAAAAAGTACAGGAAATTCTACCTAAAATTAAAAAAAATTACACCTGATTTGGAGTCTAGATGACTGAATTATACCCTCCCAAAGTCAGACTGTCAAATCAAAACTACATCTGGACAAGGGTCTAGGAGGAATCTACAAGGTTAAATTTGAGATTCAAATAATTGTCATAGCAATTCAAAAGTGCTTGGGAATGATGTTCAGATGACCATCAAATTTAGTACCATGAAATGATGATGTCACCAAAAAAAATCCGCCTTGCCAATGTGGCAATATAGATTCTTAATTATATGTACAGTCTTGACACATGGCAATATACAGTTGGTATGACCTATCCTATGTGTCGCTAACATATAAACTAATGAAAGTTGTTGGAGTTGATATAGTCGTATCCAAGTTTGCAGACAAGTGTAGAGAGGGTATCCACGTGTACGCAGAGAGGAAGCTGCGGCTATTGCTGCATGGCAGGATCAAACATTGCTGCATGGTAGGTTGCGTATGCTGACAAGGCACGAGGTGGCTCTACATAGATGTTTCCAATACAATTAATGTGGCCTTTGAACTGGTAGTCCACATAGTGAAGAGTGCGATGCTGTGTAGCAGACACAAAAGTTGTTGCAGTTGATAGTTGGATGCCACGTGTTGTAGTGTGCGCAAGTATTTCTTGTCGACATGGCCTTTGCCAGAATATTCTTGATAACTATCAAAAAAGATGCTAGGATTTAGGGAGTCCTTTGGTCAAGGTTAATGGTTGTCAACGGGTGTTGTTTATGGTGCCAATTTAATTGCTATGGGTGTCAAGTTTTAAAATTATGGTGGGCAACGATCCCACATGTATGTTTGCTAGATTTGTTCATGGTCGATTATGATGTGAATGCAACAAAAATAATATGATTCACTCACCTAAAATATTGAAGGAATATTCTACAAATATTCCCTATAGGGAACATGGTGTCACTACTTGGTTCTTGCAAAAAAAAAAATCCCTGCAACCCTAATGGGCTGAATTTTTTTTTAAATCATAGAGAAAATAAATTTGATCTAAAAATAAAATTGCATATCTAAATAATGATCATACTAGAGTTGCAAATTGGACCTTCAGGTGTAGATTTACAAAAAAAAATTGCCTCAAAATTTACTTTGGCCCAACATAAGAGAATATATCACTATTTTCACCAAATCAACGTTCTGGATGCAATGGTGAGGTCCATTTTTGGCTCTAGATGCTCCCAATGATTGTGATACTCCAGATTTGGGTTGAGGTATTGAAGCAAAAAGATGGTCTCAAACGGCTATGTGAAGATAAATTCTCCAAGCTCTGATACCATGTAAGAATTTTCCTTAGGGAAAAATTCACCCAAAGTCAAGGAACTCAAGCACAAGCATAAGAATCGACTAGAAGAGTATCATCATAATAATAATATAGTATTCAATTCAATGTGAAAGTACACTAGGAGTGCTTCCTCTCGAATCCTTCTCAAATGCCTTGAAGTTAGCAAAATGATAAGTCATACAACTAGGCACATGTACACCAAGTTTGGGTTATCCTCCATTAAGCATACAAGTGTGATGGTGAGAGGATAAGCCTACAAAGATGAAGTATGCAAAAGTATGTTGTAGATTCCATGTACTAGAATAGGAGTGCAAATAACTATGTTTTCTACATGAAAACTCAATTTATTATGCAAACACCAGCATTGTAGATACCATGTGCTAAATTAGAGTTTTTTACTCTAGTGTTGTCAACATGACAACTCATAAGAGTATGCAAACTCCTAAGTGTCTCACCTAAGAAATAATAAAATAATCCATTCACCTAAGTAAACTTAAGTAGAGTTTAATAAGTAAATACTTATTTAGACCAATTCTCTATCCTTTCAAGGTAGTAGAAGTTGATAAATGTAGTTCCCTATCACCAATTCCTCCCATAGTGATACTAATAGAAGATATCAAGATATTTGTATAATGTAAAATTATAGAGCTAGGAGATGCAGAGATCAAGAAGGAATATCTGAAAATGTGTGATGAGAACAGAGAATTGAAGGAAGATTTCAAGTACCTAGTACTAAGGGGTCTAATTCATTTAGCTAACCTATTACAGGTTTTCAAAGAAGGGTGGATGCATTATTTTTTGATCAATACCATGATAATTCATCTAGTTGGAAGGTGAAAGAGCAATCAAAGTCATCAAGAATATAATCCATTTACTCATAGGTTGCTTGGTAGATGCTGAATAAGACACCATATAACTCATATAAAGGGATGAAGTTGAAGAACTCACAAAATCCACATAAGAGAATAGACCCATGATTTCTTATGACATTTTTAAAGTTCATTACTAGATTTTAAATCGAATCCAGACTAATGCACAGTGGTGTTATAGGTATGATCACTAATCCCAATGGACTGAATCACTTCTAGAATCTGTAGAGGTTAGTGTATTAATAACAGAGATAAACTATTATTGAAATTAGGATTTCCTTTGATCCTTTGAAGTGCTTGCATTAATAGATTTTAATGCCTTATTTACTTCAGGAAGATTGGATATATATCAAGTGGAAAGGGTGTTGGGATGAGTGGTCATGTCTTGGAATGCAAACATGGACATTCATACTCAAACTCATTCGGTGGTAACTAATCTTCACTATTTGTTACGAACTTAAACCAAATTAATCAATGTATTATCAATCATTAAATTGGGGGCCTAATATAAAGGATAGATTGATCACAATGTAAATATCAAAGGAATCGAAAGTAGTTTTGATCATGCCTTAATGATCTCAAAAAATATATATGCCATCGGTTTTAACTGTGCATATCACAGTTATTGTTAGACCAAAGCTACATGCTTTAACACTCCCTCTTAGCTAGGGAAGACAAAGTGCTTATATATAAGTTCTCCTTATTTAAAAGTGATATCAGCTAGATATATTTAAGAAGATCAAGTCTCATGATATCCACCATAAGGGATCATGGTAAATCCATATTACATATCTTGTGATCACATAACACATGATATGAAGTATCATCTAAGTTAGTTCTACATATCACCTAACACGTGATACGAGGAATTACTTAGTATGTGATACAGGTCTTGTTTTACATATCACCTAACAGGTGATATGAGGAATCACCTAACATGTGATAGCTTGTTTTACATATCACCTAACACATGATATGAGGAATCACCTAACATGTGATACCTTGTTTTACATATCACCTAACATGTGATATGAGGAATCACCTAACATGTGATACCTTGTTTTACATATCACGTAACATGTGATATGAGGAATCACCTAACATGTAATACCTTGTTTTACATATCACCTAACACATGATATAAGGAATCACCTAACATGTGATACCTTGTTTTACATATCACCTAACACGTGATATGAGGAATCACCTAACATGTGATACCCAATTTTAGATATTCACCATAACTCAAAATGTTTAAAGGTATTGTGCACTTAAAATAGGAACATTCATATTCTATTGTGATATGTTTCAACCATTGCATGATGTCTATCATAATCTAGAAGGTCATTGTCTATTTTATGAAACTAAATCCACAATGTTAGGAATTATCTATTATGATCGATTATAGCCATCACATGATGTCTCTCATGTGTGTAAGATCATCATCTTCCAATAACATTAACAAATACAAGTCATAATCATATGGAAGTCATTACTTCCTCATTATACCATAGGGCCTATAAAGCATGAAATGATTTCATTAGTATAATAATAAATTAAATAAAGTTTACCTCATAGTATTTCACCTTCAACAATGAAACTCCCTCTCAATCACTATGATTGGGATTGTCACAAGCTGATTGAAACCATCTGCTCCCGCTAAAGCTTGAGTTCATCAATATTTTGACTTCTTTGAAGATGCCAGACTCCCTCTAAATCTAATTACATATGCTTTGATCCTTGTGTTTCAAAAATTTCCTTTTCATAAGGTGAGCCCATATAGGAAATATGACTCATGAATCAATTTTCATCCTTCATAGAATATTTGTCGTTATGACTCTACCATCCACTAATAGATTATATTCTATCTATACACAATTCCCATCATGATAATATAAACCCATCATATGCTTATGGTTTTCTTCATAATCACTAACTTATGGTTCTTTAGAGTGATGAAGCCACATTGATTAGTGTATTTTGTGTGTTTACCACATTGATTGATAGGAGGTCAACTAAATTTTGTTTTCTAGTACTCAGATCATTCTACATATGATCTGTGCATTGCATGATAAGGATTCTTCTCTAAAGTTTATATTGATCACAACATCCATCTATAACTTTCTCTGTATAAGAAATTATTTATAATCAATTCTCGTTTACACATTACCGCTTTTCATGGAGTTTTCATGAGGGGCACGTGAATGTGAGATAATAAACTTGGTGACCAATTCAGCATATCCATTAGGTAGTCATAAGTATTATAAGTGTCTATGTACAAGTCTGCAAAGTAATATTCTCACCATAGGAAATTGATAACTTTAATGGATCAATGAGTCATCAGACCAACAATCTTGAAACCCATGAACTTAGATTTAGGTTTTAACCAAGCTATAATGCCAAACACCATTAATACATAATTTTCTATCTCAATTCTCATATCTATTTTTGAGAGCATCTCCAACTTTTAATGAAGGGTATATGTTTGCTGCTCTTTAAGCACACATTGAATTGCCATCAATCTGGGCACACTTGGAATGTTTCCTAAAGAACTTCCTCAACCTAGCACTAGGCAAAGAAACTCACATGAGCTATGAAAGATATGAGGGCCATTCCCATCCTAACATTCTGAATAAACAACATCCTGAAACACAGGGGGAAGATGACCCACCAACACATCACCCACACTTATGAATGTTTTGCCCCAAAAAAACTCTTAGTAGAAGATTTTATAACCACCTGTAATCAATATAGGCTATAGGTCTCAATTCCTTTCATGTTCTATCCTTCCACTAGATTCTACTTGACTATTGTAAGAAGACAATAGTCACAAATCTACTTGCAGAGTGAATGCTCTACAATGACATTGAATCATCCTCTAGCTAAGAAAAGTCAAAGTTGGCCCTTTTAGAAGCAATATGCTCATTCATAAGGAAATTTTGTATGTTTTATCCTATCAGCAGATAACTTGTTCCTTCACATACATGTGGTATACAAGATCCTCAAAGGAATACAACTACAATCCATAAAAGAAGAAAGAAAGATTACATTCAAATGGAATTATATGCTATTTAATAGTGACTCCATCATCCATTTGTGGAATACTATTCATTCATTTAACACTTCTAATTTGCAATCATCTATTGCGATCATCGATGTTTGAATAGAAGAGAGGAATTTTGTTCTTAGAATCCTCTTGTCACTGATATAAATGTATCTCCTCCTTTTATAAATTTACTATCACTTTCTTCTCCTTTTATCCATACAAAACGAATGTTCGATGACTTTGGTTTCTAAACTTAATGCTCTAATACCATGTAAAGTTTATTACCAAATTTTAAATTGATTGCAAACTAATACATAGTGGTGTTGAAGGTATGATCACTAATCCCAATGGACTAAATCACTTCCAAAATATGTAGAACTTAGTGTACTAATAACAAAGATAGAATTTTATTGAACTCGAAATTTCCTTTCGTCCTTTGAAGTGTTGACTTAATAGATTTTGATGCCTTTTTTACTTCAAGAAGATTGGATATATATCAAGTGGAAAGGGTGTGGGGATGAATTGTCATGTCCGTAAATGGAGACATGGACATTCATAGTCACACTCATTCGGTGGTAACTAATCTTCATGATTTGTTATGAACTTAAAAAAAATTAATCAATGTATTACCAATCATTAAATTTGTAGCCTAATATAAAGGATAGATCGATTATGATCTAAATATCAAAGGAATCACAGGTTTTAACTATGCATATCACAGTTATTGTCAGACCGAAGCTACATGCTTTAACAACATTTGATACCAAGAGGTAAGTTTTTCTTTGATGATTATTATTTTTTATAAAATTTATCAATCAAATTGGTTGAAAAACCTTGAGAATCTAAATTTAACCTATGAAATTGTAAAACTAAGAAAGCGATATGACCAAGGTAAGATGGTAAGGTCACAACTAATGATAGATCAAGAAGATTCAACTCAACATAATATAAAGAAGATAATTCTTAGAAAAATGATTGAAATATTTTTCATTTGAAGTAAAATAAAGATATATCTCCACTCTTACATATTCTCATTCTCCATATACATTTTTAATTTATTAATTGTTAAAAAGTTAATATTCTTTTAATTATGTTATTGAATTAATTTTTACAAATTTGATAAAAAAGTCAAGAAAATTAAAAATTATGTTGTGAGAGAAATTACTATGAAAATATTGAAGAGAAAGATTCCTTCTTCCTAAATTGTAAAACATAGAAATTTTATAGCACTTTCTCTAGTTTTAAGGGTTTTAATTTTTTTGCCTTCATGTAAAGTAACATCTCACTCTTTTCACATTTTTGAAATAATAGCTTTAATTAATTGATAAATATATTGCAATACAAATACAAACCAAAAGAAGTTCTACACTATCTCTACAAAGAAAATATGTCATGAAAGTTTGAATTTTTATATTGAAATAGTTTTAGGATTTTTCACTCAACCAAACATTACAATAAAAATCGACCAATTCCTAAAACATAGGGTTCCGGATCTTCCATTTAATTCAAAAGTAGTTTACAAATGATATTTGTGGAATCCCAATGTACAATTTTTAGAAAAGGGGGACGAGTTTTGATAATAGAAGAGATTTAAAAGAAACATAAATTTTCCTAATTTTGGAGAATTTTGTTAGAACTTATAATTAGGGATTGGGAGAAGAGAACAAAAAATTATCCAAATCAAGATCTCTATACAATATCTCTATATATCCCCACCAACCTCTCTCCCCATGGACCTTTCTTTATTTAACTCTTCCATATCCTCTTTATTTCTCTCTATATCTCATACACATATACAAGAATGAATCTCTCTCTCTCTATCTCTCTCTCTCTCTCTCTCTCTCTCTCTCTCTCTCTCTCTCTCTCTCACACACACACACACACACACACACACACACACACACACACATTTATCATCACTCTTTATGGCTCTCACTCTATATATATTTAATCTACTTCTATTTTTTTTCCTCGATATATCTCTTTCTTTTTAAATCTCCCATCAATACAGGTACCCCCTTATACTAATATCTCTCTACCAATGTATCTCATATACCTCCTTATACTAATATCTTTCTACCAATTTATCTCGTTTCCATCATTCCCTATATTTGTGTCTCTTACATGACTCTACTTTCTTATATTCTCTATATATACATATATAATCTCTCTCATTATGCATCATTTGATATATATTTATCTTCTTACCATTATGTTAACCTCTCATTTGAGTTATTTCTACATTTCTCTTTCCTCTCTTTATACTTATTTATCTTCTTCTCTATCTAATTCTACCTCTCTATCTACCTCCCATTCCCTACCTATCTCATTTCCTATTGGAAATAATTCTTTTTTAATTTCACTATATACTTTTCACCTCTTAAATTCTTCTCTCATCTCTATATACCTATTTCTTTTTCTATATATGTCTCCATTTATTCTCTACTCTAGTTATACTTATTTTCTTTTCTTTATCATCTACTTGTACCACTTTATCTATGTCTTGAACCCTACCTATCTATTTTCGTATTGGCAAGCAATGTTATTTCACTTACAATTAACATGCTGATATTTTACATTAAAACATATTTTTTCTACTTTGATCCATATATCTCTCTTAAATATCTATCATTTTAATTTCATTTATTTCTCTAATATGATAACTATCCTTTCCCTATTCATTGCTTCTTCTTGGTTCCTATCATTGTTTCTCCTATTTCTCTACCTCTATTTCTATTCCTCTCTCTTTATAAATCTCTATAATTCTCTATCAAAATCATTATTTCACTCCCTCTTTATGCCTCTAGTCTACCTATTTGTATATATACATCCCTCTCTATTTGTATCTATGTTTCCCTCTCATCCCCTCTAGATCTCTCTCCATCTCTTCTTCTCTATATTTCTATCCTTATTTATCTCTAATTGTATTCTTCTCACTTCTCACTTACTCCTTTATCTATTTATATGCATGTCTTCTACCTTAAAATATACTTATCTATTCACCTCTCTCCCTACTCTCTATCACATTTCGTATCCATCTTTATCACTCTATATAACTTAATTAATATAAAATTCTCCCTTTTTATATATTAATTTATATATATCCCTCTTTATACTCTAACACCCTACGACCTATATGTCTTACACTTTTCCTTCTCTTCTAGTTCTCTCCCTCCATCCACTCTCTTGTCTCCTCTAGCCATCTTTATCCCTATACCCCAAATCTACTATCCTCTTCTCCTCCACATAAATCTCACTATTTCTCTTTAGTCATCTCTATCTCTCTTCTCTTTCGATCTTCTTTGCGCACTCTCCCTATCCGCCTAACTATCTTTATAAATCTGTGTCATTTAAAAATTTTACTCTCTCTCCCCACCTTCCCCTCTTTCCCTCCCCCCTCTCTCTCTCCCCTTCTCCTCATTTATATGTAAATTCTTATAATTCTTTATCTCTATCAGTCTATATCATTATCTACAAATGTCTCTCTATATCTATCTCTTCTCTTTCCTTTATACATATCTCTCTCTATGAATATTTCTATATTTATCTCTTTTCCATATTTATTTTTCTTTCTATGATACATATATATACACTTCTCTCTATCTCTATATTTCTGCTATTACAATTAATTTGTTGTAAAGATAATAATTAAATCATAGGAAAGATCCTACTGCAAAGTGGTAAATTATGAATGTTTGGAAATGATTTTGTGAGTCTATCCTAGATTTATAAATAATAATAATAATTAATCAAAACACATAATAATAATTCATCTAAAATTTGAATTCATTAGATTTTCTTAGATACTTTTTGAACATTCTGGAAATAATATTTTATCATAGTGAAGGTCTGTTGGGTAGAAATTTGGATATGTTGGTGTTTTACAGAAAAACTAAATCGATAGAGCCTAATCTTGTGCACTACTCCAATGCCTTTAAGTTCAACCTAATTTTGAAATTAACTTTAAAATCCTGGCACCCAAATATGGCGAAAAGGGTTTATTGTGGTAGAAGCAAAAGATCATGAGAATATTAGGATTTTGCAATGAAAATCTATGATTTAAAAACTAGTTAAGAAAAGCAAAGAATTCAAATTTGAAATTAAAATATAGTGAAAACATTCATCCATGAAATAAGCAAGGGCACAAAATCAGCTACGGCACTTCCAAATCAGCAGCCCTGATGTTGGCAATTTTGAAATGTATAAAGATATAGAATCTCTCCTCTCTGCTTCACAAGACTACAAATGAAAATTGTCCAATGAATCAAAAGTGCAACATTTTCATAGCATAAATGGATTGAACAACAAAATTTTCTGGCAAGAGATTTTCAATTGGGTACCTGACAATTTGCCTTGAGAAATTTGTGAGCACAAATCTGGAAGAGGATATTTACTTAATGTCATGCTTACAAAGTTTTAGTGTTTTATTACTATATGTGTGCATTCTTGGATGGTTTTTCTGCCTTCCTCTGCCCCTCTTAGTATTCATGATGGTATACATATCAGAAATGGAAGATGGTAATTGCAATGAAGGAGTTTATAATATCTTCGACATGCAAAATGAGACTGAAGGAGGAGAAATTGAAGGTTGGAATGGTACTCGTCATGACAATCAGAAAATCTTAGAAGAGGAAGTTGAATTGGAGCCTCTTTATTCCTCCCAAAAAATTGAGGGATCTGATTCTCTACAAATGGAATAGATAAAAGCATTGGAATGCAAACTAGCTGCTGGAAAGGATGATGACTTGAAACCCACACAAGTAATATATTCATGATTTTTTCATTCGTATCATTTGAATAATTACCTTACAAAGATCTCTCTATTTGTAGATTTTAATACTTCATTTCTTATATTTTGCAATTTTTTGAATTGCTTGAATTTTGGAGAAAGAGAGAGAGACCATAAATGAAGGCTAAGTGTTGGTCACTCTCAATGGTGACTCCTGACAAGTTGCATCTAGGATATAATGTCTTTTACATTTTCTTCTGCTACTCATTTACTAATGTAAAGTTACATCTGATAATGTGTTTTCTATTCTACAACTTCATCTGATAATTTTCTAATCGCTCAGCACATCTAATATGTCTTATAAAACATTTCAGCAAATCTTATTTTAGAATGGTTATCAAATGATGTTCAGTAATTATCAGTGAGGATTTTACTAATAAGATTAGAATTCTTAAAATAAATTTTGTATATATTTAAATTAAATATTTTATTTTATTATGTTAAGGTATTGGATTTAAGGAAACTTGATTTTTCATGGGCTCTTTGTGAGTCATTAAATTTCCTACTCCAAAGACCTATTGCCAGTAATTTATATCATTAGGTATAATTCATTTTATTTAATCATTTGAACTAAAAATTAATTTATAGATTATATTTTCAATTTTTAAAATCTAATATTTTTCATTATTCATTCTAATTGATTTATTGATGATTATATTTTTTAGGGAAAGTGTTGACTCTCTCTCTCTCACAAAAGAGATAGAACTATTGTTCATTTCTTCATTCAATTCTCTTTAAAGTAATTGTCCATTTCTTCATTCCACTCAATGTCTTCAATGTATATAACTTTAGTTTTAATTAATCAAATATTTCTAAATGTAAACCTCCAATATTGAACATCCAAAAAGATAAAAATAAAATTTGTTGTTGCAATTGGTTGCTAGGATAAGTCTTGCATTCGCCAAGACTTGATTTTTGACAGACTAATTGAAAACCTTTCAATTTCAATATTAGTTTTGAAGAAGTTATTTTATAGATTTTAGAAAGTAACTTAATTTTTAGAAATGGGTACCTTCAATCTTTGATATTTACCCATAATTAACAGATAGGTTAATGGCATGCAAGGTCTAAATTTGTTCATGTAGTCATTTCTCACTTTTAAATTTTCAATTGGTTTACTATATTAAGGTGGAGATAGATTTCCATTGTTATTGAATCTTCCCATCGACTCTTCACGTTGTAGCTCCAATGATCTCTTTTTTATATTAGGATTAAATAACGGTTTCTCAATAGTTTAATTTGTGGGTCAATTTATGTGTTGAGCTAAATAAAAGATACATAAAATAAAGTAAAACTGAATCAAAAGATGCAAGAGGGGACATATAGTTTATAGTCGTTCATGTAGCTAATTTGGACTACATCCACTCTTCAAGCAAGGGAATTTATCTTATTCAAATAAATCACAAGTTACAATGGACAAAGTCATCAAATATCCTTTCTATTCTATATCAGTAATAGTCAATGGAAGCCGAAAGGGATGAGAAGAGGAAGTGTTGGCAATGATTAGATTGCACATTCAGAGCCATTATATAATCCCTTGTGAGAACCGTTACAATCTCCCACTTAAAGTCCAATTAGTGGTACACAAATATATGTGTTGGAATTTAAAAATGGGAAGATTTACTTTTGAGGGGGGGGAGGGCGGGGGGGGGGGGGGGGGGGGGGGGGGGGGGTGGGTGAATTGGAAGTAACTAACTCTAACCTTTTAAAACTTTTAGCTGAGATAATTCATATGCATCTACCATATCTATAAAAGTAAAGACATGCATGAAAATAGATAACACAAGATTTGGTAACTCAGAAACCCTCCAAAATGAAAAGGTAAAACTGGGGTGGGGATGACACCCACAAATTATCACTACAACAATATGTAACTATTTAAGGTTACAAAGTTTGACCACTTCCAATGATCTATCTTGTTAAAGACTTTACACCCTATTAAAAGCGACCTGGTTAAAGGATTTATAAATAGTCACTCAGAATGTTACCCTATTAAAGGATTTAGCACCTTGTTTAAAGGCTTACAACATGGCTGTTAGACCAACCTATCATCTTTGTTCTGCTTGAAGTCTCTACTTGAAGTGTTGATGTTCTATTGTAACCAACTAAATTCTACAATACTGCTCTTCTTTCTCTAAGTCTTTTACACCTTTCTAAACTTCACTAGCGTTCTCCCATATAACTCTCTTACACTCGCACACACGAATTATGGGATATCAAGCTCCTTTTAAAGGATTCAAAGCCTTAGGGTTAGGTATGAATCTATGATTAGTATTCATCCTTCTTTCCCACTCAAATCTTTACACTTTTCTTATTGGTTGCATGCTTTCTCCATTTTTCTTATTGGTTGCATGTTGATTACATAGGGAATCAAAAAGATTTGATCTTATCTTTAAGATCCTTCGAGATTCATCTTAGGTTGGCCCAAAAAAAATGGTTTACATCTAATTTTGTGAAGGCAAAAACTCATATGCTAATGAAAGTTACTAAGTGTTGATGCTCAACACATATAGGATTTTTGTCTCACTTGGCTCCAATAGTAAACTCTATCTTGCTAAACATTTATACTTTTCTTGGCACCTATAGTGACTCGGCATCACTTATCACTTGACAGTTGAATCTTACTCAGCACTTGAATTTCACTTGGCACTTGTTGAATTTTTGGCTCGACACATATTGTGTCTCAACATCTATATCATACTCGACATCAACTTAGAAATTGGTTAAGTGTGTTGACACTCAATTGTCAAAACCAATCTGAGACCAACAATCTCCCCCTTTGACATGAGTGGAAAAAATACTTAACTAAACATTATGACTTTGATCTCTATGAGTATAATACACATCTTGTTTGGCATATGTACAAAACTTCAAAGACTTGTTCAAAATTTTGTAGAAAACTATATACCTTAAAACTTGTAACTCCCCTTGAGCTAATGTGCCATTTCTATAACCAAAATTTCTTATTTTGACTTTGTCTCATGTTGTTTCCATTTTCTGCATTATCATTCCTTTGCTTCTATTTCTATCTACTCTGTGTTTGCTCCCCATTTCACACATGTTGAAATTTGTATTTTTTTGGCTATATCTCCTTATTTCTCCTCAAAACTCAAAATTTTAATATCTCCTCTGTTGGGTATTCTTTTTTTTTTGGGTCTCTTTTATTATCTCCCCAAATTATTATATCCTACCCTTTATCTACATAATATATTATCTCCCCCATTCTTATTATCTGCTATCTTTATTATATCTCCCCCTTTTTGACACTTATGTCAAAGGGTCCTAAGAGTGAATAGAATACTTTGGCAAAAAAAATTTATTTATCTCCATTATTATCTTCAGAGAAGTGTCCCAGTTGTCCAATGCTATTTTTAGTGCTTTGAGTTGGATGGTTGTCTCTGCTACAAGATGTAATAGGCCTTCTAATGTAGAAAGATTTGGATCTTTCTTCAAAACATTTTTTGCATATGCTACTTCTTTATGCAATACTTCTAAGTGTGGGATGATTGCGAACTATATCTATATCAATTTGGCCTTAATATTAGTCTTTTGTGTTGTTAATATAGCTAACTCCTTTTAAGTGTGAAGTGTTGTGGCAAAATGCTTGTCACTTTGAGTTGGATCCTTAGGTAGATATGTGCTTGATATCTTAAGGTTCCTCTCTAAGCTCAATCTTCTCTGGCTAGTCTCCTGTGTGAAATATGAAGAATCACACAACTTGAAGTACAATGAAAATATGCTCTCAAATACCATTTTCACTTTCTAAACTTTCTTAGCCAGTTCCACTTGTGATAGTGCTATCTCACTAGATATTTTCTTATTGACTTTCATTTGAAATTTCTTTTCAAACCATTCCAATAATACAACATTGGTATCAAGATCTTCATTTTGTACATAGTCCGCTATGTTGGATAGTTGCTCCATAATCGGCTTTGTTTCATTAGGTACTGAGAAGCTGAATGCATCAAGGAAGATGTCTTTGATTTCTACTAATGTTTTTAATTTTCTATACTCATTTCTGAGTATCTCCTACTTCTTCTTCCTTTCCAGTTCCTCTTGCACTTCATTTATCTGTACTAAGTTCAGTGTCATGTAGTCATAACTTGGTATGACTATCTCTTCATCAAGCGCAAGGTCTCCATAGTGAAGTACCCTTTCTACCTTGGTGGAGCTCAAGCCTAGTGCTGATATTTTTAGTGGTATTGCATCAATACTTAGCTACTTAGTAGGAGTCCTTGTAGTAGGAAAATTGACCAGTGTTTGTATTGCCTGTTGTTCTTTCTCCTTTGGGGTTTTCTCCTCTTCCTTGTCTTCTTCACTTCTACCTTGATCAATTATAGTAATTATAGGAGTTGCACCTTGGCTTTGTGTTTTCGGATCAGTGGTATCTTCTTGTCCTATCTTTTCCTTAGCTTGCTCCTTGGCAGTTACTATGGAATCAACCTTAGCAAATGTGTCTTGTTCTACTTGCTCTTATGGTTGACCATTTGTAGCTATAAGAGTTTGTGAAGGTGGCTCTTTTGTATTCACCTTCTCCTTAGTTATTTCAGCTACATCTTTTTGCAATTCTTCTAGACTCACCAAAACAAGATTTGTACACAACTATGATTGTAGAGTTTTTTGGTGAATGATCTTTCTAAGATCCTCTACAATCAATGGATTACTTTTATGACTTGAAGTAGCGAGAACATCCTTTACAATTATAGTTTCTATAGATGTAAGTGTTGCATGTGGAGGACTAGGTGGTGGCATTTGTGTATCTTGGACACTTTGTTCTTGTTGCTACTCCTTAGTTGTTGCCTCATCACCACTTTATGTTTTAAACATGAAGAAATTTAAAACTATGTAGCTCGGCACTAGTGTAAATACCTTAAAATTGATGAAATTAATGAAACTAAGTTGAATCTCTGTTGAAATTGGCCCAAATGTTGTATTCTTTTCTTGGAATTCACTCTGTTCTCTTCTTCATCATTTCTCTTTGTTCATGATGAAGAAAAATGGTTAAAAATATGATCATATACCCTAATTTTGCCGCATTTAATGCTTAGTCTAATTACAGTTGTCCGCTCAGCTTCTTAAGCATTTCTACATTACTTAGCTTCCATTGAAGTATCCCTCACTCAGCTTCTACTACCAACTTGGCTGCAACTAATCATTTGGCTTCTACTGACTTTGCAAATCAACTCAGCATGTATACACAAGGATAAAAGGTTCATATAGATATCAAATCGATACTAAAAAGGTACAAAAGGGTTTTTGATGAAATTCCTATTGGACATCCCCCAAAGATTGGGTTTGAACACTCTATAGAACAAGAAGAATTGGAAAAACCATTGATAACAACTCCATATCAACACCCTATGAAGTTCAAATAAGAAATAGAAAAGATAATTCAAGAATAAATGGAAATGGGTCATATTCTACCTAGCAAAAACCAATATGCTTCTTCTATAGTATTAATAAAAAAGAAAGATGGCACCATGAGGATGTGCATAGACTACAAAGCCCTAAATAAGAAAACCATAAAGAATAGGTATCCCATATCAAGGATTGATGAATTAATGGATGAATTACATGAAGCATGCTACTCAAAAATTGATCTAAGGTTTGCATATCACCAAATAAGGATGAGGAAGGAAGACATTCCAAAGACTACTTTTAGGTGCCACTATGAGCATTTTGAATTTCTAGTCCTTCCATTTGGTCTCACCAATGCACCAACAACCTTTCAATCTTGTATGAACCACATCTTTCGGAAACACTGAGAAAATTTCTACTCATATTTTTTTATGATATACTTATTTATAATAAAACATGGGAAGAACATTTGAGACATATTAAAGAGGGTTTAAACATCTTGGAGATAGAGTTGTTATATGTAAAAATGTCAAAATGTGAATTTAGATTAGAAGAGATTATATACTTGGGATACAAAATTAGTACAAAAGGAGTAAGTGTGGATGAAAAAAAAATCAAAGCTGTCAAGGAGTGGCCAAGACCCAAAACCCTAACCCAACTAAGGGGGTTTTTTGGGTTAAGTAGCTACTAAAGACATTTTGTAAAAGGGTTTTTGAAAATTGCATCACCCCTTACCGATTTAAGAAAAAAGGACCATTCTCATAGAATGACATATTTCGACTAGCTTTTGAAAAACTCAAAGAAACTATGTATACTTGCCTTGTTCTAGTGTTTCTAGATTTCAACAAACTTCTTGAACTACAACGTGATGCATTAGGAGTTGGAATCAAATAGTACTTATGCAAGGAAGACAACCAATAGCCTTTGAAAGTTGTATGCTCACTGAAGCAAAAAAAGATTACTCAATATATGATAAAGAGATGTTAGCCATCATGTATGCTCTAGAAAAGTACCAATAGTATCTAGTTTGTGGAAGATTCATTGTTAAAATAGATCATAATGGCTTAAGAATATTCTTAAATCAAAAGGATCTTAATGATCAACAACAAAGGTGGGTTAGTAGAATCCAAGCTCAATGATCGACAATAAAGGTGGATTAGCAGAATCCAAGCTTATGATCTTGATATAGAACATGTTAAGGGCATTAATAATGAGGTTGAAAATGCCCTCTTAAGAAGATCCCATATCAAAATATCAGTAGCATAACCAAGGACTAGAAAGGAGACATTATAGAAAAATACATGAAGGATCCTCAAACACAAGAAATATTAAAAGGAAAATTACCTAGTGAAGATTTTAAAGTCCAGGATAGTTTAATCCTCTACAAAGGAAGGGTATATTTAGCCCCACAATTAGAGATTAAAAGAAAAATACTTAAAGAATATCATGAAAACTCAATAGCAGGTCATCAAGGATACTACAAAACATACAAGTATATAGAGAGAAATATTCTTGGAAAGGGTTAAAGAAAGATGTACTTTAAAATATGTACAAGAATGTATGACGTGTTAATGGAATAAGGTGGATTTGCAACACCTTACAGGGTTACTACAACCCTTACCCATTCCAAATAAAAAATAGGAAAGCATATCAATGGATTTCATATACAAGAATTCCAAAGATCTAAGGAAAATACAACATACTTGTGGTCCTAGATAGACTTACAAAATATGCACTTTTTTTTCCATCTCAAGGGAATACAAAGCACACCACATAGCTGAATTAATCTTTAAATATATTTTTAGATCCATGGAATCCCTCAAAATATTATAAGTGATAGAGACATCAAGTTTCACAGTAAATTCTAGCAAGAAATCTCCTGTTTAGCAGGCACAACCCTGATTCCTAGCACAAGTTATTGTCCTCAGATTGATGGACATACAAAAATTGTCAATAAATGATTAGAAGGATACCTTAAGAACTACGTTACTGGACATCAAATTTCTTTGATTAAGTTGTTTCATTTAGGAGAATATTGCTATAATACTACTCACCATATGTCAATAGGAATAAGCCCCTTTAAAACACTCTACAGATATGAAGCTACATCTTTTGGGAACCTAATAATACAAGAAAGTTTAGTACCTGGAGCACAAAATTTTGTTAAACAGAGTATGGACAACATCAAAACCTAAAGAAAACTTCCATCAAACAAAAAATAAACAAAACCTTATATAGATAAGAAACAAACCAAAATAACCTTTACAATTGGGGATCTAGTATTCTTACAATTGCAACCATACATAAAAACACCAATCAAGAAAAATGGTGCTAAGAAGTTGAAACCACGATTCTATGGACCCTATAAAGCACTTAAGAAGATTGGTGAAGAAGCATATGAAGTAAAATCTCCCCAAGATAGCAAGATACATAACACATTCCATGTTTCCCTTATCAAAAAAGCTTTAGGACAAAAAGTATCTCCATGTGAAGAGTTACCCCCCTTAGACGATGAAGGTCAACTCATTGTAATACTAGCAGTAATTCTAAACAATTGTGAGAAAAGAATGAGGAATAGAACCATTACTAAATTCCTAATTAAGTGGAAGAACCTACTTGAGGAAGATGCTACATGGGAAAATAAATGAATGATTAAGTTGCCTAAGGACAAGAAAATTCGAGAAGTAAGGACTGAAATGATCCTTGATTAAATAAACTATTACCAAATTTTTGTAGGTATAATATATCTTATAAAATTACATTATAATATATCTTATAGGGATCTTTCTAGAAGAGATTTTTTCTAAAGATTAAATTATATAAAATTTCTTATAATTTTGTATTATATTATTATAAAATATTATGAAGTTAATGATGAATCATGATGTAGAATCTACTACTATAATATATGAATTCATTTAATTAAAAATCTAATTACTAAATCCAAATTTAAAAACCACAACACCCTATGAAGAGTTACATCACTTATGATTTGAGCATATAAAATATAGTCGACGAGAGTATAGTGAAAGAAAATTAGAAGAGGAAGGTACGAACAAATAAGAAATCAAGAAGGAGGTTGTGCACATTCCAAACATATATCAAGGAGAGTTCACACCAACCATTGACTAGGCCATATGCAACCCAAACACATTTTAGAGATCACACTCATTCCTTGACCACATCCCAATTTTCCAGCCAAGACAATTACAGTACAGAGCTATCAAACCAAGGAATCAAGGAAGTCAAGGATATACAGTTACATAGAGTATAGTTACACCAATCAAATCCACCCATACAAAAAAGATATGAATAATTTAACTAGTTAATATGGACCATCTCACCAAGGCAAAGATACTATGTATTAATATATGATGAGTTATTAAGATAGCATAAATGTCAATCTATTTTTGAATCTTATTTATATACAAGAAAATAATGGTTATTTATTAAGATAAATAGAGTTTGGTGGGAAGAGAGTGATCTTATTAATTTAAGGTCAAAAGAGTCCATCTAGGAAGAGAGTGATCTTAACATGGTTATAAGGCTGAAATATTCTATAGATGTTAACATATGCATATGTGTCAAGGTCTTGGATAGAGAATATCTCTTCTAGGAAGGACCTTAATGGGAGTGCTTCATAGAAGAGGAAATAGAAACCAGGGATCTAAGGATCCTCAAAAGGGTTATTAATCCAAACATGGAGATATCTTTAAGGTTGGGTTAGGAGAGAGCATAGAATAATGAATTTTATTTTATTGTTGCATAAATTATGACATTGAGTTTGCAAGTATTATTGTACTTGCTAGCGAGGACATTACACAAATGTTAAATTTGTTACCACTCTATTGGTTGATCATTTTTTATTCTCTTCAAAGATGTGTCCTTCCACTCAAGAAGAAAAACATGAGATGGATGGCATTCCTTATTCTTCAATAGTTGGGAGTTTAATGTACGCAATGGTTAACCTGCTACCAGATCTTGCTTATGAAGTGGGAGTTGTAAGTGGTTTTAAATGAGTAATCCAATTAAAACTCATTGGCAAGTAATTCAATGAATTTTTCAGTATTTGAGAGGCACTTCCTCTCATGTTCTATGTTTTAACACTAAGACCACTTATATTTGCAGATATGATGATTTTGATATGGTTGGAGATTTAGATAAAAGGAGGTCTACAACAAGCTATGCATTTACTTTTGTTGGGGCAACAGTTAGCTAGACTTTTTGTAAGCAAACAAATTGTTTCTCTTTCCCCTACCAAGGCCAAATATATTGCTCTTATTGAGAGGACTAAAGAGTTGATGTGGTTACAACAATTGATTGGAGAGTTGGGATTTCAGAAATCCAACTTCACTCTATTTTTGGATAGTAGGAGTGCCATTCATTTGGCTAAAAATTCATCTTTCCATAGTCACACAAAGCATATAGAAACCATATTTCACTTCATTTTTCATGTTCTTTAAGAGGGAAGACTATAGTTAGAGAAGATTGATTCAAAGATTAATCCAGCTGATGTGTTTAGAAAAGTTGTACCTCGAGAGAAGTTTGAATTCTGTTGAGCTTCTCTCGGCATTGTCATGCGATAGCTCGACATTTTCACACCACAGCCATAAGAATTCAAAGTAGGGGATATATTTTTGTACCACTGATTGGACTTTAAGTGGGAGGTTGTAATGGTTCTCATAGGGGAAAATGTAATGGCTCTAAATTTGCAGTCTAATCATTGCCAACTCTTCCTCTTCTCAGCCTTTTCAGTTTCCATTGAATATTACTGATATAGAATAGAAAAGGTAGTTAATGATGTTGTTCATTGTAACTTGTGATTTATCTAAATAATAGAAATTTCCCTTCTTGAAAAGCGGATGTAGTCCAAATTAGCTAGGTGAACCACTATATAATTTGTGTCCAATCTTCCATCCTTTGATTCAGTTTTACTTTATTTTTTGTATCTTTTATTTCGCTCAACACAAACAAATTACCCCACAAATTAAAGTATTAAACAACCATAATTTAAATGTATATAAAAAAGAGATCTTTGGAGCTACAACATCTAGAGTTGATGGGAAGATTCAATAACAATGGAAATCTATCTCCACCTTAATACGAAAAACTGATTAGAAATTAAAATGTGAGAAACAACTACATGAACAAATTTAGACCTTGCACGTCGTTAACATATCCATTAATTGTGGGTAAATATCAAAGATTGAAGGTACCCATTTCTAACAATTAAGTTAATTCCTAAAATCTATAAAATAACTTCTTCAAAGCTAATATTGAAATTCAAAGGTTTTCAAAGGCTTGTCCTAGCAACCAATTGCAACAACAATTTTTTTAAAAAAAATTTGGGATGTTCAATGTTGGAGGTTTACATTGAGAAAGATTTGATTCATTAAAACTAAAGTTATATATAGTGAAGTGCACACAGAATAACACCAAGTAGAATGAAGAAATGGACAATTACTTGAAAGACAATTGAATGAAGAAATGAACGATAGTTCTATCTCTTTTGTGTGAGAGAGAATCAACACTTTCCGTAAAAAACATTATCATCAATAAAACAATTAGAATGAGGAATGACAAATGTTAGATTTTAAAAATTTAAGATATAATCTATAAATTAATTTTTAATTCAAATAATTAAATAAAATGAATTATACTTAATGAATATAAATTATTGTCAATAGATCTTTGGAGTAGGAAATTTAATGACTCACAAAGAGCCCATGAAAAATCAAGTTTCTTTAATGCAATACCCGAACATAATAAAATAAAATATTTAATTTAAACATATAAAAAGTATTATAAGAATTTTAATCTTATTAGTAAAATCATCATTGATAATTACTAAACATCATTTGATAACCATTCTAAAATAAGATTTACTAAAAATTTTTACAAGACATGTTAGACGTGCTGAGCTAATACAACATCATTAGATGAAGTTGTAGAATAGCAAACACATTATGAAATGCCCATTTACATTAGTAACGAGTAGCAGAAGAAAACGTAAAACACATTATTTCTTAGATGCAAATAAAATATTTAATTTAAACATATAAAAAGTATTATAAGAATTTTAATCTTATTAGTAAAATCATCACTGATAATTACTAAACATCATTTGATAACCATTCTAAAATAAGATTTACTGAAATGTTTTACAAGACATGTTAGACGTGCTGAGCTAATACAACATCATTAGATGAAGTTGTAGAATAGCAAACACATTATGAAATGCAAATTTACGTTAGTAAACGAGTAGCAGAAGAAAATGTAAAACACATTATTTCTCAGATGCAACTTTTCAGGAGTCACCGTTGAGATTGATCGACACTTAGCCTTTATTTATGCTCTCTCTGTCTTTCTCCAAAATTAGAGCAATTTAGAAAACTGAAAAATATAAGAAATGAAGTATTAAAATCTACAAAGAGAGATCTTTGTAAGGTAATTATTCAAATAATACGAATGAAAAAACATGAATATATTACTTGTGTGGATTTCGAGTCATCATCCTTGCCAGCAGTTGATTTGCATTCCAATGCTTTAATCTCTTCCATTTGCAGAGAATCAAAGCCCTTGATTTTCTAGGAGAAATAAAGAGGCTCCAATTCAACTTCCTCTTCTGAAATTTTCTGATTGTCATGATGAGTACCATTCCAGCCTTCAATTTCTCCTCCTTCAATCTCATTTTGCATGTCGGAGATATTATAAACTCCTTCTTTGCAATTATCATCTTCCATCTCTGATATGTAGACCATCATGAATACTAAGAGGGGCGGAGGAAGGCAGAAAAACCATCCAAGAATGCACACAGATAGTAATAAAACACTAAGGCTTTGTAAGCATGAAGTTGAGTATATATCCTCCACCAGACTTTTGCTCACGAATTTCTCGAGGTGAATTCTCAGGTACCCCATTGAAAATCTCGTGCCATAAAATTTGGAAGTGCCACAGCTGATTTTGTGCCATTGCTGATTTCATGGATGAATATTTTCATAGTGTTTGAATTTCAAATTTGAATTCTTTTCTTTTTTAAACTAGTTTTTAAATTGTAGATTTTTACTACAAAATCTTGATATTCTCACAATAAAACCTTTTCACGGTGACTATTTTTGCCATATTTGGGTGCCACGACTTTAAAGTTATAATCCAAATCCATCTCATTATAATCCCAACATTCAATTTCTTCTTCTGAGCTTCTTTTAATGCCATTCCAATCTCGTGAAATCTTCCCATTATCTGCATTCACATATCCGCAATTCTGATCAGTTAACAATGAACGGTAAACATGCAGTTAAGAATGCTAAACTCGTGGTTACTACCCATGCCACTTGATATGTATATTTCCGGAAATAATCTAAATAAAGTTTCATGTACTCTGTTAAAGAAACCCTCATGAAATTTCCCATCTTTCATCCATTTAATACAAACTTATCGGTTCTTCAACATTCTGAAAGCCCGATAATATATAGAGGGACGAAATGAGGTGAAGAAAATGTTCGACCTTCCTTCGGTCGGTTGTTTGGATAAGTGAATGGTATTTTGGATGGACTCTTTGACGCAACATATTCTTGCACAGTCATTCCACAGGTGCTAACGCATCGCCCAGATGTGTTCCTTTGCTGCCTTTCCCCGAATGGCCTAATTTATAGCTTCCTATTGCAGCTAATTTAATGGTAGGGCTGCCATCTGTCTCACCTAGGGCTTTATTTGTCATACTTACCATGGAAGCAGGCCTGGAATTTGAGGGCAAATAAATCTGTTTAAAAATTCTAAATATTTAACAATATATATTAAATATTTAAAGAAATTAAAATACTACTAGTTTAAAATCGTAGTTTTTTTTTATGTTTAAAAAAGTTATTAATTTAGAGTGTATTTTTAAAAATTATATGTTTTGTTATAAAAAGTATCAAATTCATTAAAAAAGTTTCTAGGTTCATAGCATGTTCTATTGTAACTTAAATATCTGTGATGCATTTCGAGCTTTTTTAGTTTAGCTTTATCAATCCCCTTGTATTTTTTTCCTCAAAAATTCCCAAGATTGTTTAACATAGTTACTTGTTGCTAGTTTTGAAAACATTGCCTATATTAAGGCCAACTCTATCAAATTAAGGGATTTTGCATCTTTCCTTTTTTTGGTCTTTCAAATAGGTGTTGTAGTTGTTTGTGAGGATGAAACTTTGGGTCATGTTGGTCGCATCTACAAGCCCACTGAACATAGGATCTCACAAATGATTCAAAATCATAACAATCTTTATCTTATTTCCCCATATATCATAGTTTCAAAAATTGAAGGATAGTAGATACTGGCATCTCTTGCTTTCCTTCATATCGTGTTAGGTCCCCCTACATAATTAATTTCAATATCTAAGTTGAATTCAAAAACTTTCGTATAATTACAAACTAGAAGCTTTATTGAATATCATTACTCATTCTCTTCACAAACTCACAACTACTAGTGATCAATAATTTTTTTGTATAGCTACACAATAATTTAAAAATCCAATGTCTTCTAGACAATCTAAGTCTATATAAAATTCTTACTTATCATCTCTTGCTGGTTATACTATAATCATTTTTAAAAGGGAATATGTAATGGCTTTGAATGTGCACTCCTTGCTAACTCTTCCTCTTCTCAGCCCTTTTGTTTTCCATTGAATGTTGCTGATATAGAATAGAAAAGATAGTTGATGTTGTTGTTCATTGTAACTTGTGATTTATCTTAATAAGAGAAGTTCCCCTGCTTGAAGAGTGGATGTAGTATAGATTACCTAGATGAAACACTATAAACTCTGTGTCCTCTCTTGCATCTTTTGATTCAGTTTTAGTTTAAGTTTTACTTTATTTTCTATATCTTTTATTTAGCTCAATACTTTGGTATTAGAGTTGGGTGAGTTCATTTGGATTTTTAAAAATTGATGAAGATTTACAGGTGCCATGGATGAGGCAGCTAAGTGGAAAATTGAAAAGTTTTCTTGGCAAAACTTTAGGCTATGGAAAGTGTAGCTAGAGTCTTTACTCATCAAGAAAGATTTACAATCTGCATTGCTTGGAAAAAACAAAGGGCAAAGGATCATTCACAGAAAAAGAATGAGATAAATTGGGTTTGAAAGAAAGGGCAATGATTTTCTTAGGTCTCTCAAGTAACATGTTGTTTAACATTTTAGCTGAGAGGACAACAAGAGAGCTAGTTGAAAAATTATCTTCATTGTATGAGATACCTTTAACATTGAATAAAGTTTTTACATTGAAGAAGTTATATAATCTAAAAATTAAAGAAGGGGGAGTGATGTCGAATCATCTAAATGAGTTTAATTCATTAGCCAGTCAACTCATTTTAGTTGGTATACCATTAGATGATGAAATAAAATCCATTTTATTATTATATTCACTTCCAAATAGATGGGAGTGTGTATTAATGGTTGCGATCACTTCAATAGCAGCTAAGAGCAAGCTAATATTTAATGAAGTTGTAGCTACATTACTTAGTGAAGGCATGTGAATGAAGCACCAAGAACCCTCTTCTAGTGATGCTCTAACTATTGTGAGAACAAGCAATATAGGAAGTGTATGCATGAATATGCGGCCTCTGCTAACACACACACTTCAACATGGTCTTTATTTGTGGATTCATCCCGAAATGAACATTGGATTGTTCATCGGAAAAACAGCTGGCAAGGCGACCTGCTGCCTTCTATCTAAAGGGAATTGCTTGTTAGATATCCTCAGATTCTAGGTGTTAAGCAACCAGACCCTCTAAGAATGAAGGATTTAAGAAATAAAATTAATCTATATGATTATGCAGATTAATCTAGAATGAGAAATGCATTCTAATCTAAGAATAAGTGAAGGAAACTAGATTAATCATATGCATATTATGCTAAACGAAATTAAGCTAAGGATGCAAATGTATGTAAAATATGAGCAAATGTGAGCAAATGTGAGTATGAATTCCAGCAGCAATTCGATGCAAATTTAACTGATTCAATTTGAGTAGAATAAGGAGTGGAAGTCTTTGGAAGCTTAAATGTCAATTTTTATTTGTTTTCAATATTCAAGTCCTTCAAAAGAGACTTGGGAATCCATATAGCTTTTGATTTTTCATTAGATGCTTTGGAACGCATTTCTTCAATAACAAATTTAAGAACCCATACTTTCTTTGGTTGAGATCTTTGAATAGTGGACCTTTGTGATCTCTTTTGCATATTTTCCTTCTTGACATTCACATGTCAATTAAAGGAGACATAGTGAACTTTTGAGGATGGATTCATGCACTTGCATTTGAGTTGATCATCCAAATTGCTTCCAAAGGACTTGGGATTTATGGATGAATGAGGCCAAGATGACTGGTGTAGATGGAAAGGTGGATGTGAAGAGTTCAAGCATGTGCATCTTTTTTGATCTTGGGATAGGGTAGGAGGAACGTGTAATGAGCTAAGAGTGGAAGTAGGAGATGGAGGAACATAAGGTCCCAATATGGATGGAAGACTTGAAGGTTTTAGCTTAGATGGGTAGGGATCAAGGATAGATTTAGAAGATGTCAATGGACCATGAGTATGGATATCATCATCTTTAGAGTGAGCAATATGACCAAAGTCATCAATACATTTATGAGTAACTATTATAGGAGCAATACCTTTGACAAGAGTATTTAAAGCTTGAGCATAGTTTGGAAGTGAATGCAGCGAGGTAGAATAAGAGAGCGAGGGAACACTTTTCTCTTCAAAAGGAATTTTGGGTAACATAGGAAAAGTATCCTTCTCTTGGTCTTTTGTAATCTCCTTAAGGATATTGGAAGGAACATCTTGATCTTGCTTAGTAGAGGTGCATGACATGGGAGATGGAGGACTATGTGGCTCTTGAGATGGAGGCATGAGATCTTGGAAGATTTGAAAGGGGATGAAGGAATCTTGGTCTTGATCAACACTTGTTTTTTCATCATTTAAGTAGTCCTCTTGACATGAAACCAAATCCAAGGATGAGCGAGTATCTGAATCTATATTCAAATATATTTGTAGAGTCTCCATAATAGGCTCTTGAAGGGACAATGGAGGAATAGTTGGATTGGGGATAATAGGAGGAGCAACACATGGAGGTTTTGGATCTTTGCTTTGTGTAGTATAGGAGAGGTTTGCAGCTAAATCAAGATTATCTTGAGTTTCCTTTAAAGGTAGCTCTTGAGGGTACACATAGTCAATTGGGGGAGTAATGAGTTCTTTTGGTGAATATGTGTTGGAAAGATTAGGCAATTTAGAAGGTGGATGTATGTTGAAGGAAGTAGAAGTTTTGTTTGAACCATTACTAGACATGGTTTCATGAGGTTGATTCTTCTTGAGAGTAGAATCTTTAGTAGTTGAGAGCTTAGATTTTCTAATTATAGCATTGTCAAAGAGATCTTGAATATCTTTTTTCAGCTCCTTACAATGTGAAGTTTTATGTAAATTATGTCTATGATAGGCACAATAGTTACTTATAAAGGAAACTCCTGCCAAAGTGACCTTAGCTAATACAATGAGATTCTTTTCAAGAAGTTCTTCCAATGTTGATTCATAAGATCTTCCCAAAGGTGTGAAATCACACTTTGGTTTAGGTTCCCAAGGTTTTTCTGCAAAGATATTTCTATATTTCTTTGGTGTATGTGAGGTGTTCTCAGATGTCTTGGATTCAAGATCACAAGAATGTGATTTTTGGTTGTCATAGGAGGAACATAAATTTTCTCTCAAGGAGAATTTGTTTGATGATGTTTCATCTTCCTCCTTCAGTCTTTGAAGTTGAGCACTTATCATTTCAATTGCTTTCTTCATGTTTGTAATTAGAATCCCTTCTACCTCACTAGGAATATTGGATTTAGCACATTTGTTGTTAACCATTTTGATGTACTATGTTTCAAGTAGTGACAACCAAGTTTTAGAACATAAGTCAAGTTGCCATAGTCATAGACAATGACAAAAATAAAAAGCTCAAACAAGGACCACACTAGAACTTAGTCTCAAAAAAAAAAACAAGATAAGAGTGCAGTATACTAAGGTACAAATAGTCTGATTCGAAGGCTAGAACAACCAAAGATTATGAATATCATGACATGGAGTACAAAAAGCACTAAAGTACAAGAGCAAGATAATTGAGAGACAAGACTAGTTAAAGTATGGATCAGAAGTCATTAGCTAAGCAGGATGCCACTGTTTGGAACTATTTTCAGACAAAGAAACATTAAACCAATGTAGGAAACAAACTTGGTACAGAGCACAAATAGCTCTAACAAAGTAACTTGATAGTTCAAACTAAAGATCTCACTTAAAGATCCTTTGAAAGGTGCACGAGAAAGTACACAAGGCCATGCAAAGACTCAGGATAGCATATAGATTTCACACGAGGATATGTTGTAGGCCATGCAAAGTAGTGCAAGGTTAACTTGAATAGCATAAAGATCTCATAGGGAGATGTGCAACTATTTGCATGAGAACTCGGACAAAGCTACGTGAAGAAGTAGTAGGACAACAAGTATTTGCGCAAAAGTTTGCAAACTATGTGCAAAAATTGAAACCAGCCTAACAACTGAACTAGATTTTGAAAAGACTTTGAAGATTTCAGATAGTTTTGGATAGATTTTTGATTCATTTCAGTAACCAGACAGATAAATAGGCACGTAGAACAACAAGCAAGTGATTTCAAGCACGTCTAAAAACAATGAGCAAGGGCAAAAACAACCTTTCCCATGAAAAATCAAGTGACTTAGTTTGTGCTAATCCCTAGGAGAGCTATTTGTGTATGTTTTCAAAGAGTTTTGTAATCATTGCATACATTCCTAGAAAGTGAAAAGTTTGGCCTCTCTAAGGGTTTTAGTAATTTTTTGACTCTGTAACTTTTATGACTCATAGGGGTGACATCTAATCTCGATGCACCAAGGTTTCAACACAATCCAAGAACTTAATCTTCAAGAGCTGCTGGGGAGATCTGACAACCCACAATGAACCACACCCATGGAGATTTCTTCCACGAGGACATTTATATAGCAGTTTTCACTACCACATCAAAAATGGCTATTACCGCCTAAGGTTCCATCAATGCAGTTTTCCTTCTAGAGGGATTGTCTGCTACACTTAACCCTCTCTAAAGGTGATTGACTAACAATAGTGTACCACAAGGGGACTTAGCTTCCAGATTCAAGGTCTTGACACCTTTTCACTTTTAGCCCAATCAAGGTAGGTAGATTAATATGACACACTAAACTAAGAGTATCTCTTAAAGATCTATGATATCAACTCCCAATGATCTATCAACCTCTCTGGAGAAAGGATGCCTCAATCAAAAAGTTGAAGACTCATTTATCTGCGAGATGCTAGAAGTATCCTCCCCACCTACAAGGAATCTGTTGTAGAGAGGAGTTTTACTAGGAACCCACTCTCTCAAGATCCATGAATAGTGTTCGTGGGGCCTAATTACTATGTGTGTACAGATGTTAATTCCTGAAAGAAAATCTATCCAAAAGTAGTCAAAGAGCACAAGGTGGTACACTTAACACTTTAACTAATGTGAGGTGAGTCCAAAAATGTATAAAATTCAACCCCTCACACAAGCCAAAATGAGTCCACAAATCAGAAACTAGTGAGTTCTAGAAAGCACAAAAGGGTTGCCTTGTGGAGCATTTAACGCTTCTTTCCTGTAGACCCCTCCCCTTTAACGTGGTGCTGATCTTGCAACTACAGGGTGGAACGAGGGTTCGGTGGATTAGCGAGTCTAATAACCCAAGATAGCTAATTAGATCTATCGCTAGTAACTAAGCCTGCTAGATGAAACTAATAGAGATCACAACCTAGTATCAAATTATGCATGTGTTGTAAAATGAAAACATGGAAGGAAACACACATAAGCTTGACACGAGAGATGTTTGTTTTAGATCCAAATAAAATGTTATCAGCTGAGGAAGGTTACCTGGTGATCCTCGCAATGCGCTTAGTAGATTTTACCTGATTTTTAACAATTCTTGTGCTGTTTTCGAAGCTAGGAAAAGCAAGATGCATTTTTATTTTTATTTTTGCTTTTTTTTGTCATATTTGGATGGCCTTTCTTTCTTCCTTGCTGTTTTCCAAAAAAAAAAAAAAAAAAAAAATTGCAATAAAAATTATTGATTAAAATTCCAAGATTTGCATCATGAGTTAATAATTTTTTTTATGAAAACACATAAATTTGTTATTAAAAATAGAGTTATGATTCCAAAAATCTAAAAATTTTACTGTAGTCTATAGATAGTGTCCCAAATTGGCAATAAAATTTTTAGATCAAAACGTTGAGATTTATCTAATAAATTAATTTTTTTATGGAAAACCATAAAAGAATTAATAAAAATATATTTTAAATCTGAAAACTCTAAATTTTTAATTATGATATTTAGACATCATCCTAAACTTTCAGTAAAAATTTTAGATTTTAATTCGATGATTTTCTATGTAAATTAATTTTTCAATGAGAAACAATTAACAAATTACTAAAAATCCAATTATGATCCTAAAATTCTTCAATTTTTACTATACACACTAGACATTGCCAAAAATCTACAAAAAAAAAAAGTAGATCAAAACATGTTATTTTACTAGACCAAATAATTCACATATGAAAAAATAATTATATATATATATATATATATATATAAAATAAATCTTTAATCAGAAAAATCTAAAATTTTACATGTGATTTTTTGCTATTGTCTAGAAGTTTCAGTAAAAATTTCAGACCAAAAATTCATCAATTTAGTTTACTTTTTATGATGTTTATGAAAAATCATAAAAAGGATAAAAAAAAGAATTTTGATCAATTTAAAAAAAAAAAAAATTAGAACATGAGAAGGAAGAAGAAGAAGATGAGAAATAGAAGAAGATTAAGACAGAGAGGAGGAAGAGGTTTCTCAAATGCTCATTTGCTCACGATTGTTGGATGTCTTCTCAAAGTGTCTCCCAACCTGCAACAATTCAAACCTGCAAAACAAGATATAAACAAAAAAACTAAAAAATTCCATAGGAAGATTAAAAAATTATTCTCAATATTTTGATATTCCACATTCTTGGTTTCCAATCCACTAGACCCTGAAAAGAATAAAATAAAAATGATAGATCATGAATAAAGAAGAACGATAGAATATGGGATGCAATCCTATCAATTTCATATTTAATTTTTACTTTTTTAATCTTTTTTCTGCAAAAAAATTGCATTGGTCAATGCTCGACTTATTAATTTGTCAGGCAAATTACTTGGAGCTCATGTGGCTCATGCCGGATTAATTATATTCTAGGTTGGGGCAATGAATTTATTTGAGGTGGCTCATTTTGTACTAGAAAAACCTATGTTGAGCAACCAGACCCTCTAAGAATGAAGGATTTAAGAAATAAAATTAATCTATATGATTATGCAGATTAATCTAGAATGAGAAATGCATTCTAATCTAAGAACAAGTAAAGGAAACTAGATTAATCATATGCATATTATGCTAAATGAAATTAAGCTAAGGATGCAAATGTATGTAAAATATGAGAAAATGTGAGCAAATGTGATTATGAATTCCAGCAGCAATTTGATGCAAATTCCAAATTCATCCTCTTTTTAAAATGAAGAGATGAGGGTCTCTTAAATAGACTTTCCTGGAATCCATCAACGGTTGAGATCGATTTCAATCAATGGTCAGGATTAAAGGTGAAGTTCAATCATAAAGGAAGATTCCTAAATTAAAGGGAGTTAACTAATTTAATTTGAGTAAAATAAGGAGTTAACTGATTCAATTTGAGTAAAATAAGGAGTTAACTGATTCAATTTGAGTAGAATAAGGAGTTAACTGATTTAACTTATTTTTGATCAATAGTGAACTGAAAATTTCCTTTTTTGAACTGAAGAGAGATATTGGTGAGATATTTAATTTAATAAAATGATATATGCTATCATAATTACCTTTTCTATTTAATTGAATAATCTTTTAATTAATTAGAGACACTTTTCTTATTTAATTAAATAACTTCATTTAATTAATTAGGAATGGCTTCCCATTTAATTAAATAACTTTGTTTAATTAATTAGAAGAAAGTTCTCCATCTAATTAAATAGAAAATAGACACTTTTCTATTTAATTGAATAATATTTTAATTAATTAGAGACACTTTTCTTATTTAATTAAATAACTTCATTTAATTAATTAGGAATGGCTTCCCATTTAATTAAATAACTTTGTTTAATTAATTAGAAGAAAGTTCTCCATCTAATTAAATAATTTTGTTTACTTAATTAAAATAGACACATTTATTAAATTAAATAAATTTAATTCCATTGTACATTAGCCTTAAGATATAATATAATTTAATTAAAGTATAAATACTTAGTAATTAAATTAAATATTAATTAATAGGTTTAATGTGACTAATATGAGTAAATACTATAGGAATTAAATAATAAGCATGATGAATGCAGATTAGGGTTTTCTGCATCTGACAATTAAGTCAAGTAGCGAATAGTTGAATAAGAATTTGCCTAATGGAATAGGACTTCAGGATTGATCAGAAATAGACCAAAATTGGTTGAGATGGCAATGAGCCAATTTTGGGGTATTACAGGAAGAAGTTATAAAAGAGGCAAACATAACAATAATAATAATCAAATCATCATTTAAAGTCTAGAGGAAGAAATGACACTTGGTTCTGTGGTAAACCAGGCCACACAAAGAAACAATGTTGGAATTACAAGAAGGCTCAAAATAAAGTAATCTAGGATGGCATAAATGCTGCAAATGTTGGAGCTTTGGTACTTGTAGCTAATGACATGGATTCAAGTTAATAGGTTTTTGATTCTGGTGCATCTTTTCATGCTACTCCATGTCAGAGTGCATTCACAAATCACCATGAAGGTATGTTTGGTAAGGTTTTTCTCGAGAATAACAAAGAATCTGATATTGTTGGCAAAGGATATATTTTATTGTCACTAAAAAATGGTATTCAATAGATTTTAAAAGATGTTAGGCATGTTCTATCACTGAAGTGCAATCTGATTTCAGTTAGTTAGTTGTATACATAAGGTTGTAATGTTAACTTTGATCTTGATTCATCGAAAGTCTCCAAAGGTCAGTTATTGTTGGCCAAAAGAAAGAAATCTAGAAGATTATATGTTTTAGAGTGCAATAGTGAAGTGGGAGCAACCACGGTGGTTGCAAAAAGTAATATTGAACTTTGACATAAGAGGCTTGGCCTCATGAGAAAAATAGGTCTTAAAGTCATGCTTCAAAGAGACTAACTTTTGAGTCTTAAATCTCCTTATTTGGAGTTGTATGAGCATTATTTTTATGGAGAGAAAAATCGCACTAGCTTTGTAAGGATGGATCATGAGAAGAAATCTTCTCCATTAGAGTTGTACATTCTGATAATTTTGATCCTATAGAGTTAGCTTCTCTTGGTGGCGCTAACTATTTTATCACATATATTGATGATTGAACTCAAACATTTTGGGTTTATATGTTGAATACGAAATTTGAAGTGTTTTCAAAGTTAAAACCTTTTAAGGCTATGGTTGAAAATCAAATTGGGAAAAGGATTAAATGTCTATTAATGGACAATGGTGGTGAGTTTTTCTCTTTAGAGTTTGATAATTTTTGCATAGATCATGGTATTTGGAGGATTAAAATAGTTCCTTATACACCTCAAGAAAATGGTGCAGTTGGAAGGTTGAATTAGACTATCTTGGAAAGGGCTTGGTGTATGTTATCAAATGCTAGTCTTGGGAAAAGAATTTGGGCTAAGATGTGCAATACAATGGTTTATTTAATCAATTGAGCCCCTTTATCACATTTGGATTTTGATATTCTAGAAGAGATGGATTGGTAAAAGAATTTCATTTTCTCATTTGTAAGTTTTTGGGTGTGATGCATATGTTCACACTCCTAAGGAGTAGAGAACAAAATTGGATTTTAAATGCAAAAGATGTGTATTTTTGGGGTATGATGAAGATTAATTTGGTTTTCTATTGTGGGATCTAACTGCTCATAAAGTGCTTTGAATTTAGGATGTTGTGTTGAACGAAAACTCTTTTCTAGATTTGCAAAAATTGCACACTACTTCTCCTAATTCTTTTAAGTTTGATTTATTTCATAACATAGGGTTTATTCCAAAGACCCCTTGAGTTACATTCAATCCCATTACTACAATTATGTCTCCTGCCTCCATTAGACTCCGTACAATGCCCAAATGTAAAATGTGTATTATGCCAAATATTACTCATGCTAAAAATGCCAAAGAGTTCCCATATTTCCACACATGGTACAAACTCCATCTACACCCACTATTATTTATTCAAGTTCTATGGTTTCTAAAAAATAGTCTACACTTAGTATTAGTCGCCATATCGAGCACGACCCTTTATATGGAATGCACTCACAAACAATGCCCTCCTGATTACCAATTTTCCACATGCCCACCTTGGGCACTGACAAGCCTACTTTGCTCGAATGCTAGTTTTTGTCCTCCTCCTCATCCCAAGCTTTCCACTCACTTCACACTTGGCTAGTTTTCAATTAGCCTATTGAAAATCAAGTCTTGGTGAGTGCAAGGCTTGCCCCTACAACCAATTTCAACAACAAATTTTATTTTTATTTCTTGGAAGTTCAATGTTGGAGGTTTACATTCAAAGAGATTTGATTCATTAAAACTAAATTTATATACAATTAAGTGCACATAGAAAGACGCTGAATAGAATGAAGAAATGGACAATAGTTCGATGTCTTTTGTGAGAGATTCAACACTTTCCCTAAAAACATAATCATCAATAAATCAATTAGAATGGATAGTGACAAATGTTAGATTTTAAAAATTAAAAATATAATCTATAAATTATTTTTTTTCTTCAAATAATTAAATAGAATGAATTATATTGAATGGTAAAAATACTAAGAACATTTCATTTAAAATATAAATTATTATCAATAGGGCCAAATTCAATGACTCACAAAGAGCCCATGAAAAATCAAGTTTCCTTCAATGCAAGACCTGAACATCATAAAATTAAATATTTTATTTAAATATATATAAAAAGTATTATAATAATTTTAATCTTATTAGTAAAATCATCACTGATAATTACTAAACATCATTTGATAACCATTCTAAAATAAGATTTACTAAAATGTTTTACAAGACATATTAGACGTGTTGAGCTAATACAACATCATCAGATGAAGTTGTAGATGTTGGAATGTGTAATTTCCCCTCAAATGAAATGTAAAAGTGCAATACACAATTCTAGAAATTGCTGGATAGGGTTAGGTAAAGTTCTGGAATAGATAAATCTAGAAAAGTCTTTGTGTTTTTTCGACTAATGTAGATGTTTCCAGAAATAAACTAAGACCTCTATAAATAGAGGCATCATGTAATGCAAATGGCAATGGGAAAACAATGAATGAAATATAATATACTTTATTGTGTGGTAACACATTGTGTTCTGTGTTTCATATTTTGTATTGTTATGTGTTTTTGTTATTTTTCATGTTGCCCACCCAACAGATTGGTATCAAAGCTAGGTCGGATAAAAGGTTGGACAAATTTTAGATTGTGATAAAAGAGGAAGTGGTGTGTTGGTGCTACTAAATGGTGGGGTAATGTTTGTGTTATGAGAAGGATAATGGTTTTGAAGAAGACCACATAGGAAGTGTTGAGCAGGAAAGAGGGCAAGTCAACAAAAAAGGTATGGTTTGAATTTTTATAATTATATTTGAGAAATTATAACAATAGAAGAATATTGTGAGGATTTTAGCTATCTAAAGATTTGTTCAAACTGTTTGAAGATTTAATTCTAGAAGTAAAAAGGTGTTTAGAATTTTTTTAAAGAAAGAATAAAGTGTGTTAAACTATTGATTTCAATGGGAAAAGCTAGTATAATTCAAAAGGATAAAATGAATAAGTTAGAAGAACTAGTGATGGTGAAGAAAGAAAATACCAAATTATTGTGTTGAAAAGATATTTTGTAGAAGGAATTGGAAAAAGTAAGAAATGAAATGGGAGAAGAAAAATCTAAATTTTTAAATGAAATTTGTGTCCATATAGAGGCAATTGAAGAGCTAGAGGATAGGCTAAAATTTGTTGAAGAAGTACATAATTGGCAGGTGAAAGAAACATGTAAGCTTAGAGAGAAAAATAAAGAATTAGAAGAAAAGTTAAATTTGTTTGATGATGTTGAGAAAATGAACAAAGATTTAGAAGAAAATGTGAAGAAATTGGAATAGGAAAAGAGTATACTAAAGAAGGATGTTTCTACTTTGAAACAAGAGAAAGAATGTTTGAGTGTAAAACCATTTGTATGTGATGTATCTTGTGACACAAATGATTTGAGTGAATGTGATTTTTCTAAAACTGAAAGTGTTTGTGATGAAAAGTGTAAGAAAGTAAATGACAAGAAGTTTGTATATTATGTTTGTTATGATAATAATAGTATTGGCTTGAAGATTATGAAAAGAATGGGTTTCAAAGGTAAAGGATTAGGAAAGGATAAATAGGGATTAAGGCATCTGATTGAGACTGCAGTTAGGTCAAAATATGTAGGTCTTGGATATGATATAAGTAGTGAAAAGATGAATAAAAGTTCAAGAGAATCAATTCAAACCATAAAGATTGTGCAATGTTCAGATTGTAATAGGAAAGGGCATACAAAGGATAGATGTTGGGATTTAAATCCATGTAATATTTGTGGCTTGAAAAATCATTGTGATAAGAGATGTTGGAATAAAGAGTGCAATAAAGATTTTATGGCTGGTTGTATCAAAATGGATTGTGGATGGAACTATGAATCAAATTGGCAGAAAATTGTAGGAATGATCAAAGGGTTATTCAAGTATAAATGTTCAAGCGTAAAGAAGACTTCAGTACCAGTGGGAAATAGATCCAAGCAAGCAATCAAAGAGGTAAAAAGTTATTGGCATTTGTGACTTATGAGGCAACATTATCAGTGGATCCTATGAAAAGAGGAATTTTTTGGCAGCGAATTGTTTGTATAAATTAAAGGTTGCAACCTTGGAAGACACTATTAATGAAGACATTAATAGATATGAAGATTATCCAAAATAGCATTAGAAAAAAGAAAGGATTTGGAATTTGTATTCAACATCATTTGAGGTTGAAATTAGGGGGGAGTGTTAGAATGTGTAATTTCCCCTCAAATGAAATGTAAAAGTGCAATACACGATTCTAGAAATTGTTGGATAGGGTTAGGTAAAGTTCTGATATAGATAAATCTAGAATAGTCTTTGTGTTTTGTCGACTAATGTAGATGTTTCAAGAAATAAACTAAGACCTCTATAAATAGAGGCATCATGTAATGCAATCGACAATGGGAAAATGATGAATGAAATATAATATACTTTATTGTGCGGCAACACATTGTGTTCCGTGTTTGGTATTTTGTATTGTTATGTGTTTTGGTTATTTTTCATGCTGCCCACCCAATAGTAGAATAGCAAACACATTATCATATGCAATTTTACATTAGTAAACGATCAATAGAAGAAAACATAAAACACATTATATCTCAGATGCAACTTTTCAGGAGTCACCATTGAGAGTGACCAACACTTAGCCTTCATTTATTCTCTCTCTCTTTCTCCAAAATTTTAGTAATTCAGAAAACTGAAAAATATAAGAAATGAAGTGTTAAAATCTTCAAAGAGATAGATCTTTGTAAGGTAATCATTCAAATGGTATGAATAAAAAAAACATGAATATATTACTTGTGTGGGTTTTGAGTCATCATCCTTGCCAGCAACTGGTTTGCATTCCAATGCTTTTATCTCTTCCATTTGGAGAGAATCAGAGCCCTTGATTTTCTATAAGGAATAAAGAGGCTCTAATTCAACTTCTTGTTTTGAGATTTTTTGATTGTCATGATGAGTACCATTCCAGCCTTCAATTTCTCCTCCTTCAATCTCATTTTGCATATCAGAGATATTAGAAACTTCTTCATTGCAATTACCATCTTCAATCTTTGATATGTAGACCATCATGAATACTAAGAGGGGCAGAGGAAGGCAGAAAAACCAACCAAGAATCCACACAAACAATAAAAAAACACTAAGACTTTGTAAGCATGAAGTACAGTACATATCCTCCACCAGACTTGTGCTCAATAATTTCTTGAGGCAAATTCTCATGTACCCAATTGAAAATCTCCTACCAGAAAATTCTGCTGTGCAATCCATTTATGCTATGAAAATGTTGCACTTTTGATTTAGTAGATAGTTTTCATTTGTAGTCTTGTGAAGTAGATGTAAGGAAGAAAAGGTGCATGGAATCGCTTCCTATGTTAATCTTTGAGAGGATGATTATGAAAATTCAACTAACTATTGTAGAGATCTCAAGAAATACATAATAACATAATCAAAATAACAAAGAACACATAACATAGTGATTATTGTGGGGAAACCCTTCCAGGAGAAAAACCCACCCTGCAAAACTCGCACAATGTATTATCAAACCAGGATGATTACAATACACTTGCAATGCAAGTTCTTATAGGAGCACATCACCACAACTTTAACTTGAAGAGACTCCTCCTAGCACTAGTCTTGCAAACTAAACTCAATTACACAAACATCTCCCTAAGCCCTCCTTTTATAGTGATTTTACAACCTAGAAAGCACTTGTGATTTTACAAAACCATGAGAAAAACTATCATGACACATGTTACCCATTTTTGACATTTACATTTCCAATATGAAAAAATGACCAGGTTAAAATAGTAATCCCATCTACAATTTTGTCTCTTAGTCCAGACCCCATAAAAGTCACAAAATGAGTCATCAAAGCTCTAAAAATGACCTACCTATATTCTACTATGGACAATACTCATTTTTGACAACTCATTAACTGATTTCCAATGTATAAACAAGTGGAAAACTTCCATAAACAAATTTTGGAATTTCCCAAAAGAAGATTGCAAGGTTGAGACACATGTTTTGAACATTCTCCCACTTGTCGAACACCTTGCAAGAGTCAGGGGGTCAAAAAATATCATGGAATTAATTGCTAGGGGCCGAGAGGCCCATAGACTCTAAACACCATATGAATTTCTCTGTGCTCATGGGCTTAGTTAATGCATCAATAACATTCAACAAAGTCTCTACTTTTTCCAGCTTCACCTTGTCGTCCTCAATCATATCTCTCACAAAATGATATTGTACATCAATGTGCTTAGTCCTCGCATGAAAAGTCTAGTTCTTTGCTAGGCAGATTGCACTCCAGCTGTCACTATAAATTATCACTGCACCCTATTTGAACTGTATATTTGAACACAATCTCTTTAGCCAGATGGCTTCTTTGTAGGCATGAGTAGCTACCATATACTCTACCTCAGTAGTGGACAAAGCAACCACAACTTGTGACTTACTCATCCAATTGATTGGACCACTAAATAATATAAACACATATGCACTGCTGGATCTTCTTCTATCAACATCACTAGCCCAGTTTGAATCCACATAGTCTTGAATATCCGAGGAATGCTCATTTCCTATTCTATGAAAACATATTGAGTACTCTAAGGTACCCCACAAGTATTTGAAAACACTTTTTACTGCACCCCAATGTGCTCTTCCTAGATTAGACATATAACGAGAAAGTAATCCCATTTCTTGAGAAATGTTTGGTCTTGTACAAACCATAACATACATCAAACTTCCAACAACGCTTTGATATGCTACTCGACTCATCTCTTCCATCTCCAATGGGGATGTAGGACACTATGAGCTAGAAATCTTTGTTCCCATAGTAACAAGAAAACTCAATGGTCTTGAATCCTACATATTAAACCTTTTCAAAATAGTACCAACATACTTACTCTGGCCTAGCAAAAGCTTCCTATTCTATCTATCTCTTATAATCTCCATTCCCAGAATGTTCCTAGTTGTACCAAGATCTTTCATTTCAAACTTTATCGAGAGTTGAGATTTTAACTCTACAATCAAACCTTTTTCTTTGCCAATAAACAACATGTCATTGACATACAAGGTAATAACTAGGAAACCATCACCATCAAATTTGAAATATATGCAGTGATCAGATTTAGATCGCACAAATCCCAAACTCAACACAAATGTATCAAATTTTTGGTACCAGATCCTAGGACTCTATCTTTTAGGTGGTTTCCTTTGTCTAGTAGATCTTTGAACAAGATTTGGTTCAGGTTCATGATTAGGTTTTCCCTTTTCCTTTGATGATTTAGAACTTGTAGAGCTCTCTTCAACATCTCATCTTTCTAAGGGCCTCGATTCAACTTTCTCAGGTGTATCAAGGAGTTGAATCACATTTTTCTTTTCTTCAATTTGTTCTAGCTTCACTATAACAAAAGAAGGTTTAATATCTCTAAAAATAACACTTTTGAAATAAAATACCTTTTGTGCAACAAGATCCCAAAGCTTGTATCATTTCACACCATAACTATATCTGATGAAGATACATTTGACAACTTTGTTGTCCAATTTTGTTCACTTCTCCTTTGGCAAATGAGCATATGCCTCACAACCGAATACTCTTAGATGTCTAAGTGAAGGCTTGTGGCCCAACCACGCGTCTATTGGCATCTTATCAACAAGAGCTGATGTAGGAGACCTATTTATTGGGTAGCAAGCAGTGGCTATAGCTTCAGCCCAAAACTTTTGTTTTACTCCAACACAACTTAGCATACTCCTAGCCTTCTCCATCAGGGTCTTGTTTATTCTTTTTGCAACTCCATTCTACTATGGAGAATACAGAGTTGTCCACAATCTTTATAGAATGTGTCAAAATCATTGGAGAAAAATTCACCACAATTATCAATTCTCAAACATTTTATTTTCTTTCCAGTTTGTAATTCAACCATTGCTTTAAATTATTTGAAATGATTGAAAACTGCAGCTTTACTCCTAAGGAAATAAATCCATGTTCTTCTACTGAAATCATCAATGAAAGAAACATAATAAACTGATTTACCAATAGAAGGAACATCAACTAGACCAAATACATCCAAATGGATTAGATCCAAAATAAATGAAGACTTATGAGAACTCAAATACAACTGAATGCAATTTTGTTTACCATAGATACAATGCTCACAAAAATCAAATTCAAATTGTAATCATTTAACCCATCAACAAGGTTCTTATTTTTTAAGGTCTGTAGGCCCTTCTCACCTATGTGGCTGAGTCTCTGGTGCCATACCATAGTCTTCTCTGCAGGCAACTTTGACTCGGTAGACAGAGCACCCTTGGTTACCCAAAAACCATGACCATTTGTTGAAAGAGAAATCTTCTCCTTCTCCAACTGAGTAGTCCTTTTTAAAATCTTATCAAATGTACTAATGCACTCAACTATGTGTGCATCAAGCTCGTATAGTGTACCCAATCTACTTCCTCTTGCTATTACCATAGCACCTCTCACCATTTTTACACTTGCTTTAGAAAACTATACATGCACACTCGCATCTATTAGCTTACTAATAGATAACAAATTCATTGCTAGTCTAGGGATATGCAAGACACCATCAAATCTTCTAATTCTACCATTAGAAAATTTTACACAAATACTTCCATGTCCAACAATATCAAGTACTGAATTATAAGCCAAATACACCTTACCACCATCAAAATTTTCATACTTACTAAACCAATTTTTATTAGGAGTCATGTGGAAAGATGTGCCTGAGTCTATTAACCATGCATTTTCACCTGCATGAGTGGCCAAGGTTGTGATGAAAACATCTCCATCTTCCTTTTTCGACTCAGAATTAGAATCTTGCTTCTTCTTCTTCTTCTTTTTCTTCTCCTCTTTGCAGTCCTTTCGAAAGTGTCCAGGTTTGCAACAATTCCACTAGATTGCCTTGGACTTACTAGTAGATTTTGATCTCCCTTTATTTTTTTGACTTAGAATGGCCATGTTGCTTTTCATTCTTGCCTCTTTCTTTTGGTCTTCCGTGAACACTCAAAGCCTCTTTGGCATTCAGAGAGACCTTCCTTATCATCTCTTTAGAAAGTAGAGAACCAACAACATCCTCCATCTTCAAGACAACTGAAATGCTCCCTATAGTCATCACAAGACTATCCTATGAGTCTATTAATGAACTTAGCAAGATTTGACACCTTTCTTCTTCATCCATTGGCACCCCTACTAAGGTCAATTGAGTCACCAACATATTAAAGCTTTCCAAATGCTCAAAAATTCATCCACCTTCTTCCATTCTCAAGGAATACAATTTCTTCCTCAAGAAAATTTTATTCAGAAGTGATTTTGCTTGATAGATCTCAATTAGCTTTTTCCAAAGCTTCTTCACAGTACGTTTTTCATGGTCATTAATCAGAATCAAGTCTGCAAGATATGATTTGATCAGACTTTTAGCTTTTCTATCGGTCACATCATATTGTGTAGCTAATGTCAGATTTGTGGGCCTCAACTTGTTCTCATCAATCACATCCCATCGATCCCAATCAATCAATAGACCTTCCATATTCAGCTTCCACATCTCAAAGTTTGTGCCAAAAAAATTTTCAACATCAATTCTCCTTGACATGCTTGCATCTTTTCAATCTTGCACATAGAAATGAAATACTCTGCACAAGCTCCCACTCAAACCTTGATTAGCTCAAAAAACCCTGTACCCAACAAATAGAACCAAAATTAGCCAGGATCTGATACCACTTGTAAGGAAGAAAAGGTGTGCAGAATCACTTCCTATGCTAATCATTGAGAGGACGATTATGCAAATTCAACTAACTATTGCAGAGATCTTAAGAAATGCATAATAACATAATCAAAATAACAAAGAACACATAACACAGTGATTACTACGGGGAAACCCTTCTAGGAGAAAAATCCCACCCTCCAAAACTCACACAATGTATTATCAAACCAAGATGATTAGAATACACTTGAAATGCAAGTTCTTACAAGAGCACATCACCACAACTCAAACTCAAAGAGATTTCTCCTGGCACCAATCTTGGAAACTAAACTCAATTATACAAACACCTCCCTAAGCCCTAATTTTATAGTGATTTTACACCTAGGAAACCACTTGTGGTTATACAAAACCATGAGCAAAACTATCATGACACATGTTACCCATTTTGACATTTACATTTCCAATATGGAAAAACAACTAGGTTAAAATAGTAATCATGTGCACAATTTTGTCTCTTAGTCTAGACCCCCATAAAAGTCACAACTAATTTTTTTCCATTGTTGACTTCACGGATGAATATTTTCATTGTATTTGAATTCTTTTCTTTTTAAAACTTGTTAAATCGTAGATTTACATTGCAAAATCTTGATATTCGAATGATCTTTGCTTCTACCACAATAAACCCTTTTCACCATATTTGGGCACCAAGGTTTTAAATTTAATTTCTAAATTAGGTTGAACTTAAAGGTGGTGCAGTAGGGTGCAAGATTAGGCTCTATCAATTTAGTTTTTCTCTAAAACACCAACATTTCCAAATTTCCACCGAACACACCTCCACTATGATAAAAATTTATTTTCAGAATGTTCAAAAAGTATCTAAAAAATCTAACAAATTCAAATTTTAGATGAATTATTATTATGTGTTGTGATTAATTATTATTATTATTTATAAATCTAGAATAGACTCACAAAATCATTTGCAAAGACTCATAATTTACCACTTTGTAGTAGGCTCTTTCTTATGATTTAATTATTTTTTTTGCAATGAATTAATTGTAATAGTAGAAATATAGAGATAGAGAGAAGTGTATATATATATATGTATCATAGAGAGAGAAATAAAGATGAAAAAAAGATAAATATAGAAATATCCATAGAGAGATATGTATAAAGGAAAGAGCAGAGATAGATATAGAGAGATATTTATAGATAATGATATAGAGTGATAGAGATAAAGAATTATTAATTATTAGAATGTACATATACACAGGGTGAAGGGGAGAGAGAGAGAGTAGGGGAGGGGGACAGAGAGGGGGGAAGGAGGGAGAGAGAGTAAAATTGAAAAAGCCCCAGCTCTAAATTTGTTGCCACTCTATTAGCTGATAATTTTTAGTTGTCTTCAAAGATGTGCCCTTCCACCCTGAAAAAAAAACATGAGATGGATGGTATTACTTATTCTTTAGTATTTGGGAGTCTAATGAATGCAATGGTTAGCATGCGACTGGATCTTGCTCATGTAGTGGGAGTTGTAAGTTGTTTTATGAGTAATCTAGGTAAAACTCACTGACAAGTAGTTCAGAGGATTTTTCAATATTTATGAGATAGTTTTAACACTAAGACCACTTATATTTGTAGATATGCTGATTCTAATATGGTTCGGGATTTTGATAAAAGGAGTTCTAAAATGGGCTATGTTTTTACTTTTATCATGTTGAGAATCATGTGTCTCAACCTTGCAATCTTTTCTTGGAAAATTCCAGAATTAGTTTGTGGGACTTTTCCACTTGTTTCTGCATTAAAAGTGGTTAGTGAGTTGTTAAATGAGTCTTGTCCTTAAAAGAATATAGGTAGGCTATTGTTAGAGCCTTGATGACTCATTTTGTGACTTTTATGGGGGTCTAGACTAAGAGACAAAATTGTGGACGGGATTACTATTTTTAACCTGGTTGTTTTTCCATATTGGAAATGTAAATGTCAAAAATGGGTAACATGTCGCATGGTAGTTTTGCTCATGGTTTTGTAAAACCATAAGTGGTTTCCAAGTTGTGAAATCACTATAAAAGGAGGGCTTAGGGAGGTGTTTGTGTAATTGAGTTCAGTTTGTAAGACTGGTGCTAGAAGGAGTCTCTCCAAGTTCGAGTTGTGGTGATGTGCTCTTGTAAGAACTTGCATTGCAAGTGTATTGTAATCATCTTGGTTTGATAATACATTGTGCGAGATTTGGAGGGTGGGGTTTTTCTCCCGAAAGGGTTTCCCCATGGTAATCACTGTGTTGTGTGTTCTTTGTTATTTTGATTATGTTATTATGCATTTCTTGAGATCTTTGCAATAGTTACTTTGATCTACATAATAATCCTCTCAAAGATTAGCGTAGGAAGCGATTCTGTGCACCTTTGCTTCCTTACAAGTGGTATCAGAGCCTGGCCAATTTTGGTTCTATTTTTTGGGTACAGGATTTATTGAGCTAATCAAGCTCTGAGTGGGAGCTTGTGCAGAGCATTTCATTTTTGTGTTGTAGGATTAAAAGATGGCAAGCATGTTAGGGAGAATTGATGTTGAAAAGTTTTCTGGCACAAATTTTGAGATGTGGAAGCTCAAGATGAAAGATCTATTGTCTGATTGGGATCTATGGGATGCAATTGATGAGAACAAGCTAAGGCCCACAGATTCAACATTAGCTGCACAATATGATGTGACTAATAGAAAAGCTAAAGGTCTCATCAGATTGTGTCTTGCAGACTTGATTTTGATTAATGTCCATGAAGAACCTACTGTGAAGAATCTTTGGAAAAAGCTTAGTGAGATCTAACAAGTGAAATCACTTTTGAATAAGATTTTCTTGAGGAAGAAGTTGGATTCCTTGAGAATGGAAGAAGGTGGACAAATTTCTGAGCATCTGGAAAGGTTTAATATGTTGGTGACTCAATTGACCTCAGTAGGGGTGCCAATGGATGAAGAAGAAACGTGTCAAATCTTGTTATGTTCATTGCCAGATTCATGGGATAGTCTTGTGATGGCTATAGGGAGCACTTCAGTTGTCTTGAAGATGGAGGACGTTGTTGGTTCTCTACTTTCTGAGGAGATGAGAAGGAAGGTCTCTCTGAATGCCAAAGAGGCTTTCAGTGTTCACCGAAGACCAAAAGAAAGAGGCAAGAACAAAAAGCATCATAGCCATTCTAAGTCCAAAAATAAGGGGAGATCGAAATCCCCTAGTAAGTCCAAGGCAATTTGCTGGAATTGCGGCAAACCTGGACACTTTTGAAAAGACTACAAAGAGGAGAAGAAAAAGAAGAAGAAGAAGAAGCAAGATTCGGATTCTAAGTCCAAGAAGGAAGATGGAGATGCTTTCATTGCAGCCTGGGCCACTCATGCAGGTGAAAATGCATGGTTAATAGATTCAAGTGCATCATTCCACAAGACTCCTAATAGGAACTGGTTTAGTAAGTATGAAAATTTTGATTGTGGTAAGGTGTATTTGGGTGATAATTCAGTACTTGATATTGTTGGTCGTGGAAGTATTCATGTGAAATTTTTTGATGGTAGAATTAGAAGATTTGATGGTGTCTTGCATATCCCTGGACTAGCAAGGAATTTGTTATCTGTTAGTAAGCTAATAGATGTGGGTGTGCATGTACAATTTTTTGAAGCAGGTGTAAAAATGGCGAGAGGCGCTATGGTAATAGCAAGAGGAAGTAGATTGGGTACATTGTACCAACTTGATGCATGCACAGTCGAGTGCAATAATACTTCTGATAAGATTGTGGAAAAGACTACTTAGTTGGAGAAGGATAGAGTTTCTCTCTCAACAGATGGTCATTGTTTTTGGGTACCCAAGGGTGCTCAATCTATCAAATCAAAGTTTCCTGTAAAGAAGACTCTGTTATGGCACCAGAGACTCGGCCACATAGGTGAGAAGGTTCTACAAACCTTGAAAAATAAGAACCTTGTTGATGGGTTGAATGACTGCAATCTTGAGTTTGATTTTTGTGAGCATTGTATCTATGGTAAACAAAACCACATTCAGTTTTACTTGATTTCTCATAAGTCTTCATGTATTTTGGATCTAATTCATTCAGATGTATTCGGTCTAGTTGATGTTCCTTCTATTGGTAGATCAGTTTATTATGTTTCTTTCATTGATGATTTTAGTAGAAGAACATGGGTTTATTTCCTTAGGAGTAAAGCTGAAGTTTTCAGTCATTTCAAAGAATTTAAAGCAATGGTTGAATTGCAGACTAGAAAGAAAATAAAATGCTTGAGAACTAATAATGGTGTTGAATTTTTCTCCAATATTTTTGACACATTTTGTAAAAATTGTGGTATTAAAAGAGACAAGACAACTCCATATTCTCCACAGCAGAATGGAGTTGGAGAAAGAATGAACAGGACCTTGATGGAGAAGGCTAGGAGTATGCTAAGTGGTGCTGGACTAGAACAAAAGTTCTTGGCTGAAGCTGTAGCCACTGCCTGCTACTTGATAAACAAGTCTCCTACATCAACTCTTGTTGATAAGATGCCAATGGAAGTGTGGTCGGGCCACAAGCCTTCACTTAAAAATCTGAGAGTGTTTGGTTGTGAGGCATATGCTCATGTGCCAAAGGAGAAGCGAACAAAATTGGACAACAAAGCTATCAAATGTATCTTCATCAGATATAGTTATGGTGTGAAAGGGTACAAGCTTTGGGATCCTGTTGCACAAAATGTATTTTATTCCAGAAGTGTTCCTTTTAGAGAAACTAAGCCTTCTTCTGTTACAGTGCAGCCAGAACAAATTAAAGAAAAGAAAGATGTGATTCAACTTCCTGCTACACTTGAGAAAGTTCAATCAAGGCCCTTAGAAAGACAAGATGTTGAACAGAGCTCTATGAGTTCTGAATCATCAGAGGAAGAGGGAGAACCTAATTACGAACCTGAACCTCCTGAACCTGAACTAGATCTTGTTCGAAGATCTACTAGACAAAGGAAACCACCTAAAAGGTATAGGTATTCTCCTGATGATTGGAGGTGCATATTTGCATTGAATCCTAACATTGATGAATCGAGATCTGTAGAAGAGGCTCTTGGTATGAATGATTCAGAGTTCTAGAAAATAGCCATGGATGAAGAAATGGCACCTCTTAAGAGGAATCAAACGTGGGACCTTGTACCATTGCCTGAAGGATGAAAGCCTATTGGTTGTAAATGGGTGTTCAAAAAGAAGATGGGTTCAGATGGAAGCATTGAGAAGTATAAAGCATGTTTGGTTGCAAAAGGTTACTCTCAAGTTGAGGGAGTAGATTATGGTGAGATTTTTTCTCCAGTAGCCAAAATGACATCCACTAGATTTTTTCTTTCTATTGCAATAGCTTATGATCTAGAGATTGAGCAAATGGATGTGAAAATTGCTTTCCTTCATGGAGATTTGGAGGAAGAAATTTACATGTCATAGCCAAAGAACTATGTGGTGAAAGGTAAATGTCATTTGGTCTATAAATTGAAGAAATCCTTGTATGGTTTAAAACAGAGTCCTAGGATGTGGTACCAAAAGTTTGATACATATGTGTTGAGTTTGGGATTTGTGCGATCTAAATCTGATCATTGTATATATTTCAAATCTGATGGTGATGGTTTTCTGGTTATTGCCTTGTATGTCGATGACATGTTGTTTATTGGCAAAGGAAAAGGTCTGATTGCAGAGTTAAAATCTCAACTCTCAATAAAGTTTGAAATGAAAGATCTTGGTGCAGCTAGGTACATTCTGGGAATGGAGATTATAAGAGATAGACAGAACAGAAAGCTTTGGCTAGGCCAAAGTAAGTATGTTGGTACTATTTTGAAAAGATTCAATATGCAAGATTCAAGACCATTGAGTGTTTCGATTACTATGTGAACAAATCTTTCTAGCTCATAGTGTCCTACATCCCCATTGAAGATGGAAGAGATGAGTCGAGTAACATATCAGAGTGTTGTTTGAAGTTTGATGTGTGCTATGGTTTGTACAAGACCAGACATTGCCCAAGTAGTGGGAGTACTTTCCTATTATATGTCTAATCCAGGAAGAGCACATGTGATGTTGATAAAAGAAGATCCACTAGTGCATATGTGTTTACATTATTTGGTGGTGCAATCAGTTGGATGAGTAAGAAACAAGCTGTGGTCACTTTGTCCACTACCAAGGTAGAGTATATGGTGGCTACTCATGCCTAAAAAGAAGTTATCTGGCTAAAGAGATTGTGTTCAAATATAGAGTTCAAACAGGGTGCAGTGACAATTTATAGTGATAGCTAGAGTGCAATTTGCCTAGCGAAGAACCCGACTTTTCATCCGAGGACCAAGCACATTGATGTAGAATATCATTTTGTGAGAGATATGGTCGAGGATGGCAAGGTGATGTTGGAAAGGGTAGAGACTCTGGCGAATGTTGCTGATGCATTAACTAAGCCCGTGAGCATAGAGAAATTCAAATGGTGTTCAGAGTCTATGGGCCTCTCGGCCCCTAGCAATTAAGTCCATGATATTTTAGATCCCCTGACTCTTGCAAGGTGTTTGACAAGTGGGAGAATGTTGAGAAACATGTGTCTCAACCTTGCAATGTTTTCTTGGAAAATTTCAGAATTAGTTTGTGGGAGTTTTCCACTTGTTTCTGCATTGGAAAGTGGTTAGTGAGTTGTTAAATGAGTCTTGTCCTTAGTATAATATAGGTAGGCTATTTTTAGAGCCTTGATGACTCATTTTGTGACTTTTATGGGGGTCTAGACTAAGAGACAAAATTGTGGACGGGATTACTATTTTTAACCTGGTTGTTTTTCCATATTGGAAATGTAAATGTCAAAAATGGGTAACATGTGGCATGGTAGTTTTGCTCATGGTTTTGTAAAACCATAAGTGGTTTCTAGGTTGTAAAATCACTATAAAAGGAGGGCTTAGGGAGGTGTTTGTGTAATTGAGTTCACTTTGCAAGACTGGTGCTAGAAGGAGTCTCTCCAAGTTTGAGTTGTGGTGATGCGCTCTTGTAAGAACTTGCATTGCAAGTGTATTGTAATCATCTTGGTTTGATAATACATTGTGCGAGTTTTGGAGGGTGGGGTTTTTCTCTTGGAAGGGTTTCCCCATGGTAATCATTGTGTTGTTTGTTCTTTGTTATTTTGATTATGTTATTATGCATTTCTTGAGATCTTTGCAATAGTTACTTTGATCTGCATAATTGTCCTCTCAAAGATTAGCATAGGAAGCGATTCTGCGCACCTTTTCTTCCTTACATATCAGAGCAGTGATTAGCTGGACTTCTCATAAGCAACAAGTTGTTTCTCTTTCTTCTACTAAGGCCAAATATATTGCTCTTATTGAGGGGGCTAATGAGTTGACATGGTTAAATCGATTGTTTGGAGAGCTAGGATTTCAACAATCTAACTTTACTCTATTTTCTGACAGCAAGAGTGCCATTCATTTGGCTGAAAACTCAGCTTTCCACAATTGTACAAAGCATATAGAAACCATATTTCACTTTGTCCATCATGTTGTTGAAGAGGGAAGGCTAAACTTAGAGAAGATACACAGATTAATCTGGCTGATTTGTTTACAAAAGTTGTACCTCAAGAAGTTCAAATTCTATAGAGCTTGTCTCGACATTGTCACAACATAGCCATAAGAATTCCAAGTAGGGGATACCTCTGTGTAGCACTGATTGGACTTCAAGTGGGAGATTGTAATGGTTTTGACAAGGGAATTTGTAATGACTTTGAATGTGTAGTCCAATCATTGCCGACTCTTCCTCTTCTTAGCCATTTCATCTTCCATTGAATGTTACTGATATAGAATAGAAATGATAGTTGATGATGCTATGAACATTGTAACTTGTGATTTATTTGAATAAAAGAAATTCCCCTGGTTGAAGAGTGAATGTAGTCCACATTAGCTGGATGAACCAATATAAACATTTTTTCCACTCTTGCATCTTTTGATTCACTATTAGTTTTTAGTTTTAGTTTATTTTCTATATTAGCTCAAAATTGCCCACAAATTAAACTTCCAAATTGTGGAACCATTATTTAATTTTGCAAATAAAAAAGTGAGAAATTGAGTACATGAACAAATTTAGACCTTACACTCCATCAACATATTCGTTAATAATGGGTAAATATCAAAGATTGAAGGTACTCATTTCTAACACTTAATTTCTAAAATCTATAAAATCACTTCTTCAAAACTAATATTGAAATTGAAAGGTTTTCAATTAATCTATCAAAAATCAAGTCTTGACGAGTCAACCAATTACAACAATAAATTATATTTTTATTTTTTAGATGTTCAATGTGGGAGGTTTCCATTAGAGATTTGAATCATTAAAACTAAAGTTATATAGAATTGAGTGCACATAGAAAGGCATTGAATAGAATGAAGAAATGGACAATTGTTCTATTCTATATCTTTTGTGAGAGAGAGAGTCAACACTTTCCCTAAAAATATAATTATCAATATCAATTAGAATGGATAATGACAAAAGTTAGATTTTAAAAATTAAAAATATAATCTATAAATTAATTTTTTAGTTCAAATAATTAAATAGAATGAATTATACTTAATGATAAAAATATGAAGTGTTTATAAATATTAACAATTTCATTTAAATTATAAATTACTGTCAATAGATGTTTGGACTAAAAAAATGGCTCACAAAGAGGCCATGAAAAATCAAGTTTCCTTCAATGCAAGACTGAAACATCATAAAATAAAATAGTTTATTTAAATATATATAAAAAGTATTATTTAAATTTTAATCTTATTAGTAAAATCATCACTGATAATTACTAAACATCATTTGATAACCACTCTAAAATAAGATTTTCTGAAATGTTTTACAAGACATATTAGACGTGTGGAGCTAATACAAAATCATCAGATGAAGTTGTAGAATAGAAAACACATTACCATATGAAACTTTACATTAGTAAATGAGTAGTAGAAGAAAATGTAAAAGACATTATATCTCAGATGCAACTTGTCAGGAGTCACCGTTGAGAGTGACCAACACTTAGCCTTCATTTATGTTCTCTCTCTCTCTTTCTCAAAAATTCAAGCAATTCAGAAAACTGCAAAATATAAGAAATGAACTGTTAAAATGTACAAAGAGAGAGATCTTTGTAAGGTAATCATTCAAATGATACAAATGAAAAAAGCATGAATATATTAATTATGTCATCATATGAAAGTCATCATCCCTGCTAGCAGCTAATTTGCATTCCAATGCTTTTATCTCTCCATTTGCAGAGAATCAGAGCACTCAATTTTTTCGGAGGAATAAAGAGGCTCCAATTCAAATTCCTCTTCTGAGATTTTCTGATTGTCATGATGAGTACCGTTCCAGCCTTCAAATTCTCCTTCAATCTCATTTTTCATGTCGGATATATTATAAACTCCATTGAAAATACCATCTTCTATCTCTGATATGTAGACCATCATGAATATTAAGAGGGGCGGAGGAAGGCAGAAAAACCATCCAAGAATGCAGACAGACAGTAATAAAACACTAAGACTTTGTAAGCATGAAGTTGAGTACATATCCTCTAACAGAATTGTGCTCACAATTAGGAGGATCTATGAAATTCTGTTCGCATGGGTTAATTGTTCCAGTGGTGCAACACATGAAAAGAAGGCGTAGTCAGAGATGTTTGTATCGCTACTATTGAGAATGGTGCACATGTATGTTTGCCTCCTTCTATAAGAAATTATAAGATATGTTTTATAGAGAGAATTTAGTTGCTTCGACGTTTTTACATTTGATCAATGTGATTTTATTTTTATTTTTATTTTCTCAAGTTGCATTATTAACATTCAAACAATAGGCTCCTCTTCATTGTTATTGAATAATTTATACCTCCCAATGTACAGATAAATGAATTCACTCATAAGTTTCACTAGCCAATAGAAAATGCTTAAGGGAGAACTTTAAACCAAATCCTCTAGATATTCTTTGGATCATTTTGAAAAGAAGTGTGACGAGGAGATCTGTGAATTGCACAAGTGATATGTTTTCTCTTCAAAGGCTTTACGTATCAAAGGTAAGATGCTTGCTTAGAAGACTAATACAGAGAAATATTAGATTAAAGAAATAATTATTATGCATGATCAAAAGACATCTAGAGGGAGAAAGAATAAGAATATTCAAGAAGGAGCAATGTTTTCTTACTGGTGGATTGTAATGCAACAAACCATACCAAGTTGTTGACCATATCCTCTATCTGAGTAAGAGAAATTTCCATGCTTGAAGAGTGGATGTAGTCCAAATTAACTAGATGAACCACTATAAACTATGTGTCTACTCTTGCATCTTTTGATTCAGTTTTACTTTATTTTCAATATTTTTTATTTATCTCAACACATACAAATTGTCCCACAAATTAAACTTCCAAATTGAGCAACCATTATTTAATTCTGTATATAAAAAGAGATCATTGGAAGACATCTAGCTAAAAATTAAAGAGTTCAAGGGATTCAAAGTAGCATTTGAAAATGGTTCAATAGACTATTGTACCACTATTGTAGCCCAATTGGAAATTAACCTAGGAGGGCACACTGTAAAAAGGAACTTTTATATAATGAATATCCAAAGTGATATTATCTTAGGAATGCCATGGATAAACTCTTTAGGGCAGTTCATAATGGATAGTCCTAATTCAAAAATATGCTTCAAACATGAATGGAAGGAAATTACACTTAAAGGGTTACTAGACTCTTCTCCAAAGGTAGTCTCTTATAAAAAATGACCAAAATACTTAGTCATAACCAAGATGAATAGATTGCACAATGTTTAGTAATGGACATATCAAATCCACAAGGATAAAAGGTTCATATAGATATCAAACTAATACTAAAATGGTACAAAAGGGTTTTTTATGAAATTCCTATTGGACTTCCCTTGAAAAGAGTGTTTGAAAACTCTATAGAACTAGAAGAAGGGGTGAAACCAATGATAAAAACTCCATAATGATACCCTAGGAAGTTTAATAAGAAATAGAAAAGACAATTCAATAATTCCTGGAAATGGGCCACATTCAACCTAGAAATAACCCCTTTGCTTCTCCTGTACAATATTAGTAAAAAATAAAGATGGTACCATGAGGATGTGCATAGACTACAAGGCCCTAAATAACAAAACCATAAAGAATAAGTATCCCATATCAAGGATTGACTAATTAATGGATGAATTGCATGAAGCATGCTACTTCTCAAAAAATGATCTAAGGTATGGGTATCACCACACAAGAATGAAGAAGGAAGACATTCCAAAGACTACTTTTAGGTGCCGCTATGAGCATTTTGAAGTTCTAGTCCTTCCATTTGATCTCACCAATGCACCAACAACCTTTCAATCTTGTATGAACCACATCTTTCAGCAACAACTGAGAAAATTTCTACTCATATTTTCTGATGATATAATTATTTATAGTAAAACATGGGAAGAACATTTGAGACATATTGAAGAGGTTTTAAACATCTTGGAGACAGAGTGATTATATGCCAAAATGTCAAAAAGTTAATTCAAAACAAAAGAGATTATATACTTGGGACACAAAATTAGTTCAAATGGAGTAAGTGTGGATGAAAAAAAATCAAAGATATCAAGGAGTGGCCAAGACTCAAAACCCTAACCCAACTAAGGAGGTTTATTGGGTTATGTAGCTACTACAAACATTTTTAAAAATTGCATCACCCCTCACTGATTTTAAAAAAAAAGGAGCATTCTCATGAAATGACATATCTGATTGAAAAACTCAAAGAAAATATGCATACTTGCCTTGTTCTAGCTATTCTAAATTTCAGCAGACCTTTTAAACTACAATGTGATGCATTAGGAGAAGAAATCAGAGCAATACTTATGCAAGGAAGACACGAAATAGCCTTTGAAATTCGTAAGGTCACTGAAGTGGAAAAATATTACTCAGTATATGATTAAGAGATGTTAGCCATCATGCATGCTCTAGAAAAGTACCCAAAGTATTTAGTTTGTGGAAGATTCATTGTAAAAATAGATTATAATAGCTTAAGATTGTTCTTAAATCAAAAGGATCTTAATGATCGACAACAAAAGTGGGTTAGCAAAATCCAAGCTTATGATTTTGATATAGAAAATATTAAGGGCATTAATAATGAGGTTGTGGATACCCTCTCGAGAAGATCCCATATCAATAATATCTATAGCATAAGCAAGGACTAGAAGGGAGACATTATAGAAGAATACACAAAGGACCCTCAGACATAATAAATATTGAAAGGAAAATTACCTAATAAATATTTCAAAGTTTGGGATAGCTTGATCGTCTACAAAGGAAGGGTACATTTAGCCCCACAATCAAAGATTAAAAGAAAAATATTTAAAGAATATCATGACAACTCATTAGCGGGTCATTAAGGATACTACAAAAGATACAAGCATAATAGACAGAAATATTCTTGGAAGGATTAAAGAAAGATGTACTAAAATATGTACAATAATGTATAATGTATGAATGGAAGAAAGTGAAATTGCAACACCCTATAGGGTTACTACAACCATTACCCATTCCAATTAAAAAATGAGAAACCATATCAATGGATTTCATAATAGGACTTCCAAAGATCCAAGGAAAAGACAACAAATTTGTGGTCATAGATAGACTTATAAAATATGCACATTTTTTTGCCATCTCAAGGGAATACAAAAAACACCACCTAGCTGAATTATTCTTTAAAGATATTTTTAGACTCTATGTACTCCCTCAAAATATTATAAGTGATAGAGACATCAAGTTTCTTAGTATGTTCTAGAAGGAAATCTTTCATTTAGCAAGCACAACCCTGACTCTTAGCACAAGTTATCATCCTCAGACTGATGGATAGACAAAAATCATCAATAAATGATTAGAAGGTTACTTTAGGAACCACATTACTAGACATCAAAGTGCTTGGATTAAGTTGTTGCATTTAGGAGAATATTGTTGCAATACTACTCACCATATGCCAATAGGAATGAGCCCCTTTAAAATACTCTACAGATATGAAATTATGTCTTTTGGGAACATAATAATACAAGAAAGTTTAGTACCAGGAGCAGAATATTTTGTTAAATAGAGTATGGACATCATTAAAACCCTAAAAGAAAACTTCCATGAAGCACACAATCAACAAAAACTCTATGTAGATAAGAAATGAATCGAAAGAATATTTATAGCTAGGGATCTAGTATTCTTACGATTACAACCATACAAACAAACATCAATAAAAAAAAATTGTGCTGAGAAGCTGAAGCCATGATTCTACAGACCTTATAAAGTACTAGAAAGGATTGACGAAGTAGCATATGAGCTCAAACTTCTCCAAGATAGTAAGATACATAACACATTCCATGTTTCTCTTCTCAAAAAAGCTTTAGGACAAAGAGTAATTCCATGTGAAGAGTTACCCCCCTTGGATGATGAAGGTCAACTCATTCTAATACCAGAAGTTATTCTAGACACATGTGAGAAAAGAATGAGGAATATAACCATTAATGAATTCCTAATTTTGTAGAAGAACCTACCTGAGGAAGATGCTACGTGGGAAAATAAAGAAATGACTAAGTTTCTTGAGGACAAGAAAAATTGAGAAGGAAGGACTAAAATGAGCCTTGATTAAATAAAATATTACCAAATCTTTGTAATTATAATATATGTTATAAAGATACATTATAATATATCTTATTAAAATACATTATAATATATCTTTTAGAGATCTTTGTAGAGGAGATTTTTTTGTAAAGATAAAATTATATAAAATTTCTTATAACTTTGCATTATAATTACAAGGTAACCCATTATTATAAAAGATTATGAAATTAATGATGAGTCATGATGTAGAATCTAGAATACTGTAAATATGAATTCATTTAATTAAAAACCTAATTACTAAATCCAAATTTAAAAACCACAACTCCCTATGAAGAGTCACATCACTTATGATTTGAGCATGTAAAATATGGTGGATGAGAGGATTGTGAAAGAAAATCAGAAGAGGCAATAAAGGAGGAGGTTGTGCACATTCCAAACATATATCAAGGAGAGTTCACAAAAACTATCCACCAGGAAATACACAACCTAGACAGATTTCAAAGATCACACTCAATCATTGATTTCTTATAAAGTCATTAAATGAATTAAAATTAAAAATTAAAAGGTGACTTTATATTTAATTAATTCAATTAATTATTGGATCACAAGGGAGAAGCTTCTAGAGTGTGTATTAGTTATTGGAATGGTGGAAGCCTCTAGTAATTTAATTTTCTAGAAGCACAATCAATTATTGTATTGCAAGGGAGGAGTTTCTAGAGAGTGCATTAATTATTGGAAGGACGAAGCTTCTAGCACTTACAAGTAATTAATGTTTTAGTTCCTTCTAGAAGGATGAAGGAAAAGGATAAATATGTGTGAGAGTCTCATTGTTTAGCATCAAATGATGGTGAACTGCATTTGATAGTAACTTGGATGCACAATTATGTTCTTGGCATTAGAGGACTTTCATCCTCTCTTATGACATTCTAGACATCATTCCTTTGGGTTTGGCCTTTGGAATACATTTCTTTGTACTTAATTTCATCATTTTGAGAACTAATATTATTTCAACATTGGTTCAATCTTAAATTTGCATAAATTCCTTCTTGTTCATGTTATGTGGATTGAAATCTATGCAAAGTCATTAAAATCACTCTTAGTAGTTGGTTCAGTTTTTGGGCATTTCCAGGGTGCCCATTATAGTGGTATCAGAGCTTGCTTGTAAAGTGTTTCACGAATATATAATTGGTAGGTGCCCAATACAATGGTATCATAGCCCATTACAGTAGTACTAGAGTTGCCCATTAAATGATTTGAGCATATAAAATATGGTGGACAAGAAGACAGTGAAAGAAAATTAGAAAAGGCAATCAAGGAGGAGGTTGTGCACATTCCAAACATATATCAAGGAGAGTTCACACCAACCATCCACTAGGCCATATGCAACCTAGACACATTTCAAAGATCACACTCAGTCATTGACTACGTCCCAATTTACTAGACAAGAAAATTATGGTACAGAGCTATCAAACCAAGGAATCAAGGAAGTCAAGGCTATATAGTTACATAGAGTATAGTTCCACCAATCAAATCCACCCATACATAAAAAGTATGAATAATTTAAAGGTCAATATGAACCATCTCACCAAGGCAAAGATACTATGTGTTAATATATGATGAGTTATTAAGATAGCATAATCTATTTTGAAATATTACTTATATATAAGAAAATATTAGTTGTTTATTAAGATCAAAAAAGTTTGGTGGAAAGAGAGTGATCTTATTAATTTAAGGTCAAAAGGGTCCCGCTAGGAACAGAGTGATCTTAACATGGTTATAAGGGTAGAATATTTCATAGATGTTAACATATGCATATGTGTCAAGGGCCTTGGAGAGAGAATATCTCTTCTAGGAAGGACCTTAAAGGGAGTGCTTCATAGAAGATGAAATAGTAACCAGGGATCCTCAAAAGCATTATTAATCTTGATATGGAGACATATTTAAGGTTGGGTTAGGATAGAGGGTAGAATAGTGAATTATATTTTATTATTGTGTAAATTTTGATTTTGTAGGCATTATTGAATGACATTGATTTTGTAGGTATTATTTTCCTTAGTAGTGGGGACATTACAAAAAATGCTAAATCTATTGCCACTCCATTGGCTGATCATTTTTGGTTCTCTTCAAAGATGTGTCCTTCCACTCTAGAATAAAACCATGAGATGGATGGTATTCCTTATTTTTCGGCAACTAGGAGTTTAATATATGCAATGGTTAGCATGCTACCAAATCTTGCTTATGAAGTGGAAGTTGTAAGTGGTTTTATGAATAATCTAGTTAAAATTCATTGGCAAGCAATTCAATAGATTTTTTGGTATTTGAGAGACACTTCCTCTCATGTTTTATGTTTTAACACTAAGACCACTTATATTTGAAGATATGATGATTTTGATATGGCTAGAGATTTAGATAAAAGGAGGTCTACAACAAGCTATGTGTTTTCTTTTTTTTGGGCAACAATTAGCTTGACTTCTCATAAGCAACAAGTTGTTGCTCTTTCCTCTACCATGGCCAAATATATTGCTCTTACTAAGGGGGCTAAAGAGCTGATGTGGTTACAATGATTGGTTGAAGAGCAAGGATTTTAGAAAACAAACTTTACTGTATTTCTGGATAGCAGAAGTGTCATTCATTTGGCTAAAATTTCATCTATCCATAGTTGCACAAAGCATATAGAAACCATATTTCACTTCATTTATCATGTTCTTCTAGAGGGAAGACTATAGTTAGAGAAGATTGATACAAAGATTAATCCAACTGATGTATTTCAAAAAGTTGTACCTCGAGAGAAGTCTAAATTCTATAGAGCTTCTCTTGGCATTGTCATGCCATAGCCATAAGAATTCCAAGTAGGAGATATTTTCGGTCTCAAATTGGTTTTGGAAACTGAGTGTCAACATACTTAACCAATTTCTAAGTTGATGCCAAGTATGATACCGATGTTGAGCTATAGTATATGTTGAGTCAAAAATTCAATAGGTGCTGAGTGAACTTCAGGTGTCAAGCAAGATTCAAGTGCTGAGTGATAAGTGATGCCAAGTCACTATAGGTGTTGAGAAAAGTATAGATTATGAGAAAGATAGAGTTACTATAGGAGCCGAGCGAGACAAAAATCCTAAATGTGCCGAGCACTAGCAATTAGTAAGTGTTGAGTAATATATAATCAACATAGAGTTTGTGCCTTTACAAACTCAGATGTGAAGCATTTTTTTTGAGCCAACTTAAGATGAATCTTGGAGGATCTTAAAGATAAGATCGAATCTTTTGGATTCCCTATGTAATCAACATGCAGCCAATAAGAAAAATGGAGAAAGCATGCAACCAATAAGAAAAGTGTAAATATTTGAGCAAGAAAGAATTATGAATACTGATCGTAGATTCATATCTAACCCTAAGGCTTTGAAACCTTTAAAAGGCGATTGATAACCCATAATTCGCGCGTGCGAGTGTAAGAGAGTCATATGGGAGAATGCTAGTGAAGTTCAAAAGGGTGTAAAAGACTTAAAGAAAGAAGAACGACATTGTAGAATTCAGTTGTTTAGAATAGAACATCAACACTTTGAGCAAAGACATATCAGATCAAGAAGGATCAGATCAAATTGAGCAGAACAAGGATATGGAATCAGCAATTATAAATTGTTAGTCATTAGGTCAATACATTCTAATACTCTCTAGCCAATTTATTAGGAATAAATATCTTATGATGATAGGTTGATCTAAAAGCCATGTTGTAAGCCTTTAAACAAGGTAACATTCCAAATGAGTGTTTCTAAATCCTTTAACTAGGCCACTTTTAACAGGGTGTAAAGTCTTTAACAAGATAGGCCTTTCATAGGGCAGATCATTGGAAGTGGTAAAACTTTGTAACCTTAAATAGTTACATATTTTTGTAGTGATAATTTGTGGGTGTTATCCTCACCCTAGTTTTACCTTCTCATTTTGGATTGTTTTTCGATTACCAAAATCTTGTGTTATCTATTTTCATGTATGTTTTTACTTTTATAGATATGGTAGATGCATATGAATGATCTCAACTAAAAGTTTTAAAAGGTTAAAGTTAGTTACTTCTAATTCATCCCCCCCTCTCAGATGTAAATCTTTCCATTTGTAAATTCCAACAATCACTATTAGAGCCAAGTTCTCTCAAGGAGGATCCTTATAACTTTGAGAAAAGATTTGGAAATGGAAGTCTAAAAAGTTGCGAAGGTCATAGAAAACTAGGTGATTGATATAAAACTCACTCTACATACTTTGGAAGAAGCAAGAGAAGAATTGAAAAAATCCTTAAAGAGAAGATACGCAGTACAAGGAGATTGACACCTGAAAATTGTTTACAAATGGAAATTCCAAAGATTTTGATGCAACAATAGCAGATCTAATGGAGATTAATAGAGCTCAAGTAGAAGAGATTAGAATACTCAAGATTGAACAAGAATCACAAGCCATGATGCTTTGTGAAGTAATTGAACATAAGAAAATAGCCATTGAAGATAAGGCTATGCTAGAAGATGAGAAGAGAAATCTTGCCAAGAAATTGGAAGAAAAGTTAATTGAGCTTGCATGAATTTCAAACATGTAGCAAGGCACCCTAAGTCAGATGATGAATTCACATCATGGACTGAGTGTCAAGGATATTGAGATCTCCTCACTAAAGATGCAAAATGAAAAACTACAAAATGATTTTAAAAGAGAGAAGGAGATTGCAGAAAGCCTCAAAAAACCTAATGAGGCCATCAGGTACTTTAAATAGCTACTAAAATCACCAAGAGCTAGCAATGATACTTCAGGACTAGGATACACTAGCACTAAAAAAGGAGAATCATCCAAGACTACAGAAGAAATAGGTCACAAAGGTAAGAACACTAAACCTACTTGTCATTTTTGTGGTAGAAAAGGACATAACTCTAATGTGTGTAGGAGCAAGATTAATCATTAGCATGACAAACCTAAAAATATGGGTCACTATTACAAGCGCAACAAGAAAGGACATCAAACACATAGCTACAGGACTAGAACTATCAGAACACCAAGATTTGAAGGTCATTGCTACAATTGCAAGAAGTATGGACATAGAGCTTTTCAGTACAGATCAAAGCCTATGTGGACACCTTATCAGCCAAAAAGGGGAAATAATCATGGCTATCACTATAATTAGGACTAAAACACTAGGTATAGCTATCACTACTGTTAGGAATATGGGCACATCCCTAAAAATTGCATAAGAACACATTTTAGTTGAGACTATAGTAGATGGCTCAAACAAACCACATGTTTCAATTGTTTGAATTCTCGTCATATCAACAAGAATTTCCCAACAAGGTCAAAGTCACCTAACTTAGAGTTCAACAAAGGAAAAGGAAAGGTAGATGTTGAACACATTAGAGGAGAAACTATTGAGACATGGAAGAAGAAAGATGGAAGTAGTACATCAAATGAGGGGATCACTTCACCCAAAAGGTCAAGTGGGCACACTTAAACTAACTAAGAAAAAAAAGGTATGTGGGACTAATATACAAAGCTTTATCACACATCAGTTCCAAGATAAACAAGTAATAAAAAGAATAGATTACCATGGAGAGAGATGTAAAGTTAAAACTTCAAGTTTTCACCAGTATTGCCAAGTAAGAAAAGTTGTCCTCAGATGCCGAGTAAAATTTCAATACATGTTGAGATGATTGCCAAAGTTAGTAGAAGCCAAATGATTAGTTGCAACCAAGTTGTTAGTAGAAGCTAATTAAGGGATACTTTAGTGGAAGTTGAGTAATGTAGGAATGCTTAAGAAGCCAACTGGATAGTTGTAATCACACTAAGCATTAAATGCTGCAAAATAAGGGTATATGATCACATTTTGTGCCATTTTTCTTCATCACAAACAAAGAGCAACACTGAAGAAGAGAGTAGAGTGAATTCCAAGAAAAGAATACAATATTTGAGCCAATTTCAATAGAGATTTAGCTTAGTTTCATCAATTTTAAGGTATTTACACTAGTGTCGAGCCATGTAGTTTTAAATTTCTTCGTGTTTAAAACCCTAGATAGACGAAATGGCCTCTAGTTCTAGGCAACCACAGGAAAACGATCCATTTGAGATCCAATTAGTGTCAAATTAAGTAAAACAACCTAATTTCTAACTAATCCCTAAAGTGGCATACAAAAATGACCCAGCCGAAGCCCTATCTACTATTCTTCCTAAGGTAGTTATGGTCTAGGATGTTAGGAGGTCTTACAACTATAAGATTGGTGTTATTGGGGACATGGAAATGAGAGAAGCATGTGATAGGTTGTGTAAAAATGGAGTTTTTAAGGAAGAATTTCAAATCATTAGATGGAAGGGTGTAACTTGTGCCCTAGAGTTCCCCACTTTCTTCAAAATGGAACATATTAGAATTCTGCTTAGCAGGATTCAGAATGAAAGTTTATGGTTAGAGGATGGCCCAATAAAGTTATCAAAGAGGATCATTCATAGGGTAATAAGGTATCCAACCCTAGATCAGACCAAGACCCTTAGAAGTGACTCCAAGGAAGCAATTGAGAAGAATACATGAGCAAAATGGAGCAAAAGAGGAATGACTATATATACTATCCAAGACCCTCTTATTGACTTTGCTGTTAGGGTTATTTCTCAAAAGTTTTATCAATCTAGTAGACTTAATAGTCTACCTTGCATTGTAATAGATGTTTGCTATAAATTAGTTAAGAAGGATCATGCTTATGATCTTGCAAAATTGCAATTGCAATAAATCAATGAGAACTTAGCAACAATAAGGAGAACTAAGGGAGCACAATTCAAATTTGGTGCAATTTTGATTTGTATATTTTTATATGGATAGAATGAATTTCTATCCTTTGGTAAAGTTAGCTGGAAAACTAATAGGTCCATAGTAGCTCAAGTAAATGAATAGATTGAAAAAATGGGAGCTAATTTTGTAACTCTTATGACAAGTTATTTTGAGGATTTCAACAAATCCATGAAACAAAGATTGAGGATACCTATTTCATTGGTAGAAAAACACGTAAATGATGTATGTTTTCTTGTAGATATTGATTATGCCTATATTCAAGAAGCCATACCAAGCATTAGATGGTTAAGACCTCTTAGATATGAGATAAACATATATGAGGCATCTATAGCTATAACCACATTGTTAGTAGAAGAATTACATAAAAGTGCACCACATTTTAGGACTTATGACATGGTAAGATCAAAAGTGGATATGGAGGTTAAAACTTCCTCCACATTGAAGAAAAATGACAAACTTGTGAAGAAGTTAAAGACTAAATTTGGTGAGGGTACTGCTGAAGAAGAAGAAGATGAAGAAGCTAATGATGATGAAGAAGAACAAGGACAAGAACCATTAGCACTGACCCAATGCATTGGTGAGGATGTAGAGGAAGAAGAAGGTGCCAAGGAGGAAGCACCTAAGGTTGAACCCAAGAAGAGAAAGGCACAAAAATAGCCTACTGCACAACCCAAAGGGAAGAAGGAAGTAGTTAAGCTGAGCCCAGCCAAGCCTACCACAAGGGCAGACACAAGGGCAACAACAAAAGTTGCAAAGGAACAAGAGAAGCACCAGAAAGCTACACAGCAAGGAGGGCCGGAAAAAAAGAAAAGAAAAACTATGTTGCACCCCCAAAGTCAAATGAAGAGAGAACAAAATCTAACAATAAGAAATTCAAAGTGGTAAGTCACACCACCAAATTTGATCTTGAAAATATTTGTGACAACATTAGGGATAATTTAGATTTAACTAGGTTAAAGACCATTGATTTTAATAAATTATCAAGGGAGCAACAAAACATAGTGGAAGAATCTATCTACACTATGATGGCCAAGTTCAAGACAAGAGAGTAGATTTTGGGTATAGGGAAAAAGATGGCTAGAGGAGAAATGAGAGTGGATGGAGGGAGAGAACTAGAAGAGAAGGAAAAGTGTAAGACATATAGGCTGTAGGGTGTTAGAGTATAAGGAAGGATATATATAAATTAATATATAAAAAGGGAGAATTTTATATTAATTAAGTCATATAGAGTGATAAGGATGGATACAAAATGTGATAGAGAGTAGGGAGAGAGGTGAATATATAAGTATATTTTGAGGTAGAAGACATGCATATAAATAGATAAAGGAGTAAGTGAGAAGAGAGAAGGATACAATTAGAGATAAATAAGGATAGAAATATAGAGAAGAAAATATTGAGAGAGATCTAGAGGGGATGAGAGGCAAACATGATTACGCTATGCAAGATATCAGCAATTGATAGTTAATTATCTTCTATCACTTAGTTTTTGGCTTTTTGGAAATATATTAACTGACGAATTTGTAGTTTCCATTCTTGTTTCCTTAGTACCTTTAGTGGTACCTATACCTATAATGTTCCTAGGATTATTTACAAGTGGCATTCAAGCTCTAATCTTTGCAACTCTAGCCGCAGCTTATATAGGAGAATCCATGGAGGGTCATCATTAATTTCTTTAATTGGACTTAGTCTTTTAATTCAAATTCATAATAATTTGCTCATTTATATTTATAAAATGTTAAATGTTGTTTCCATTTTGATTCCCCCTTAATTATAGTCATAAATGAAAATACCGAATCTCTAAGATCTTAGTAGAAAGATTAAGGATCACCTCACCCGTCGATAAAATCGATAGATAGAATAGATCATATTTGTAGATTCATATCTACATTAATAATATTAATAGGTTTACTAATGGGAATTAGTTTAGTAAACTATGTGTGTATCTCGATTTCGAGCAATGACTTGAGGGGATACATTTTATGTACATAGTTTGTCTATATATTCTATCTCTAAAGAATTAGAGATAGAATATTGAATCTAAAAAAGGATATAATATAAGGGTAGAGGATTTACCTATTTTGTATTATCAAATAATTTTTTAATACCATTTCGTCGAATCACAATTGAGTTGTTTTCAAAGAAAAGAAATTGTTCTCTAGTTGAACGTGAACAATCAAATCAATAGAGAAAACTATCATATTATCCACCATTATTTAATATAAGAGGAGATTACCATGAATCCTTTGATTTCTTTTGCTTCCATTATTGCTGCTGGATTATCCGTAGGCATTGCTTCTATTGGACCTGGCATTGGTCAAGGTACTGCTGTGGGACAAGTTGTTGAAGGTATTGTGAGACAACTAGAGGCGGAGGGTAAAATACGAGGTACCTTACTACTAAGTTTAGCTTTTATGGAAGCTTTAACTATTTATGGATTAGTTGTAGCTCTAGCACTTTTATTTTCTAATCCATTTGTTTAATCTCGGAGACTAAAATCTATATCCTTCGGGATTCTAAGGACCCCCTTTATCAATTTTCTTGTTCAGCCAATAGGGGAGAGGTTGATCCAAAATAATGGACTTATATGTCATTTGTTTTGGTCAGAAAAACTTGCGACGCTCGAAGAAGTAGATAGATTGAGAAATTTTTTTTTATTATATCCTTATTTATCATTATGCAGGACCTGGGACTTACTAAGTACTCGAAATCTGTTTATCCAAAATGAATCGAGTCGGAGAAAAAACTTTGTAAAAGTATCCTTATCTATGAGGGTAGAGCATATGAAAAATGTACCTGATTCTTTCATTTCCCTAATTTTTTAATCCTTCGCTGAGGGTTTTAGGTTAAATACCAATATTTTAGAAACAAATATACTAAATCTTAGTGTGGTGCTTGGTGTACTGACCTATTTTGAAAAGGGAGTGTGTGCGAGTTGTATATTTGAATAATCTAGCTAGATCCAACCAACTGCATTTTGTAGATAGAAAAGTGCATCATCTCAACGAATTACTTCGAAAAGGGAAAAAAATCAATATGGAAGAACTATAGCATTTCGTAATTGATTGGGAAATTTTTGACCAATCCCAACCAATATGAGAAAATCTTTAGAATGGTTAAAGCTAAACTGCTTGAAGTCCAAGCAAAACTGGTACTCTTTCAACCACTGTGCTAATATGAGATGGGTTCAAAGGCATAGTTGGAGGTTAATTCGATATATAACATTCATATCAATGGAATTATTCAATCTATCTACTAAAAAATAGTCCTAATCTCCCATTAAATAAAATTTTTGGGGTTTAAATGTGGAACCAACGACCTACACAAAAGCGAATTTATTCAAGAAAAAAAATACGAAAAGAAAAAATAACAACTCAGTTGATAACAAAAAACCCCTTTTGGCAAAAGAGCCCTTCGTAGATTTCGGTCTTTGATAGATTGATTTTTTTTTTTTTAAATTTACATAATATGAATGAAAAGGGTAGGCTTGGTAAAAAAAGCCGAGCGAGAAAGCTAAAAGAATCGAAAGATTCGTGTTCAATTTGGGAAGAGATTATTCGTTCAATTTATGAATAGATAATCTACTTTCATTAAGTAATTTATTAGATAACTGTAAACAGAAAATAGTGAGTACTATTCAAAGTTCTGAAGAATTATGTAAAGGAGCTGCTAATTAGCTTGAGCAAGCCTAGGCTCGCTTACAAGAAGTAGAAATGTGAGCGCGTGAAATTTGGGAAAATGGATACTCTCAAATGGAACAAGAAAAAGAGGATCTTATCAATGTTGCTTCTATTAATTTCAAACAATTAGAAAATTTAAAGAATGAAACCGTTCAATTGGAACAACAAAGAGTAATTGAATAGGTTCGACAACAAATTTCTTGCCAAGCTGTCCAAAGAGCTCTAGGAACTCTGAATAATCATTTGAATAGTGAGTTACATTTACGTACGATTGAGCATAATAACGACTTGCTTCTAGGCATGAAAAACATAACTGATTAACATTCTATATATATACTAGATCTTATTTTTCAAAAGAGAATTAACTAGTGTTAATGGTAACTATTCGACCCGATGAAATCAGTAGTATGATACGTAAAAAAATTGAACAATATAATAACGAAGTCAAGGTTGTTAATATTGGAACTGTACTTCAAGTAGGAGATGGCATTGCTCGTATTCATGGTCTTGATAAAGTAATGTCAGTGGAATTAGTAGAATTTTTAGATCGTATAGTAGGTATTGCCCTAAATTTAGAATCAGATAATGTTGGAGCTGTATTAATGGGTGATGGTTTGATGATAAAAGAGGGTAGTTCCGTGAGAGCAACGAGAAAAATTGCTCAAATACCAGTAAGTGATGCTTATTTAGGTCGAGTTGTAAATGCGCTAGCTTGACCTATTGATGGTAATGGGAAGATCTCATCTTAACTCGAATGAGAGTTAAACATAATGGTAAGAAGATAAATATATATCAAATGATGTATAATGAGAGAGATTATATATGTATATATAGAGAATATAAGAAAGTAGAGTCATGTAATAGACACAAAGATAGGGAATGATGGAAATGAGATACATTGGTAGAAAGATATTAGTATAAGGAGGTACATGTATTGATGAGAGATATTTTGAGGAAAAAAAAGAGAAGTAGATTAAATATATATAGAGTGGGAGTCATAAAGAGTGATGATAAATGTGTGTGTGTGTGTGTGTGTGTGTGTGTGTGTGAGAGAGAGAGAGAGAGAGAGAGAGAGAGAGAGAGAGAGAGAGAGAGAGAGAGAGAGAGAGAGAGAGAGAGAGATTCATTCTTGTATATGTGTATGAGATATAGAGAGAAATAACGAGGATGTGGAAGAGCCAAATAAAGAAAAGTCCATGGGGAGAGAGGTTTGGGGGGATATATAGAGATCTTGATTTGGATAATTTTTTGTTCTCTTCTCCCAATCCCTAATTATAAGTTCTAACTAAATTCTCCAAAATTATGAAAATTTATGTTTCTCTTAAATCTCTTCTATTATCAGAACTCATCCCCCTTTTCTAAAAAATGTACATTGGGATTCCACAAATATCATTTGTAAACTACTTTTGAATTAAAGGGAAGATCTGGAACCCTATGTTTTAGGAATTGGTCGAGTCTTATTGTAATGTTTGGTTGAGTAAAAAATCCTAAAACCATTTCAATATAAAAATTCAAACTTTCATGACACATTTTCTTTGTATAGATAGTGTAGAAATTCTTTTGGTTTGTCTTTGTATTGCAATTTATTTATCAATTAATTTGGGCTATTATTTCCAAAATGTGAAAATTAAAAAATTTAATGAAAAAAAAATACGGGAGGATTTGATCAATTTATGAAGAAAGAAGAAGCAATACTCAAGAGAGAATTGAACAAATTACAGGAAGATCTGGGAGGTATTAGATACATGAAAAAAATACTCGATATTGTAATAATTCTTGATCAAAAAGGAGAATATACTGCTATTCGGGAATGTAGAACTTTGGGTATTCCCACAATTTGCTTAGTTGATATAGATTGTGACCCAGATCTCATGGATATCCCAATCCTAGCCAATGATGATGGTAGAGGACCAATCCGACTGATCCTAAATAAATTAATTTTAGCAATTCGCACAGGTAGAGCATTGTAATTCTATAAAAAGTGAATAAACAAAAAAAAGAGAAGCTAAAACTAAGTTGGCTACTATTCCCAAATCTTATAGAATAGATTAAGATATATTTGTCTAGAAATAGAGAAATCTCCTTAATCAATGAAATAATCATTTCATTATTTTATTTCGTAACCTAACTGATGATAGTGAAATAATTGAGGAATTGGTCATTGAACCAAAATCATTTTTTTTTTGAAATTCATCTTTATATAGAAAGGGTAATCTTGATAAAAATTTGTCTTAAAACGATGTGGTAAAAAGAAACGTGTGATTTAAATGACATGATTAGTTCTGTGGATTATGACATCCGCCATTTTGACACGAAGATACTCTTAGCTCAACATTTATAAAAAAAAAAGATATAGGAGCTTGATATCAACTTTTTTTTTTTCAGCTAGGGGCAGAATGTAGGGTTAATTGAAGTGAAATCAATGAGCTACCTATCGAATTTGACGTTAAGTCTCGAAGAGCTCTTTAGGAATTTAGGTTCAATCAATAAGAATAAAACGAGTTTTATTTATTTATAGTGCTATTGTATAATTTATCAAATTAGTAACTCAATTTATAGAAATTGTGTCATGGTATTTTTCTGCAAAATTTATCATTTTAAACACATTTTCAATTTTTATTTATTTATTAAAAAGGGGGTATTCTAAATAACGCGTCTACGTTTAGGTTTAGATCATATAAAATTTACTTATTATATAAGTTTTGTATCATGGTTGTCTTATTATTATCCTTTTATATTTGTTTTATTATATCTTCATTTCATGTATTTTATCCTTGTGCGATCTTTTAGAGGGAAGCACATAAGGATTTTTGTTAAGCAGTTCTTCAAGAGAAGGAGAAGAAATGAAAAAGATTAGAATTGTGAGAACGAACTGAATGAATGATTTATTTTTCATTCTTCTTTTCCTTTCATTTTCGTTCCAATAAAATTTGTATCAATTTTGAGAAAGTAAGTTTTCTTTAATTGATCAAAATGGGATATTTTATTGATCAAAATGGGATAGAGCTGTGGATCTATTTATACTAGTTAGTGGATTAACGGTAATGTGCAAAAGCTTTATTAGATTCTGCCATTTTATGAATCTCTTCCTTCTTGCATATAGCATTGCCTTTCTCTCTGGCAGCATCCATTATTTCATAACTTAATTTGAATTGCATATTTGGACCAGAACATTTTCAGGATGACTCTAATAACCAATGAATCGCAAGTATTTTTCCTTCTTTCTCTTTTATTTCAATGGGAACTTGATAAGTGGATCCACTTACACATTTTGATTTTACTATCAATTTGGGAGTTAATTTGTCTATTGCTTGATTTTAATAATTTATTGAACTAATCGTGGGTTCTTCTCTCCATTGAAATAACAAAAAAGTTATGCTTAGCACTAAACTTGTTAAAGAGATGAAATAAAACCAAGTTGTCTTTTTCTGATAAAAAATGACATCGATTACTAGAAGAAGAAATAGGCCAAAAATCAAGATGCATTATGGGAAAATGGAACTTCCATAGAAGAGAAGCAAATGAAATTCTTTCATAAAAATGATTTTAAGGTATAAAAAATGCATTTTTCATTTTGTCCGGATCATTAGTTACTAACTTCAATTAATATTTGAGCAACATTTTATTTAAAATCTCCTTATTATCATTATATCTATGATTTATTTTTCATTCTTCTTTTCCTTTCGTTTTCGTTCCAATAAAATTTGTATCAATTTTTTTGTATCAATTTTGAGAAAGTAAGTTTTCCTTTATTGATCAAAATATGATATTTTATTGATCAAAATGGGATAGATCTGTGGATCTATTTATACTAGTTAGTGGATTAACGGTAATGCACAAAAGCTTTATTAGATTTTGCCATTTTATGAATCTCTTCCTTCTTGTGTATAGCATTGCCTTTCTCTCTGGCAACATCCATTATTTTGTAACTTAATTTGAATTGCATATTTGGACCAAAACATTTTCGGGATGACTCTAACAACCAATGAATCACAAGTATTTTTCCTTCTTTCTCTTTTATTTCAATGGGAACTTGACAAGTGGATCCACTGAATGAATAGCAAGCTTTCTAGCAGAGTCATTAAGTTTTGTACTTCATATTGATTATCGATAGTCACATCTAAACTATTATGGCATATATAAGCAGGGTGCCCATGACGGGTGCGGGTAGGAAAAACAAAATTTTCATTGAATTCCATTTTTTCGGTGAACGGGGCTCGTATATGTTCTGCAATATCACCCATAAATACCCCACCAGTATGAAAAGTCCTTAATGTTAGTTGAGTTCCCGACTCTCCAATTGATTGGCCTACAATAATGCCAACTGCTTCTCCTAATTCGATTAAGTTACTATGAGTAGTATTCTGACCATAACATAATTGACAAATCCAAGATATACTTTTGCAAGTAAAATGGGTTCATATATATATAGGTTATATTTGGAAATAATAGAATTGATTGGAAACTTTAATTCCAATATCTTCATTGCGCGTGGCAATACATCTTCCCTTTATATATACATCATCTGCTAATACGTGCCCAATTAGTGTTTGTAGAACAAATTGATTTTTGATTGTTTCTTGATCTTGAATAAGATTTACAAAAAGACCTTGTATAGTACCACAATCTACTTTACGTACAACGAGGTGTTGTACTACTTCAACAAGTCTACGTGTGAGATATCCAGCATCTGCTATTCGTATAGAAGTATCTACAACTCCTTTACGAGCACCGTAACAAGAAATAATATATTCTATTAAGGAAAGTCCTTCACTTAAATTTCCTTGAATGGGTAGATCGAAAATTTTTCCTTGAGGATCTGACATTAATCTTAATTTTTCCTTGAGGTGATCCTTAATCTTTCTACTAAGATCTTAGAGATTCAATATTTTCATTTATGACTATAATTAAGGGAGAATTAAAATGGAAAGAACATTTAACATTTTATAAATATAAATGAGCAAATTATTATGAATCTGAATTAAAAGACTAAGTCTAATTAATGAAATTAATGATGACCCTCCATGGATTCTCCTATATAAGCTACAGCTAGAGTTGCAAAGATTAGAGCTTGAATGCCACTTGTAAATAATCCTAGGAACATTACAGGTATAGGTACCACTAAAGGTACCAAGGAAACTATTGTCACTTAGGTTTGCACCCTTGTCCAAGGCCTATGCGTGAGGACAACCTAGTGAAACATGGAAACAACCTCCAAGCTGTGGGACTTGAACTATGAGGTTGAGTCTCCAGAGAAGGCCGGCTTCCTCTTACTGTCAGGGTGCACCTATCTATTCTCAGAAGTGAAAGAGAGAAAGAGAGCATTAAAGCATATCTACCTAGTCTAATCTAAGGCGGTGATGCACCAAAACAGAGTGTTTAGACTCATTCCTGCCCATATATACACTACAAAACCAGGGTAACATACAAAAGTGATAAACATCCAGACTTATATCGATCAATAATCACATACAGATCAGAGAACCAACTGAATGACACCAAGAAAAGGGGATTTCACTTGTGAATTATCCAATAGGCCAAAGATAGATACAGTATGCAGATCACTGATCTCAACAATACACCAATGGGAGGCAAAGTGATGCTCATTCACACTGATGGCTAAAAGAGATGATACAGGGTATTACATGGCTCAAAGACAAAGGGATTTTACACTGCAAGTCTGCAAGCAGTAGCAAAGAAAATCAGGAAGAGTTGACCTTGAGAACAGATCACAAAATTGCCTTTATAGATCAGGCATAACTAAATATTTTCGTGTTACATTCACTTCTTACCTACTGGCATTAACTTCCCATCTTGAGAATCCAATCAGAGATCTGATTGAATCCTTTCTTACATACCAAGAAATCTCATTTCTTTCTGAGAAGAGTCTGGAGAAGACAGAAACGGCAGCACAACATTCCTTGACATGGCAGATGGATCGACTGGATGGGGGGAGTGTCCTTATGTCTTGCGTTCATTCTTGGTAGGTCAAAAATGATCGCGAAGATCAGATCGCAAGATAACGTTGATCATCCCTCCTTCTTGGTTCATGAATCAACCTAGCCTATCAGTCAACCCAGTTTCTTATATGCCAACTAGGCCACGCTGGGCAATTGTAATTCTTTATTTTGCCACCTGGAGAGTCCTTCCACGGTTGACCACCTTCATCAGACTGATCGTGCCACCTTTAAATATTGTCACGACTGTGACGGTTACAATAACCGCTAACCGCCAACCGTTAACCTTAACCGAGCTAGCGAGACACATGTCATCTGGGCTCGTTGTCGCTATCACTATCTCCCGAGTAGCTCTTCATAGCATGATGGCACCCACTGTAGATCTGTCTCCATCTGACGATAACGAAGACTTGTCGTTCTCTGTGCTGTCTTTACCCTGGGCCCATCGTATCTGGTGACACCTCAGCATCCACACTGCACCTGAATGACATGTGGTAAATGGGTGCTATGTCGCCATGATAAAAAACTCACAGCTTTACCATGGCGAGATGGTGCCTACCGCCGATCTCTTCTAATCTGACAGTCACAGAACCTAACCTCCCATAACCCTCCATTTCTACTGATTCACTGAGCTCGCTAATACATGGCATCCTCCTGTTGGTCCATCGGTCGTTCAATCCTTGGCTGCATGAAATTGGTCCCACCAGGACACGTGACGCACGGGCGCAATGTCACCATGATAAAAATCCTGCAGCTTTGCCATAACGCGATGACGCCTACTATCGATCGGCCCTGATCTGATGGGGAGATCCTAAACCTGGCTGTGCTAGCTGTACTTTCAGAATTTTTGGCCTGGTTACACGTGGTGGTTCCTTACTGGCCCAGTGAAACACCACCAGGAAAACTTGTGACTTGGCCTCACAGGGTGACCACTTGTCGACCAGAAGCCATGTCGCTATGGGAAAATGGAGGTTAAATTCCCATAGTGCCATAGTGCCCAACCGATGACATGTCCCTATCTGTGTGTGGTTCCTTCTGATTTACTATCGTGGCACGGAGCTCTGCCAACTGGGCAGATGACGTACATAATGGGGCCCAATATTTTGCCTGAGGTTCTCGTTGTTTATCTTCTCCAGCCCGCCAAACTTTACCCGACCACCGCAACATTTTTTTGGCAACGTGACCTGCCCGCCGTGAATATTTTTGCCAGGTGCTATGTTGCTATGGAGATTCTTTGGCTAAAATGCGATAGCGACATAGCCAAATTTTGGACCCCACCTCGCGATGTGTTGCCAGGGCGCAATGTCGTTGATATAATCCTTGCACAATTCCTCCATAGAGAGATAGTGCCCTTCGCTGATCTCAGTTGATCTGATGGCCAGGAACTCGCGGGTCATAAGAATATATTATAAGGTTCAAAATATTGGTAATCCTAATATCTCCATGGGTATTTGAATATGGGCATATCGAAAGTGGGAAGGGCAATATAAAATGAGAATTTTGGTGGGAAGTAGAAATACAACATTTTTGGTGACTCACAGGGGGCATGAGCCCACTCAATGCATAAGACTAGTGCCTGGAAAAAATCCATTGGGCTATGGAGTCGAGAAATGGGTCTAAAAGGTACAAACCTGAGAACTGCAAGAAACCCTAACCCTTAAAGAGGAAATCAAAACATTGAAAACCTTTAAGGTTCTAGCTCTGCTTCAATGATTGGAAACAAAAATAGAACCTCCTCAGCAGCCTGAGACATGTCAAAACTTTGGAAATCAGCGACTCAAGAAGAGAGCCATGTGCACGTGCACTTATTGCAAAACATAAAAAAATAGGAAGCAACTAGATTAACTATGTACATGGACTCATAACCCTTCAGAAATAGGGCTTCAGATAGATCCCATTGACTGGAATGGGCAGAGTTTCACCGTTAGGTCTGCTCAATTGGAATGCATTTGCCTGTTTGCAACTGGAAATCAGATAAGGGCTGCTGCATAGTGCATCAAATTTGGAATGTCTTCCTGGTTTTGCTCTGTCTGAGTCCCATTTGAGGACTAGATCCCCCCCTCTGAAGATTCTGGCCCTTGTCTTCTTATCAAAATTCTTCTTCATCTGCTGTTGATGAATCTCTAGAGTTTTCATGGCTTTGTTTCTCTTTTCTTCCAACTTAATTAGTTCTGCCACTCTTACTGAAATGGTATCATCTTCAACTAGTTCCAACTAATGAGCTAACTCCAAGGATGGGAACTCCAATGAGATTGGGAGTCTAGCTTCCCTACCATATACTAGCACAAAAGGTGAATTCCCAATAGATCTCTTGGGTGTTATCCTATCAGCCCACAGAGAAGTCCTTAATTTCTTGTGCTAGACCCTCTGATTGTCTTCTATTGTCCTCTTCATAATTTTGATTAGATTCTTGTTGGAAGATTCAGCCAAACCATTACCTTGAGGATAGTAGTTCGATGATGTGCTCAGGTAGATATTGTGATTCATGGCCCATGCACAAATCTGAGTTCCAATAAAAGACTTGGCATTATCTGAGATGATAGTAGAAGGAGCACCAAATCTAGATACAATTCCATCAAGGAATTAAACAACTGGTGGCTCTGTGGCATCCTTCAAGGCAACTGCCTCTGTCCACCTAGTGAAATAATCAGTAGCAACCAAGATCCATTTATGACCTACACTAGATGGAGGATTAATGGGGCCTATAACATCCAACCCCCACTGGGTGAAGGGCTGATCCACCTGAATAGGATGAAGAGGAAGAGTTGCAAGTCTCTATTTGCCTGAGAAAAAAGCACATTTCTCACATTTCCTCACATACCTGTAACAATCATAGATCAGAGATGGCCAATAATATCCAGCCCTCATGATCTTCATGGCAGTTGTTCTTGCAGAGAAGTGGCCACCATCAAGGCCATCATGAAGTTCTTTAATCATCCTCTCAACCTGATCCTCTTCAATACATCTCAACAGGGTCCCATTAAAATCCTTTCTGAATAGGATATCATCAATCACAACATAGGGAATGGATTGTAGTCTATATTGTCTCCTTTTAGTTTTGTCCAATCCCTGAGGGTACCCATCTCCTGATAGAAAGTTCTTCATGTCATCCATCCAGCTCTTTGGGACACTAACATTTCTTTCCCCTTGTTGCTTTGTAATTACCATAGTAGTTTCTTCATCTGAATCCTTGTCTGATAACATCTCTTTGCATAATCCTCTCCCTCTTACCAATTTTGTAATCTGAATGTCAACATCATATTCCATTACCCTAGTGATCCATCCAGTTCTCTTCTCACTAATATCTTTGTTTAATAGGAAGTCTTTTACACTTGCATGGGGCACCAACAAATGGATCCTATTATGGGATAAGAGGTGTCTGAACTTTTTCAAGGCTCTAATGACTACCAGGGCTTGCTTCTCAACAAAGCTATACTTATCCTCGTATTCCTTGAGCCCTTCACTAAAGAAGGCTATGGGCTGCTCCTCATTCTTGTCATTTTTCTAAGTCAAGACAGTAGAAATACTTGACTCACCACCTAAAGTATAGAGGATGAAGTCTTTCTAAAAATTTGGGTTCATGAGGGTAGGGGCTGATGCTATGGCTGCCTTTATCTTTTCAAAACTCTTCTTCCCCTCCTTGGTCCATGAGAAGACCATATCTTTCTTGAGAATGCCTGTAAGGGGTTTCACCATGGTAGCAAGATTAGGAATAAACCTTCTTACAAAATTTATCCTACCAAGGAAACTTTGCAGCCCTTTCTTGTGTTTAGGGAGAGGAAGGGCAAGTATTTCTTTTGTTCTTTCTGGATCAATGGTCAATCCATCCTTAGATACAATGTGTCCCAATAGTTTTCCCTAGTTTTTAGCAAAGACACATTTGGCTGGGTTGAGAGATACCCCAAACTCTCTACATCTTAGAAATACCTGTCTCAAATGATCAAGACGATCTTCCACATTGTTGGAATACACAGTTATATCATCAAGGTATACTAAGAAAAACTTGTCATATAATCTTCTGAAAGCTACCTCCATTGCCTTTTGGAATGTGGCACCTGCATTTGTTAATCCAAATGGCATTTTGCAATAAGCATAGGTGCCCCATTTAGTAGTAAATGTTGTCTTGTATCTATCAGACTCTTTAACCAGCACTTGGTTATAACCAGAAAACCCATCAAGAAAAGAGAATCTCCTTGACCCACTGACATTCGACAGAATTTGCTCCATAGAAGGAAGAGGATGGTGATCTTTAAGGGAAGCCTGATTAAGATCCCTAAAGTCCACACACAATCTGATTTCTCCATTCTTCTTCCTTACAGGGACTAGGTTAGCTACCCACGATGAGTGTTTGATAGGAAAAATTATGTTAGCCTCAATCAGTTTGGATAGTTCTTTCCTCATTAAAGGTTCAATCTTGGGATTCAATGGCCTCTATTTTTGCCTTACTGGTTTGACCCTATCAACTAAATCTATGGTATGTTGAAACAAATGAGGGTCAAACCCTTTTAAATCATCATATGTCCAAGGAAATACATCACTAAATTCTTGACATAGATGAATGAAATTTTCTTGCTCAGCTTCAGAACATACCTTCCCCATGTTAAGCAATTTTCCATCAGCAATAGTAACTGGGGCATGGTCATCCTTTTCTGCAGCTAGATTCATTCCTTTATCCCTTGACTAATCATCAGGATTAAAGACACTCTCCAAGGTGATGAGACCCTTGGGTAGCTTGTTGGAACTAAGATGAATGATCTGATCACCATATTGATCTTGTAGTCTTGACTGATTTCTCTCTAAAAAATTTGCTTCATTCTACAAGAAGCTCACAATTTGCTCGTCAGACTCAAACACTTGCCAATGAGTATTATTATCAGGAACAGTGGGCCTTACCACTACCCTTACTTGTTGTTTCTTTTCTTCCTCGAGATTCCTTGGTACATCATAAGATGCACCCACTGCTAAAAGTCTATCAACATATTTATTTTCTTTAATAGGAATGCTTTGAATATTAAATGCTTGGAAAACCTCAAGAAAATCCCAGACTCTATGTTTATAAGACTTGAGCAAGCCATTTTTGGTGATATTCTGATTTCTCACTTGGTTCACTACCAACTTGCTGTCTCCATATACTTTCAAGGCTTGAATTCCCCTCTTTTGGGCAAGTAGGAGACCTTGGATCAAGGATTCATACTTGGCCACATTATTGGTACAACTAAATTGGAACCTAAAAGAGAAGTAGTATCTTATTTTTACAGGAGAGATCAACATAACACCAGCCCCTGATCCATTTCTATTCCTTGAGCCATCAAAGTACATACTCCATACTCCATTTACATCATCATTAGTCTCCACAAGGTCAGGAACTTGAGCCTCTTTCTCTATTATGCAATATGTATTGAGGCCTGTCTCAAGGGTTTCCGACATAGGCTCAAACTGACATGTATTTGCCCACTCATCTAAGAAGAAATCAGGAATCTCTACTATGGAAGTGACAGGCTCATTTACTATGTTATTTTTGTCCATCTCTAGGATAGGGCAATTCATATTGATGAAGTTGGGAGTGTAGGGTTCAGTGTGATGAAGGGCTTGAGGTTCTGCTCTTATTGAAGCATTGGCCCCATATCTGGTCTTAAATGACATGTAAGACCAATCAGTAGATATGAATCCACCAATTTGAGCAGTGAAGTCTCTTGAAAGATAGATGGCAAAATAGGGCTTAACCTCAACAATAGATATGTCTTGAATCACAGTACAACCAGGGCATGCATGTAGGGCCATTTCCACACATCTAAGGATGCCTATGGTTTTGACAGTTGTCCCATCTAGTTGTAACACATCCCTAATAATGGGCTCATATTTCATCCCTAAAGCATCAGCAACACACCTAGGCATTACTAAGCTACTAGCCCCCGAATCTATCATGCAATTATGGACTAATTTGCCCCCTATAATCAGAGAAACATAAAATGGAGGAGGTCTAACCTTTTTATTTGTCTCTACATCTCCTACTGGTTGTACTAAACCAGTGGCACTCTCCATGGTAGATGACTGATCCTTGGGCTCAATCCTTTCCAATTTTTGCTGCAGCATGTTCCATAGCTCTCTTCTTGCTTCTTGTGTTATGAGCAATAGAATCCTAGTTTACATTACAATGCTCCTCCATCTGGTGATTCATGAAAGAGCAATCACCCTGCCTCTGAATATATGAGGCCTCCTTGGTATGATCTTCTTTGTACGGTTACTTTGCTGCAGGTTCTTGGATAGTTAGGGCCATATAAGATTCTACCTTCTGACACAAGCAATAGGTATAAGAATAGTTGCAAGAAGGACAAAAATCTTGATCTTGGGCCAAGTTATTTTGAGGGACTAAAGCTCTGTTCTGATTTGAGCTTGAAGCAGCAACATGACTATTTTTCCTATTCTGATCAAAAGAGCTATTCCACTACTTAGGAGGCCTATCACCACTTGGAGCTTGATATTGTAATTGAGGGGGCTTGCCACCTTGAGCTTGATGCCTTTCTAAGGCCACCACCTTGTTACTCATCTTTTGTATTAGAGAAAAACTATCCTCTAATCTCTTCCCTTGGTCCTTCAACTCCCTCCCCTGCTCTTGTAATTTTTTATCCAGGGTCTTTTCTCTTTTATCTGCATTCAACACTAGACCTTGGAGCATTTGCTTGAGTTCATCTATTCCGTTTGAGGATGTGGAATCATGGGGAACTGGAGTAAGGGCTTGTGATGTAGAAATTGTAGGGAGAGGGGCTATTGCTGGTTGGTGGTTGGGAACATCAGGAAAGAAAGGCATAGGAGGCCTTGGAGCCAACTTTCCACCTTGTATTAGGATATTCTCAGCTTTTATAGCTGTCTTATAAGCATTTGGTAATGTATCTCCTCCCATAGTTTGGATTGTGGTGGCAATGTCACTATTGAAAGCTCTAAGGTAATGCAAGAAAGCATTACTAGGGGTAGGTTTTACTATAGTAGGTTTTCTATCCCATGTCTTTCGGAATCTGTAATTAAAATCAGTCATACATTCATGGGGGGCTCTTTTTATTGTAGTCAGCTGCTCTAATAGTGACAAATGGTCACTCTTATCCTCAAAATGTTTGCATAATCCTACTCCTAGTCCATCCCAATCAGTTATGGAACCATTAGCTAAGCCTCTATACCACTGTAATTCTTTTCCTTTTAAAGATGAGGCTAGAAGTCTGACGACAACATCATCTTCTGTAATACCATGAATATTGCAGACATTCGCTACCTCTTGGATATGCTCTAGGGGGGAAATAGAAGTTTCACTAGTAAAATCAGGTATGCTTTTTAGTGCAGCTACTGGTATATCATGTCTTTGGGCTAACAATAGAGGACTTCCACCATTAAAGGTGGCAAAAGCATGAACTCGAGGGTGTGCCATATAAGCAAGTGTTCTATTGATGAGTGCTGATGGCAATCTAGGCTAAGTTCGGACAGTAGGAGTAGTAGAGATAGATCTTACAGGTATATTAACTGTTATTCCACCTCTAACTAGTGATAATGAAGCTCTAGCCCTCCTTCTTCTAGGACTTGAAAGTGAGAGTTATTGATATTGAAAATTGCCTCTAGAAGATGCCCTTATTTTAGCTCTGGGCATGAATTTCTGCAACTTTGGCCTAAAACTAGATTTGTTGATGTTCAGAGTTGCCAAGCACTTGATGAATCAGCCTCTTGAAGGCTTGAATACTGAAGCCAGCACTACTTCTTCAGCATTAATCTCAGAAACTCTTTCTTCTTTTGACACCAGTAGGCATGAAATCTTTTGATATGAGTCCCACCGAGCGTGCCAAAAACTGTTGTCACTTAGGTTTGCACCCTTGTCCAAGGCCTATGCGTGAGGAAAACCTAGTGAAACATGGAAACAACCTCCAAGCTATGGGACTTGAACTTCGAGGTTGAGTCTCTGGAGAAGGCCGGCTTCCTCTTACTGTCAGGGCGCACATATCTATTCTCAAAAGGGAAACAGAGAAAGAGAGCGTTAAAGAAAATCTACCTAGTCTAATCTAAGGTAGTGATGCACCAGAACAGAGTGTTCAGACTCATTCCTGCCAATATATACACTACAAAACTAGGGTAACATACAAAAGTCATACATGTCTAGACTTATATCGATCAATAATCACATACAGATCAGAGAACCAACTGAATGACATCAAGAAAAGGGGATTTCACTTGTAAATTATCCAATAGGCCAAAGATAGATACAGTATGCAGATCACTGATCTCAACAATACACCAATGGGAGGCAAAGTGATGCTCATGCACACTGATGGCTGAAAGAGATGATACAGGGTATTACATGGCTCAGAGACAAATGGATTTTACACTGCAAGTCTGCAAGCAGTAGCAGAGAAAATCAGGAAGAGTTGACCTTGAGAATCGATCACAAAATTGCCTTTATAGATTAGGCATAACTAAAGATTTCTGCGTTACATTCACTTCTTACCTACTGGCATTAACTTCCCATCTTGAGAATCCAATCAGAGATATGATTGAATCCTGGCTTGCATACCAAGAAATCTCATTTCTTTCTGAGAAGAGCCTGGAGAAGACAGAAACGGTGCCACAACATTCCCTGACATGGTAGATGGATCGACTAGATGGGTGGAGTGTCCTTATGTCTTGCATTCATTCCTGGTAGGTTGGAAATGATCGTGAAGATCAAATTGCAAGATAATGTCGATCATCCCTGCTTCTTGGTTCATGAATCAACCTAGCCTATCAGTCGACCCGGTTTCTTATATGCCAACTAGGCCACTCGGGCCAATTGTAATTCTTTGTTTTCCCACCTGGAGAGTCCTTCTGTGGTTGACCACCTTCATCGGACTGACTGCGCCACCTTAAAATATTGTCATGACTGCGACGATTACAATAACTGCTAACTGCCAACCATTAACCTTAACTGAGCCAGCTAGACACGTGTCATCCGAGCGTGTTGTCGCTATCACTATCTCTCGAGGAGTTCTTCATAGCGCAATGGCATCCACCGTAGATCTGTCTCCATCTGACGATCACAAAGACTTGCTGTGCTCTGTGATGTCTTTACCCTGGGCCCATCGTATCTGGTGACACCTCAGCATCTGCACCGCACCTGAATGAAACATGGTAAATTCGCGCTATGTCGCCATGATAAAAAACTCGCAGCTTCACCATGGTGAGATGGCGCCTACCGCCGATCTCTTCTAATCTGACGGTCACAGAACTTGATCTCTCGTAACCCTCCATTTCTATTGATTCGTCAGGCCTGCTAATACGTGGCATGCTCCTATTGGTCCGTCGGTCATTCAATTCTCAGCTGCATGAAATTGGTCCCACCAGGACACGCGGCGCACGGGCGCTATGTCGCCATGATAAAAATCTTGCAGCTTCACCATAATGCGATGGCGCCTGCCGTTGATCAGCCTTGATCTAACGGGGAGATCCTAAACCCGGCTATGCTAGCTATGCTGTCAAAAATTTTGGCCTGGTTACACGTGGTGGTTCCTTACTGGCCCAGCGAAACACCACCAGGAAAACTTGTGACTTGGCCTCACAGGGTGACCACGTGTCGACCAGGCACCATGTCGCTATGGGAAAATCGAGGTTAAATTCCCATAGCGCCATAGCGCTCAACCGATGACATGTCCCTATCTGTGCATGGTTCCTTCTGATTCGTTACCGTGGCACTGAGATCCGCCAACTGGGCAGATGAGGTACATAATGGGGCCCAATATTTTGCCTGAGGTTCTCACTATTTATCTTCTTCGGCCCACCAAACTTTACCATACCATCGCAAAAAAATTTTTGCAACGTGACCTATCGGCCGTGAATATTTTTGCCAGGCACTATGTCGCTATGGAGATTCTCTGGCTAAAATGCGATAGCAACATAGCCAAATTCTGGACCCCACCCTGTGACATGTCGCCAAGGCACGATGTCGTTGATATAATCCTCGTGCAATTTTGCCATAGAGAGATAGCGCCCTTCGCTGATCTCAGTTGATCTGATGGCCAAAAACTCGCGGGTCGTAAGAATATATTATAAGGTTTAAAACATTGGTAATCCTAATATCTCCACGGGTATTTGAATATGGGCATATCGAAGGCGGGAAGGGCAATATAAAATGCGAATTTTGGCAGGAAATGGAAATACAACAGAAACAAGAATGGCAACTACCAATTCGTCAGCTAATATATTTCCAAAAAGTAGAAAACTAAGTGATAGAAGATAATTCTTAGAAAAATGATTGAAATGTTTTTAGATTCAAGTAAAATAAAGATATATCTCCACTCTTACATGTGCTCATTCTCCATATACATTTTTAATTTATTAATTGTTAATTACAGAGTTGTGGTCAATCAAATAGTAAGAAGCCCCGGTATTTGTTACACTTGGAAATGAAAATCATCGGGAAACATTATCTGGATTGGCACAATAATTTCAGATTGGGGAGGAAGATCAAGATTAGAGCTTAATAAAAAAGAAAAAAAGATATGGATTCGTATAAACAAAAAAAAAAAATTGTTTTACTTTTTTTATTGGCTATGGGTCTAAATTTCGAAGAGATTTTTAACTATAAGAATGTTAAAGCATTTTTCCAATATTCGAAGGAGTATTATACATACAAGTATGATTGGTATGGCGGGAAGCGGAAAGCTATTTTAAAACTTTATAAAAAACTTTACATAAGTGACAAAAATGTGAGTCAGGAGAGCGATCAGACTGCCAAAATAAGAAATTTTCATTCTTCCTCATAACTAATGAAGATCTATGCGAAGAAAAGGATCTATCTGATAGACATTTTCTATTATGTTCCAACTAGATTGCACCATGTATTATCTTGAATAATCCAATAGGTTATTCTTGGGTCCGGGGGTTTAAAAAATGGATGACTACCAAAGAAATTCAAACAAACATCGATCTTGGCAACAATTCTTTTTATATCTGCTTTTTTTCGGGAAGATCTTTATGCAATTGCTCATGATCATCATTTAGATAGATCTGGTTTCGAGGAACCAACAAAAAATTTAGTTTCTAATTTTTTGAGTTTCCTGGCTGTAAAATGTTCAATACGTCGAAAACGTAAATATAATAATTCAATTAGTTTATTCAAGAATTTTGATTCAAATCAATTCATTGAATACAATAAGAATACTTTTAAATCGATACTAAAAGGGTTTACAATTGTCTTGGAAGTTTTGTTCGAAATGCGATCAAAACATTTCATAAAAGGAATGGATGGATGGAATAGTCTCTGATCCATCCATTGCATATTTCCTTTTATGGAGGATAAATTACCACACTCCAATTATATATCAGATATACGAGTGCCCTATTCAATTCATCCAGAAATATATTTGCTATTAGATGTGAGATGATTTGGATACAATCTTGATTATATATTTTCACTAATTAGATCATTTTTTTCTACATTTCTACACGAATATCTTGCGAATGCGTTTCTGAAGAATCTTCCATCATTATTTCTAACAGGAATAGTTCCTCTATTTTTTCAAACTTTTTTATAGTGTCTTCTTCTTGTAAATAATCAAAAAAGTTTTTTGATTGACCAGTATTCCACCAATTTGTAACCCAAGGTTCTAAACCATTCTATAATGAAATTGAAATTCCCCAACGCAATACTATTAAACATGTAAGATATTGTAGAGAAGCTAATGCTTTATATTTGGCAACTTCCAATTCGTGAATTGTTAACAATCTCGATTGGCTCGTTAGCTCTGCCTAGCTCGATATAGTCCACAAATGTAAGCCAAGAACCATACCAATTTAAATTAGAAAAATTTCTAAGCCTTTTATAAGATCTAATCATTTCTCCTACTCTCTCAAAGTAGTAGGAATTATACTACAAAACTCTGATGAGATAGAAGTTCCTATAGAACTTAATCAACAATAAAGAAATTCTGGAGGAAATATAAAAGAAAAATCCAATTAAGATATAAAGAAAAATATCATATTCCTGAACATTATGTATATATTTCCATACATCAAATGATATTGATAGATCCTTTCCTTGAAGTACTTGTCTAAATACTTCGTCATTTGTTTCTTGCAATATTTTGTCAATATTCCAGCTGGATAACATAAGATTGAATATAGGGAGAATTTGATCATTCAATATCGAGAGAATTTGATTATTTAATATAGGGAGAATTTGATCATTTAATATAGTAAATAAGTGGAAGACTCATTAAATTGAGCTACATTTCCCTTCCATAAGGTTATATGTTTCCAATGCCAATAGAAAGTAACCCATCCAATGGTATTCAACATCTAGAAAACTGCTAAATAAAAAGCATCGCAGGCCAAAATATCGCAAGTACCGCCTCATCCCGGACCATCGCAAGGAAAACTATAACCAAAATCTTTCTTATCAGGCATTAGCTTAGAACCGCATGTATCTAAAGCACCTTTTACTAAAATCAATGCAGTTGTATGCAAACCTAGAGCAATAGCATGATGAACCAAAAAGTCTCTGAGACCAATTGTTAAGAAGAGTGAATTTTTATTATCGTTAATAGCATTCAAGCAACCGGGTAACCATAAGCTTTTTCTGGCATTGAATGCTAGATCATTTGCTGAAGATAAGAGCACATCAAAGCCATATAAGGCCTTACCATGAGCAGATTATATCCATTGAGAAAATATAGGCTCAATCAAGATTTGCTTTTCTGGAGTACCAAAAGCGAGCATAACATCATTATGAACATAAAGTCCCAAGGTATGAAAACCTAGGAATAAACTAACCCAACACAAATGAGATATTATGGCTTCCTTATGCTCCAACATTCTCGCCAATACATTATCCTTATTTTTTTCTGGATTATAATCTCTAATGAGAAATATAGCTCCATGAGAAAATGCCCCTATCATAATGAATCTTGCAATGTATTGATGATGAGTATATAAAGCAGCTTGAGTAGTAAAATCTTGTGCTATGAATGCATAGGCAGGCAAAGAATACATGTGTTGAGCTATTAATTGTGTTGTAAAGACCCTTATGCCCTCATTCAACAAAGATTAGAATATCTCTTGTCCATTTCCAAACAAAACAATTTAAAAAGGAGAGTGTTAGACCCAATTGAATTATCGACTATTCAACATTGGGGTTGGTTTGGGGATCCCAATGAATTTCATTATACTAGAATTAATAATTTTATCTCAGAGAATATGAACCGTTCGCAGATTCTCTAGGCCAAGCTTAATGAAAATGTTTGGGACAAGCTTAATGAAAATGGCACAAAATCTAAATCAATTCCTAATCTTGAATCCAAACAAACATTAAATGAGAAAAAATTGATAATTGAATTTATTATTGACATCTTTGATAATGGAAAAAATTACATGGAATTATTGGAACTATTTAATCACGCGGGTCTTTCAGAAATATTTGATAATCAAGACAATTGGTTGAATCCTTTAAAACTCTCTAATCAAAATTCATTGAGAGCTTCTTTTCACAAAGTAAATACCTTTGAATTTTTAGATTATTTACACCGTCCTCATCTTTTTTATAAAAAAAGATTGGCTTCTTACATGGGAAGGATTCATATCAAAAATAAGAATGTAACATATGGACAATTATTAAATTTAATTTTCATTCCTAACAATCTGGTTTCTTCGTCTATTAACAAAATGAGAGCTGTGTACTCAGAGAAAGAAACTATCTCACTCATAAAGTCACAAGTCAATATATTATTGGATAAATATTTATGTGACAAAGTGCTAATTCATGATTTGCATAAATCATTTAATTTCTTTGATAAATTGAATTCTATTATTCATAGAAATATCAATTTCTCGATTGAAGATATTTCTAAAACTCCTTTAATAAGCCTACAAATTGTCAATTTTGACAAAAAATCTTGCTATCCTTTTTTAAATAGTTCAGATTTAGAATAAAAGACCTCTAGCCAGTATTCTGAAAATAGTTTTAGTTCAAACATAGATCTTATTCAAACTCAATCTTATCAAGATGATCTATTGTCCGAAATATATTTTTGAATGAATCAATTTGTAGAAAAAGCAAAATATAGTTCAACAAAAAGAGATATAATAGAAGACAAAACTATAGGTGACTTTATGGAAGACGAAGCCATAGGTGAGTTTATGGAATTCAAATCTATAGGTGACATTTTTGACAAAGAAAAACTAAAGTTAGCATTTTCAAAACTAAAGTGTTTTGGAATAATTTCTTTTAATCAAAATCAAATAAATATTCTTTTTGATAGACTTAAATTTTTAGCTAGACCGACATGAACCCATCGATCTATTTCTTGTTGGAAGTATACTTGATCCCACTGGTAATGAGTAGGACCAAATAATTTGATCGGAATAGACGGTTTCAATATTTCCCATATGTAATCCTTTGTATAAACGTTGGGGAGGATGAACACTGAGATGGAATAGACCTGCTAATATAACCAATATACCTACTACAATATGATGAGAAGCTATTCCTCCCGGAACAAAAGGATCAAAATCTTCAGCTCCCCATGCCGGATTTACAAGTTGTATTTTCCCAATTAGTCCATAAGGATCAAACACCCATATTCTAGGGCCATACAAACCCGTTACATGAAATGCTCTGAATTCGAAACAAGCTGCTCCTGAGAGGAATCAATGAATTCCAAAAATCTTAGGCAAATCTAAAGAAGGTTTTCCTGTATGGGAATCACAAAATACGTCTAGATCCCAATATATGCAATGCCAGATAGCTGCTAAAAAGCACAAGCCAGAAAACACAATATGTGCCCCGACCACACCTTCATAACTCCAAATACCTGGATTATATATAGTTTCTCCAATTATACTCCATCCACCCCATGAATCCTTTATTTCTAAACGAGTCGTAAAAGGTATAACGAACTTACCTTGTCTCCACATTGGATCAAGAATAGGATCGGATGGATTGAAAACTGCTAATTCGTAAAGAGCCATAGAACCGACCCATCCAGAAATTAGAGCTGTATGCATTATATGCACAACGATTAACCAGCCAGGATCATTCAACATGATGGTATGGACACGATACCAAGGAAAACCCATGAAAATACCCCTTTATAAGAAAAAACACATACTATATAACTTTCTCGCATTAGAGACAGATTATGCTATGAAATTAGACCTTTGTCTCAAAGGTTAACATCTATCTCTTTAATAAAAGAGTTTTAAAAGATAGAATTGAGAAGCAGATCTATTTTATCATTTATAGCTACCAATATACAAATAGGTAATTGGTCCCATTTGTTTTATATCTTACAAATTAAAGTAATAAATTACTTTACAAAAGTAGGTATTTCACGAAGAAAGGCACGTTTGCTTATTCGGTTCTATTACTCATTTGATCTTTTAATCTATCTTTGTAATAGAAAAAAAAAATACTTAATATACTTTTGATATGATAATCAATGACTTCCCCTCTCTCTTAGTACCTTTGGTGGGCTTGTTTCTTCCAGCAGTTACAATGCTTTTTCTTTACTTTTATATTCAAAATGATGAAATTTTATAAATATGATCAATCTAGGTATGTGATATTTGATTTTTTATTATTATAGATCTATTCATATATGATAAATAACAAAAATATATAATGTATATGGTATCATATGTATGAGATATATTAGACCCGTGTGTGAATTTCTTACTTCTACTTCAAAATATGCTTATATAATACATTTGAGTAGAAAGATTTCTTATTTTTGTAAAATGCTTATATGTATATGGCTAGTTTATGAATATAGCCAATTTATGAGAGTGACTTTTGGATGGGAGTCAAAAAAATTTCAATCCCTCAAATTAAATAGGACGTAATTTGTTATGAATCATCAATTCAAATGGCTCTGGATAGAACCCATAAAAGGGTCTAGAAAAATAAGCATTTTTTTTTTTGCTTGTCTCCTGTTTTTTGGTTCACTAGGATTTTTTGTGGTCAAAATTTCAAGTTACCTTGGTAGGAACCTGATACTCTTATTGTCATCTCAGCAAATACTTTTTGTTCCACAAGGAATTGTGATGTGTTTTTATGGGATTGCAGGTTTGTTCATTAGCTCTTATTTGTGGTGCACTATTTTATGCAATGTGGGTAGTGGTTATAATAAGTTTGATGAAAAAGAAGGAGTTGTATGCCTTTTTCACTAGGGATTTCCCGAAAGAAATACTGAATTGAATCAAGATAACCTTGCTGCGATTCTTTCATCTAAAAAATAGAGTGCAATAACTGTTTATTATGCATCAAGCAGCAATTGAACCCGCAACTTCCCAATTATGAGTTGGGTGCTTTTACCATTCAGCCATGGATGCTATGGTAAAGTTATTTCATTGTAATAAATATGGTAACCAATTCAATTCTATTTCTCTTTTATAGAAATAACAAGAAACTTTTTTTTGACAAATTGTACAATAGTTGAATAACTTGCATTGACTACCTCTTTCTTATTATAATTCAATCTAATAAGTAATACAATAGTTGAATCACTTGCACTGACTACCTCTTTCTTATTATAATTCAATTTAATAAGTAATACAATAGTTGAATAACTTGCACTGACTACCTCTTTCTTATTATAATTCAATTTAATAAGTAATAATTACACTATATCATCTTACAAAATAATAAAAAATAATATATGGGAAAACATGAAAATTCATGGTCTACGGACTCTATCGAAAAAAACTGAGAAATAGTTTGGATCTTTAGCATTCAGTCAAAATTTAAAGATTACATGATGGATATATTCGTTCGATGGAACGAATCCAATTCGGTGAGATTGCTAAGTCAAATATTTTCTAGTCGAGAAAGTGTTGTTAAGCTTTTTGATTTTTGGATTCTTAGTACATTACTTATATGGGATATATGTATATTTATCTTAAAAGGTCAAGTAATAAAATTTGTAGTGATAATAGCATCACCATTACTTTTCTATTTTTTGAATATTTGAAACATAGATACAAATAGAGAGGGATATATATATACAAATAGGTAGACTAGAGCCATAAAGAGGGAGTGAAATAATGATTTTGATAGAGAATTATAGAGATTTATAAAGAGAGAGGAATAGAAATAGAGGTAGATAAATAGGAGAAAAAATGATAGGAACAAAGAGGGAGCAATGAATAAGGAAAGGATAGTTATCATATTAGAGAAATAAATGAAATGAAATTGATAGATATTTAAGAGAGATATATGGATCAAAGTAGAAAAAATATGTTTTAATGTAAAATATCAGCATGTTAATTGTAAGTGAAATAACATTGCTTGCCAATATGGAAATGGATAGGTAGGGTTCAAGACAGAGATAAAGGGTTACAAGTAGATGATAAAGAAAAATAAATAAGTATAACTAGAGAAGAGAATAAACAGAGACATATACAAAAAAAGAAACAGGAATATAGAGATGAGAGAAGAATTGAAGAGGTGAAAAATATATAATGAAATTAAAACATAATTATTTCCTATAGGAAATGAGATAGGTAGGGAATGGGAGGTAGATAGAGAGGTAGAATTAGATAGAGAAAAAGCTAAATAAGTATAAAGAGAGGAAAGAGAAATGTAGAAATAACTCGAATGAGAGTTAAACATAATGGTAAGAAGATAAATATATATCAAATGATGTATAATGAGAGAGATTATATATGTATATATAGAGAATATAAGAAAGTAGAGTCATGTAAGAGACACAAAGATAGGGAATGATGGAAATGAGATACATTGGTAGAAAGATATTAGTATAAGGAGGTACGTGTATAGATGGGAGATTTAAAAAGCAAGAGATATATTGAAGAAAACAAAGAGAAGTAGATTAAATATATATAGAGTGGGAGTCATAAAGAGTGATGATAAATGTGTGTGTGTGTGTGTGTGTGTGTGTGAGAGAGAGAGAGAGAGAGAGAGAGAGAGATTCATTCTTGTATATGTGTATGAGATATAGAGAGAAATAACGAGGATATGGAGGAGCCAAATAAAGAAAAGCCCATGGGGAGAGAGGTTTGGGGGTATATATAGAGATCTTGATTTGGATAATTTTTTGTTCTCTTCTCCCAATCCCTAATTATGAGTTCTAACAAAATTCTCAAAAATTAGGAAAATTTATGTTTCTCTTAAATCTCTTCTATTATCAGAACCCATCCCCCTTTTCTAAAAATTGTACATTGGGATTCCACAAATATCATTTGTAAATTACTTTTGAATTAAAGGGAAGATTTGGAACCCTATATTTTAGGAATTGGTTGAGTCTTATTGTAATGTTTGGTTGAGTAAAAAATCCTGAAGCCATTTCAATATAAAAATTCAAACTTTCATGACACATTTTTTTTGTATAGATAGTGTAGAACTTCTTTTGGTTTGTATTTGTATTGAAATTTATTTATCAATTAATTTAGGCTATTATTTCCAAAATGTGAAAAGAGTGAGATGTTACTTTACATGAATGCAAAAAAATTAAAACTCTTAAAACTAGAGAAAGTGCTATAAAATTTCTATGTTTGACAATTTAGGAAAAAGTAATCTTTCTCTTCAATATTTTCATAGTAATTTCTCTCACAATATAATTTTTAATTTTCTTTATATTTTAAATTAAATTTATAAAAATTAATTCAATAACATAATTAAAAGAATATAAACCTTTTAACAATTAATAAATTAAAAATGTGTATGGAGAATAAGCATATGTAAGAGTGGAGATATATCTTTATTTTACTTGAATCTAAAAAAATTTCAATCATTTTTCTAAGAATTATCTTCTTTATATTCTGTTGAGTTGAATCTTCCTGATTGATCATTACTTGTGACCTTACCATCTTACCTTGGTCATATCGCTATCCTATTTTTGCAATGTTATAGGTTAAATTTAGATCCTCAAGGTTGTTCAACCAATTGGATTAATAAATTTTATTAAAAATAATAATTCTCAAAGAAAAACTTACCTCTTGGTATCAAATGTTGTTAAAGCATGTCGCTTCAGTCTGACAATAACTGTGATATGCATAGTTAAAACCTGTGATTCCTTTGATATTTAGATCATAATTGATCTATCCTTTATATTAGGCTACAAATTTAATGATTGGTAATACATTGATTAATTTGGTTTAAGTTTGTAACAAATCGTGAAGATTAGTTACCACCGAATGAGTGTGACTATCAATGTCCATGTCTCCATTCAGAGACATGACCATTCATCCCCACACCCTTTCCACTTGATATATATCCAGTCTTCTTGAAGTAAACAAGGCATCAAAATCTATTAATTCAACATTTCAAAGGATCAAAGGAAATTATGAGTTCAATAAAATTCTATCTCTGTTATTACTAAACTAAGTTCTACAAATTTTGGAAGCGATTTAGTCCATTGGTATTAGTGATCATACCAGCAACATCACTATGCATTAGTTTGCAATCAATTTAAAATTTGGTAATAAACTTTACATGGTATTAGAGCATTAAGTTTAGAAACCTAAGTCATTGAACATTTTTTTGGTACGGATAAAAGGAGTAGAAAGTTGTAGTAAATTTATAAAAGGAGGAGATTAGTGATTATGAAGAAAACCATAAGTATATGGTGGGTTTATATTGTCATGATGGGAAGTGTTTATAGGTACAATATAATCTATTAGTCGATGGTAGAGTCATAGTGAAAAATATTCTATGAAGGATGAAAATTGATTCATATTTCCTAAATGGGCTCACCTTATGAAAAGGAAATATTTGAAACACAAGGATGAAAGCATATGTAAATCAGATTTAGAGGGAGTCTGACATCTTCAAAGAAGTCAAAATATTGATGAACTCAATCTTCAGTGGGAGTAGATTGGTTCAACCACCTTGTGACAATCCCAATCATAGTAATTGAGAGGGATTTTCATTGTTGAAGGTGAAATACTTATGAGGTAAACTTTATTTAATTGATTATTATACTAGTGAAATCATTTAATGCTTTATAGGCCCTGTGGTATAATGAGGAAGTGATGACTTCCATATGATTATCACTTGTATTTGTTAATGTTATTGGAAGATGATGATCTTACACACATGATAGACATCATGTGATGGGTGTAACATATCATAATAGATAATTTCTAACATGTTGGATTTAGTTCCTAAAATAGACCATGATCTTCTAGATTATGACAGACATCATGCAATGGTTGAAACATATCACAATAGATTATGAATGTTCCTATGGTAAGTTCACATTACCTTTAAACATTTTGAGTTATGGTGAATATCACAAGACTTGATATTCTTGGTCATACCATATCTCTGATATCATATTGAGATGATATCTAAAATTGGGTATCACATGTTAGGTGATTCCTCATATCGCATGTTAGTTGATATGTAAAACAAGGTATTACATGTTAGGTGATTCCTCATATCACATGTTAGGTGATATGTAAAACAAGGTATCACATGTTAGGTGATTCCTCATATCATGTGTTAGGTGATATGTAAAACAAGGTATCACACGTAAGGTGATTCCTCATATCACGTGTTAGGTGATATGTAAAACAAGGTATCACATGTTAGGTGATTCCTCATATCACCTATTAGGTGAGATGTAAAACAAGGTCTGTATCACATGTTAAGTGATTCCTCATATCACATGTTAGGTGATATGTAGAACTAAGTTAGATGATACTTTATACCATGCGTTATGTGATCACAAGATATGTAATATGGATATACTATGATTCCTTATGGTGGATATCACGAGACTTGATATCTGTGTACATACCATAACTGAAAAGAATATCATGAGACTTGATTCTCTTAAATATATCTAGATGAAATCAGTTTTAAATAAGGAGAACTTATAAATAAGCACTTTGTCTTCTCTAGCTAAAAGGAAGTGTTAAAGCATGTAGCTTTGGTCTGACAATAACTATGATATGCACAGTTAAAACCGGTGGCATATATATTTTTTGAGATCATTAAGGCATGATCAAAACTACTTTTGATTCCTTTGATATTTAGATTGTGATCAATCTATCCTTTATATTACGCTACAGATTAGATGATTGATAATACATTGATTAATTTGGTTTAAGTTTGTAAAAAATCATGAAGATTAGTTACCACCGAATGAGTGTGAGTATGAATGTCAATGTCTCCGTTCCAAGACATGACCATTCATCCCCATACCCTTTCCACTTGATATATATCCAATTTTCACAAAGTAAGCACGACATCAAAATCTATTAATGCAAGCACTTCAAAGGATCAAAGGAAATCCCGAGTTCAATAATATTTTATTTTTGTTATTAATTCACTAACTTCTACATATTCTAGAAGTAATTTAGTCCATTGGGATTAGTGATCATACCTATAACACCATTGTGCATTAGTCTGCAATCAATTTAAAATATGGTAATGAACTTTAGAAATGTCATAAAAAATCATGGGTCTATTCTCTTGTGTGGATTTTGAGAGTTCTTCAACTTCATCCATTTATATGAGTCATATGGTGTATTGTTCGTTATCTACCAAACAACCTATGAGTAAATGGATTATATTCTTGATTACTTTGATTGGTTTTTCACCTTCCAACTAGATGAAATTATCTTGGTATCGATCAACACATAATGCATCCACCCTTCTTTGAAAACATTTAATAGGTTAGCTAAATGAGCTAGACCCTTCAGTACTAGGTACTTGAAATCTTCCTTCAACTCTATATACTCATCACACATTTTTAGATATTCCTTCTTGATCTTTGCATCTCCTAGCTCTATAATTTCACAATATAAAAATATCCTAATATCTTCTATTATTATCACTATGGGAGGAATTGATGATAGAGCACTACCTTTATCAACTTCTACTACCTTGAAAGGATAGAGAATTGGTCTAAATAAGTATTTATTTATTATACTTTACTTAAGTTTACTTAGGTGAATGCATTATTTTATTATTTCTTAGGTCAGACGCTTAGGAGTTTGCATACTCTTATGAGTTGTCATGTTGACAAAACTAGAGTAAACAACTCTAATTTAGCACATGCTATCTACAACGTTGGAGTTTTCATAATAAATTGAGTTTTCATGTAGAAAACATAGTTATTTGCACTCCTATTCTAGTACATGGTGTCTACAACATAATTTTGCATGCTACACCTTTTTAGGCTTATCTTCTCATCATCACACTTACTCCTGTGCTTAATGGAGGATAACCCACACTTGGTGGACATGTGTCTGGTTGTATGACCTATCATTTTGCTAACTTCCAGGCATTCTAGAAGAATTCTAGAGGCCTTTATATATAGGCACTCCTTTTGTACTTTCACATTGAATTGAATACTATATTATTTTTCTGATCATACTCTTCTGGCCTATTCTTGTGCTTGTGCTTGAGTTGCTTGACTTTGGGTGAATTTTTTCCTAAGGAAAATTCTTACATCATATTAGAGCTTGGAGAATTTATCTTCACATAGCTGTTTGAGACCATCTTGTTACTCCAACACCTCAATTCTCCTATGTTGGGCCAAAGTCAATTTTGAGGCAACTTTTTTTTGTAAATCTACACCCAAAGGCCCGATTTGCAAGTCTAGTATGATCATTATTTAGATCTGCAATTTTATTTTTAGATCAATTTTTTTTTTCTCTATGATTTCTAATTTTTTTTTAGCCCATTAGGGCTGCAGGGAATTTTTTTCGCAAGAACCAGGGAGTGACACCCCGGTCCTTGTAGGAAATATTCGTAGAATATTCCTTCAATATTTTAGGTGAGAAAATCATATTATTTTAGTGGAATTCACATCATAATTGACCATTAACAAATCTAGTAAACTCTGCAACAACTGGCCAACCAGAATCTAGGACTGGTGCATCTTTATTTGTAAGCATTTTTTATTGGGTTTTTTAAAGTCTTATAAGTATTTACCCTACATGCATGTGGGATCATTGCCCACTATCATTTTAAAACCTGACACTCGTAGCAATTAATTTGGCACCATAAACAACACCCATTGACAACCATTAACCTTGACTACTAGACTCCCTAACTCCCAACATCTTTTCTAATAGCGATCAAGAAGATTCTGGAAAAGGTCATGTCAATAAAAAAAACTTGCCCATGCTGCAACACGTGGCAGCCAACTATCAATTGTAGTGACTTTTGTGCCTACTATGTGGCATCACACCCTTCGCTATGTGGACCTCAAGTTCAAAGGACATGTTAGTTGTATTGGCAACATCCATGCGGAGCCACCTCATGCCTTTTTAGCATACACAATGCAGATGCAGCCTATCATGTGGCAATGTTTGATCCTACCACACAGCAATAGCCACACCTTCCTGTTTGCATACACATGGATACCTTCTGTACACGTGTCTACTAACTTGGATATGACTAGGTCAACTCCAACAATCTTCATTAGTTTATATGTCAATGATATGTAGGATAGCTCAGACCAACTGTATATTGCGACGTGTCAAGACTCTACATATAGTTAACAACACATATTGCCACATTAGCAAGGGCAATTTTTTTTTGCTGATATCATAATTTCATGGCACTAAATTTGATGGTCATCTGAACATCATTCCCAAGAACTTTTGAATTGATATGACAACTATTTGACTGTCAAATTTAACCTTGTAGTTTCCTCTGAGACACTTCTCCAGATGCAATTTTGATTTGATAGTGTAACTTTGGGAGGCTATTTTTTCAGTCATCTAGACTCCAAATTAGGTGTAATTTTTTAATTTTGGATAGAATTTCCTATATGTGGGGCTATTCTTTTCTTGTTTTGGTGCATGAATTTGTTAGAAATTACATTTTGTGGTGACTATAGCTATCCAATCTTGCATTTTGCAACTTGAAACACTCTGTATGGGCTCATCTGGACTTGAAAATAGGTTCTATTTTTTTTTTTTTTTTGAAAGTGTTTAATTTTTCATCCACTTTCCAGATCTGTAATCAGATTATAGGGTTGTGTGGACAAAAATATCACTTTTAGACTTAGGTCCTTTCCTTTATTGTATTGCTTTGATTACTTTTTAGAACTATTCTACATCTGAGCTATAGTGCTTAGTGATAGATTTGAGTCTCAAAAGGTAGTTGTAAACAAAAAAAATCATAAGTCCACTTTGTAAATGACAAGTGGCCTATTGTACATGCACTACATATAAAGCACCAAAAGCATCTTTTCTTTTTTTTTTTGGGGTGGTGGGTTGTTTGATTGAGTGAATAGGGTGGTGTGTATTGTGTTTTTGTGTCTCTTTCTTGTGCTCTTTTGATTTTTTGCATCATGGGTTCACCTAAAGGTCCACTTCTAACACAATTATTCTACATGGAAAGATATTTTATGGAGTAGATTAATGGAAAAAGGTCTAAATCTTTATGTTGATGGTACAATTCCCAAACCCACTGATGCTACAACACTCTTTCATTGGAAAATTAAAGACCAACAAGCTTTAGGAATTATAAAGAGTTGTGTACATAGAGATCTCTTCTTCCACATTTCTAGTTTCAAGGAAGCCAAACCTACTTGGGACAAACTTGAAGCATTGTATGGTAAGGTGGATGAGGAAAAGCGATTCCAGATTAAGGTCAATCTACTTCTATTGGATCCAAAGAATTTTGACACAATTCAAGATTATATTAACAAAGCCAAGGAGTTTACAACACTCCTTAAATATTGTGCTAATCCCATAAAGGATGATCAATTGATTCATCACATCTTGAAGAGGCTACCTTTAGAGTATGCTTCCTTTGTTTTAGTTATAACACTCATACGTTGACCATGGGAAGTGCTTTCCAAAAGTCTACATTTGATGCATTTCCAAAAATGGTGATTTTTTAACAAATCAAGTTGATAGATATGAGAATTCTCAAGTCATCAAAGACTAAAGAATTGGTGGTTAGTGATGAGAACCAATCAAGTCAAAGTGAAAAAGTTCTAACAATAGCAAGAAAAAGTAGTAGAAGCAAAAACCACAATTTGAGACACAACACTCTTCCTTTTCACAACAAGGTAGTTTTTCTTCCAAAAAGAAGGGAAACAATGAAAAGGACAAAAAAAATTGCGCATATTGCATGAAATTGAATCATGATGAGCATCATTGCAAGACTAAGAGAATCCATGAGCTGGAAAACTTACTCAAGAAGAGAAAAAAATCATTGTGTTGATGCTTCCAAGGATTCAACTCCACCCACCTCAAAGGGACACAGGAAAGCACTTATGGTAAGTTCAAGTTATTCATTAGAATGAATGCTTGACTTAGGTGCCTCATATCATATGGGTTCTTCAAAGGGATACTTTTCTTCATTGACGCAGTCACATGAACCACACATCTTTGTAGGAGATGATACATAAATGGAAGTTGAAGGGAAAGGACATGTGAAGATGGAAAATGGGGAATTCAAAGATGTTCTCTATGTTCTAAACCTTATCTCTAGTCTCCTCTCAATTTACCAAATCACTCACCTTGGAGATGGTAACAAAGTTGAGTTCCATCCTGACTCTATAATGGTGCAAAATTTAAAAGATGATTCATTGGTTGTAGTGGGTAAAGTCAATCATCACAAAAGGCTTTATTATTTTTCCCACTTTGTGCCTAAGTCTCCTTCACATGCCTTGTTAACTCAATCTCATTCACAAACCAAATTATGGCATGAGTGGTATGGTCATCTTTCCTTCCACTATGTTTAGCAACTTTTCTCAAGAGACATGGGCAAAGGTCTACCTATAAATAACTATTCTAGTGGTGAATGTTCAACATCTTTAGTGGATATGAATCTAGAGGAGAAGTTTGATAAAGGGATGTGTTCAAGAGCACCAATTGTTCTTTAGTTGGTTCACATGGTACAAGCAGGTCCTTTTGCAATGAGATCAATCAGCTAGGGTCCCTTCATACTCACTTTCATTGATGATTTTTCATGCTACACATGGGTCTACTTTCTTCATCACAAGAATGAAGTGTTGGATAATTTTCTAGCCTTCAAATTTCATATTGAACAACAATCAAGGAAAGCCATCAAGGTTCTTTGGATGAACAATTAAAGAAGATATGTGAACACAAGATTTAAATACTTTTGCAAACTTGAGGGTATTGATCTTCAAAATCCTCCAGCATTCAGTTCGCATAAGATAGATTTTGGAGCATTGAGGTTACAAACTCTTAAGTCTATGCCAAGTTGCATGATACAAGTCAAGTCTCTTGATCCTACACTTGAAGTTGAAGCTATAAGTAGTGCCAATCACATACTTAATAGGTCTCCTTATAATGCCTTTGATGGGAAGACTCCCTTTGAGGCATGGTGCAACAGAAAACTAGTTGTGAAACACTTTAGAGTATTTGATTGTCTAGTATAGGCAAACATATCTTCCATGAAATGTAAGGCACCACCACCAAGGCCTTGTACTTTCATCGAACAAGAAGAGAGTGTTAAGGCATACAGACTTATGGATCCTGAGACACATGAGATTATCATCAAGAGGAATGTTCACTTTGAGGAAAGTTTGAACCTAGCTTATCCTCTAATGCTCTTTGCACTTCATACATGTGGAATCCTATTCACAATTGCAATCCATAGTCACAACATTGACACATTCCACATGCATATATTGCCATAGTGATAGGTCCAACACAACATGGTACACCTTGTCTTCTAGCTCTAGCAACAAGGGATGACTACATAATAGATATTTTAGGTTTATTTTTGGAGTCATACATAGAAGACTTGGGGGACATCATCGATGATATACATCTTCTCTTTGATGATGATGATCCTTCTTTAGTTGTTGTGAGGGCTCACTCTAACCCTCTTGTCCATTCTCTACATGATTAGTCTTCATAGGTTAATATGATTGTGGATCCTTATGTACAATAGTTGTAGGAGGTCTCTTTATCATTTGAGGAAATAGTTGGTTCTTTGGGATAGGTTCTAAATCTATCCTTGCCAGATTTTCACTCATTCCTTTTAGCAATCTTGGAAGGGGCGACCATCAGCATCAACAAAAGGATAGTTGAGCAGGTTTCATAGACATCATTCATCATCGAGATTCTTTCTACACATAGGGGTAATGTCTAACTTGTACCTTTTCCATTGTTTCTTTCAAAGGGGAGGAACATTATTCAACACTCATGGACTAGTTTCTACCTTGGATAAACTATCACTAATTGACACTTTACATTTGGGTGGGTGGGGGACTATCTTGTCTCTCTTCTTCTTCTCTCTTATGAGGGGACTTTTTCCTCTTATGGGGTTTTGTTCTTCTCATACTATTTTTTTTGTATATACTTGATGTATTTTGTAATGGGGGGGATCTTGATTACTCCATCCATCCATGCATCTTGTCTTTTCATCTCTATTTTTGGGGGAGAATTTTTCACATGAGGTTCCCCCTCTTTCTCTACTTTATGAGAGATTTCATTGCATTATGTACATGGGTACCTAGCATGGCCTATTATTTGGGACTCATCTTGCATTTCATCCTAGCTTTCATAAGCTTAAGTGCATTCCCCTAAGTTGCACTTAAGGGGGTGTTGGTGTAAAAAAGTATTTACTTGTTACACTTTACTTAAGTTTACTATTTTCAATGCATTATTTTATTATCATGTATTATATTATTATTTCTTAGGTGAGACAAATAAATCATACAATTCATACAAGTCGTTAGAGAAATGGTAGTGAAGGAGGTAGAGTAGAGGAATTGTCTAAATGATCTTCTATCCATTTTAATAGTTTTTACAAACTATTAGAAATGTCCCAAAAAAATAATATAATATTATGTATAAAAATATCTAACCTTTTCTAAAGAGGGTATTTTAATTACATTGATCATCTTAAAGAAACATTCTTATAGAAATTTCTAAAACATTCTCTATTTCTAACTGAAATCTAAATCACTTTTATTTTTTTCTTAAAAATGTTTTTAATTTTTATGTAAGAATTTCAAATAAACTAATTGCCTCAACCTTAATTTCCAAAAATTTATAATTGATTTCACCACTATTACCCTACTTCTAAAAAACCCTCTAGATAAGGCAACTTAAATCTCATTATTTGCATTTACCAATAGTTGAAAATGTCTTTGCATTCAGTTCAATGTGAATTAGGTATTCTAATACAAATTATTTGAGAAATGGAAGTGAAGGGAGTTAGAGTAGAGGAATTACATTCTCTGGACTCACAATGTCTAAATAACCTTCTACCCATTAATGGCATTATCTTCCTGCCCAACTACAGATTACCAAAGAATGATAATATACCCATATTCGATCTTGTGAATCTCTTTTGTTCAAAGAAACAACTGAACAATGTGTGTGCAACTTAGCCCATAATTTCCATACTCATGAACTGCCCATCTCATGTGGAAATTGGTCCACAAGTCTTCAATTTGAAGAAGTACAATAGAAATTTTAACATACCACTGCTCAAATCTCTTTTTATTACAAATAACAATGTACTTTGTGAAGCTCACAACAATTTTTCCAAAGAAGAAGAGGCTTCTGCTTCTACATCTCAAATTGATGGGATTTCTTTCATTATCTATTTGCTAGTTGATAAAATTGTTTATGAATTAGATGGGATGAAGGAAGGGCCCATCTCTCTTACCTTCTTTGGTAGAAATTCAGATGGTTTGGATTGGTTGAATGTTGTTCGCCCAGTATTTCATGAAAGATTAGAGAAATACATGGAAAACAACATTGAGTTGACTATGTTGGCTGTTATAAAAGATTTGAAAGAAGAGTATGTTACCCGTATGGAGAATCTCCAGAGTAGGAAAGATTAGGTTGTAGAGGAATTGAGAGGGAAGATGGATGAACAAAGCCTCATAATGATTTTGACGGAGACATACTCTAAGATTTAAACTTTGAATTAGAAGATATTAATAGAAGATGAGAAGATGAGAAGTTGGAAGAGGGAGAATGAAACTAAGAAGCATAACTATGCACACTTTTTTGAAAATTTCTTCAAGGTTTTATCTGACAAGGGTAAACTCAATAATGTAATTGAGAAAGCCAAGTCTGGGAAAAAGAAATAAGAAATCTTGATGAGTGGTGGGAAAAATGTGGTTAAACTGTCCAATGATATTCGATATATTTAATTTTCATTTATAAATAGAGTATTTTACAAAGATTTAATATAGGAATTTATGTTGTTGTTAACTTAATACACTCTGTCAGAGAGTGCACGAGCTTCGATCCTGTGACCACTAATCAAAATAAATTTGTACATAAGATAATATTCATATTTTTCGTTGAGATTACTATTATTATTATTATAGAAATTTGTAATCATACACTTTAGAGTCATTAGTGATTAATTTGTTTTTGAAATTTGGAAAAAGAGGGGTAAAAATTTATTAAGATAGAAAGGATTAGAACAGGGAGAGCTCAACAAGGAGCTCTATCCTAAGTAACAAGTCCATCAAATTCTTGCACCATCTCAAAGGGAAGTTGCCCCCTATCTATAATATTCTAGCCTAGAGCATGACCAAAATCCCATTTGGCTAAACAATTAGCAACTTTGTTTCATTCATGAGGAATGTAAATAAACCTAACAAACTCAAGAGAGGTACAAAAGAGAGGAATCTGATTGACAATAGTGGCTAGCTACCAACTGACATACTCAAGCTCCTATGAGGAAAGCAAGTTCACCACCATTTCAGAGTTAGACTCATAGATAATCTTGTGCCATCCCTACAAAAAACATTTTTCCATAGCATACAAAATGGCCTAAGCTTCCATCAAATTATTAGTGTAATCACCCTTATGCACTGAGAAAAAGAATTTAACATCACCAAAAGTACAATGAGCCACTCCCCCAATACTAGCAGGGCTTGAATTCCCTCAAGAAGAACCATCGGTGTTAATTTTTAGAACTCCATGGGTAGGAGGAGTCCAATGGCCATCCCAATTCACCTGGCCTTTTCTCTATTGCTGAGGCTTCATGGTCACTCTTTGGTACCTTTGAGCTACAACCTCATCCTAAAGATGAAAATTGAGGTGATTGCATATAGAAAGATCAACCTAATCCATACCCCCATCAATTTCACACTTTACTTGAATAGTTTCCTTAAGAGAATGTGAGATCTTCCACCAAAGATGCATAGCACCAATCCAAAAATCTTTGAATATTTTTCAATTCCTCTCCATCTAGATATGCCAAAGAATGAATGATGGACTAGCAATCCAAGTAGCATGGAGAGGAGAAGACTTGGAGGGAGGACCACCTAAGTGAGCCTAGAACTTAGGGAAAGAGGAAGCATGCCTACAAAAAAAACCCCAAGCACTCCACCAAAGGTGCCATAGCTAAGTAGAAAAGGAGCAATGGAAGAAAAGATGGGAGACAAACTCCTCCCCATTACCATACAAAACACAATAAGAGGGACCATGAAATCTATGTTAAGACAGTGGCTGTGAGCCACTAGCCATATGAAAAAATTGCACTTGGACCAAGAAACTTTATTGCAAACTTTTTTCCACCAAGAGACCATAGCATTCACAAATAATTGTCTAGTTATCTCTTGATACTCTATAGAGACATGATATTTACCAGAAAAGGTACCTCCCTAAGCCAAAATATCTAGACCTAGGAAAGAAGAACACTCCCTAGAGGTCAAAATCTGAGAAAGCTCCTGATGATCACATCTATGCCTCTAGGAGGCCAATTAGAAGAGTGCTTCCATCTGTAACCAACAACAGGTCCCAATTGATAAGGCGTCTTGTAATGAGCCACTTTATCCCATTCAACAACATGAAAAGAATCATAAAGAGTGTAAAGATGAGGGAACATGGACAATATGGATGGGAATCCATCCCAAGCATTAGATGAAAACAAAGGCTCAGAGCCTCCCTTACATATCTAGTATAGACCTCTCTTGACTAACACAACACCATTCTTTAGAGTATGCTTGACCATTGAGCCATGACCTTTAAGAGGAAGTGTAGAAACAAAGAAAGGATCAACACCAAAAAAATTTTTATGGGTGATAATACAAGCCCAAAGTTGATGTTGTCTAGAGCACCATCACTAATAAAGACTAGCAGCCAACACTTGATTACTCAAGAGAGTTGATCAAAGATCAAGATCATCCTCCTTTTTAGGCCTATAAATAGTCTCCTAGCTAATCAAACTCCATTTAGTGCTATGAAAATTACCACTCCAAAGGAATTTTTGAGAAATAGCAACAAATTCCTTGAGAAAGTAAACAGGAGCAGTGTGAACCATGCTTCTATAAGTAGGAAGAGCTTGGATAAAAAATTGAAGAAGAGTAACCCGAGTAGCAATAGAAATCCATTTATGAGTCCAATGGTTTACCTTATCCTTAATCTTTTTAATCAATTTTTTTTAGAAGAGATGTGGTTGCCTAGAAACAACAATAGGGATGCCAGGATAAGTCAAAGGAGGTGACCCAATCTGAAATTGCAGGATATCAACAACCCTTTGCTGAATAGAATCAGGAGTTTAAAAAAAGTAAATGGAAGATATGTGCTCATTATATTTTTAGCTTGTAGTTTCCAAATAAATATCTAGAGTATGTCTAAAGGCTTTAGCTTCCTTAATCCTAGCAAGACCGACAAGAGAAGAGTCATTAGCAAATTGAAGGTGAGAAAGAGTAGGTAAACCATTACCCCACCACCACCCTTGTATAGAATTCTAGGACACCTGATACTTAATGAATTTTCCTAAGCCTTTAGCCATGATAATGAATAGATATGGGGAGAGAGGGTCTCCCTGGTGGAGGCCTTTAGAGCCATCAAATAGCTTGGAAGGTTGACCATTAAGAAAAATCAAAAAAGAGGCAGAAGTAACACAAGTCATAGTCCAACTCACCCAATCGGAGCTAAAGATAAATGTAAGAAGAATATTCCTTAGGAAACTCCATTTAACTCCATCATAGGCCTTATCCATATCTAGCTTAACAAACATTGCTCTCTCCCTTAAACTAGCCATAGAGTGAATAGCCTCAATAGTTATAACCACCCCATCCAAAATTTGTCTTCCAACAAAAAACCACCTTGTTCCTTTGAGATAATATTGGGGAGCCACATTTTAATTCTCTCAATGATCAACTTAGTAATGGCTTTGTAAACCACATTACATAAGGCAATTAGTCTAAAAAAATCCAATTGATTAACACCCTCTCTTTTTGGAATAAGAGTCAAGAAAGTCAAATTTAATGGTCAAAGCATTTGCTTGCTAGAATATAATTCCTTAACCACCCCCAACAAATCATGATTAATGATGCCCAAAAATTCCTAAAGGAACTCAACTGGAAAGCCATCAGGACCAGGAGCCTTTCCCTTAGGGATGCCAAAGACCACCTTCTCCAGCTCTTCCAAAGATATTGGTCGCATGAGATAATCATTCATTTCCTGAGTGATAAGAGAAGGAATACAAGACAAAATAATATTTTCTTCATTATCAGTAGGAGGAGAGTCCTCAAAGAAGAGTGTAGAAAAGTAACAAGTAGCCTCCTAGAACAAAGTTGATAAGGAAGTTAGTTGGGTACCTTGAGAATTAACTAATAAAGAGATATTGCTCTAATTCTTGGGAAATTACACTGTTTTATGGAAAAAAGAAATGTTCTGATCACCTTCCTGGTGCTAATCAACTCTAGCCTTTTTCTTTCAAAAAAATTCCTCGTGAGGTTCCCATTCTTCTAGAGCTCTAGAAGCAAGGGATTCAGTCCTTCCAAGATTCTCTTAGAAACCTCAATCTCTAATCTACCTTGTGATGACATCAAGATCTTCCTAAGCAAGCCTCTTCATAGAATTAAGGTTCAAAAAACATTGTCTATTCCATATCTTGAGTTGCCTTCTAACATGCTGAAGCCTTTTTAAAAATGTAAACATAATAGTACCATATGCAGGAGTGCCATCTCTCCACCAACATAAAACAAAATAAAAAAGAGAGGATTCAAGAAGCCATATCAACAGGAACTTAAAAGGTGGATGCTTTGGAATACAGGCACCAGTAGTAGAAAATTTAACTAGCTAATGATAAGAACTCCTCCAGTCTAGGATTTTTGAAGAGAGAGTAAGGGAGCCACTAACCAAAAATAGGAAACAAGAAATCTGTCCAGATGTTCTAAGATAGCATCAGCCCTAGTCATTTGATTATTCCAAGTATAGAGACCGCTAGAAGGCTTAACATCAAAAAGATGGAAAAGTGGTATATGTTGCTGAAGAAGAATAGAAGAAGGCCCCAGTCTAGCCAAACCACCTTGCTTCTCCTCTAGACTTAAGACTAAATTGAAGTCCCTTGCTAACACCCAAGGATGGAAAGGGTGACAATTTCTAACATATTGAATATGCCTCCAAAGTTCCTCCTTTCCCACAAAATAAAAAGGCACCTACACATTAGTAATCATGATTTCCTCTCCTAAATCCAAAGTAGAAGACACTGTAGATAGAGCTAAGCAAGAAGACACCTAGCCAAGGGGAGATATTTTCCATGGATCCCAAAAGATAGCCAAACCATGAGCACTACCCTAGCCCTAACACACTAGAATTTCCCACAAGTTCAAATACTAGAGGCATGTTGGACCATAGACTCCATAGAGAGCTTAGTCTCTTGGATACAAAAAAAATTAGCAGAATGATCAACCACTAGATTCTGAATAGGCTTTTTTCTAAAGATGCTATTCAACCCCCTAACATTCTGTGAGAGAATAATCATCATTGAGTAGAATGAGGAAAATGAGTATCCAATGGTTTCAGTAGCCTAGACTCCATGAATATATCTCCTATGAGTTTAATCTTCCCTTCATTTGTTTTATGTCCACTCTTTAGAGGAGGAGTAAAGGAAACCCACTTAAAGGGTCTAGGAAACAACCCTAAGGGGAGAGGAGACCCCTAACCCTTATGAGATGCTAGCACATCCTTAACCAAGTTGGCCAAAACAACATCATTATCCTTCAACACCACAGGTGTCACAAGAGCATTTGACACAAGAGCTATAGGGACTTCAAAGTTCTAATGTACCACAAACTGAGATGCCCCACAAGAATCATTAGGTAAAGCCCCTCATCTTAGCAAATTAGGTCAAAAGAGACACTATAAGGAATAGCCTCCTATAGAACCATTCTATCTAGCACCTCAAAGTGATTAAAACCCTAATCATAGAATCTATCTTTCAATGGCCTCTTCTTGGGTGAGCAAGGGTAAATCCATCCTTATCCTGCATTTGAGCCTTTTCGTTTCATGTAGCATCTGACTGATACTTCCCCTTGGTTATATTATCCATCTAAGCTTGTCCTTTCCTTACAATATCTTCCAAACCACCACCATTACTGATAGTAGAACCATCCACTCCTTTGGAAGTCAAGTTGTGAGGATATTGATGCTGTAAATGACCATACTTATGACATATTCAACACCAGAAAGGGAGGGATTCCTAATCTAAGTATTGCACCCAGGAGGAAGCCCCAAGAGAAATTTCCAAAGAATCTGGTAATGGGTTATTCAAATTAATTTTAACACAAACTCTAGCAAAAGAAATAACCTTTTTATTCAGGAATTAATGCACAATTATAGTCCACTGTCCTAGTAAAGTATCATTTTGATTGAGGATTTCTTCTCACTATAATTCTAGGGGAAGGCGAGTTAAGGAAACCCAAATTGGCACTGTTGAAGGGAGATCCTCAGTAGAATTAAATCTTGAATGCTAGGGTTTGACAAATAACCCCACATGGTTGCAAAAATAAGGGCCTCCTTCATACACATGATGACAATCAGACATGCACGAGAATACAAAAAAAAAAAAAAAAAATTCCCTACTAGCATGATCTTCATATCTCCTTCCACCTACCATGAGTGGTGGATCCATGCCTCAAGAGTAGATAAGGAAATCTAGATTCCAAGAAATTTGCATATCAAAGCATGTTTGGTCCAATTTAGTGTCCTCCATCATTGTTGCTGGAGGAATAACAAGAACATGGCGATCATGGCTATGTGAAAAACAACCATTAGCTTTTTTCATCTTCGAGCTATTCCTTGAATAAAAATGATTCATATCTCATTGCATGCACAATTGGAGAAGAACCATCCATCCTCACTAACACAAAAGAAATCCTAGGCACTGCTATTCAAACAAGAAAAAACCCAATCCAAATTTTTTTGCAAATGCTCTTGAAGAATCAAATCCCACACTAACTTTGTCTAGAAACCATCAATCCAAAAAGAATAGGAAAGAATAATAGCAAAAAGGGACAAACAACAAACACAGGCTAGGGATTGAGTCCTAGCCTAGCTGACAACCACCGCTTCTCATCGCTCTCACACTCACCTATAACATAATTCACGAATTTGTTTTAATGTTTGGCATTTTTTTTTGCAATTTGTAAGGAGGTTAACCTTATTTGTTCATTCTAAATTTTCTAAAAAAATTTGTTGTTTGCGATCACAAAATATACAGATCATAAAGATTAAATATTGAACATTTTAAAAAATTTCCTTTATTTGAAATGTAGTCAATGGTGCAATTTGTAAGGGGGATAGCGACTCCCAATGAAATTGTTATATTGAACAACTATCCATAAAAAAATTAAAATTGAAACCCTACAACGTTGTTTTTGACAAGCTAAAGAAAAAGGGAAGCAGTCCAAAAAGACTTAGGTAGGGGTCCCATGAAGGGGGCTTGGGTTCTACATTTAAGGAACTAGAGGTCCCATGATTTTTTTTTTTTTTTGTTTGTGCGGGGGGTGGGGTGCCAGGGGGGGGGGGGGGGGGTGGGCTAAATCTTAATTTTGAATCTTTTCCTATTAACTAGGAGCCCCTACTTTCTAGTTGAGTGTATGAAAATGGGTTGGGGTTAGAAATAGCCCCACTAGCTTAGGGAAGAATTCTACTACTTGGCAAGAACCTATCCTTCATTTTCCCTCCAAAGTGAAATAATATTGCAAAAATTCTAAAAAGAACAACTTATATTATCATAAATTTAAAACTTCAAGCTGGTTTCATTTTCAAATTCATGGGGCCACCTATTTCCTTGAATTTAGGAGCTAATTTTTTTAAGAAGATTTATATCTAAAATTCATAAGAGTATTCCCCCTTTATATGTAGGCTTCCCATTGGGACCTCAGCCTTAGACAACTGAATTATATGAGAGAGGTAATAGGAAACTACAAACAAAATGTTAATATTGGGTGGTTTAAATGAGGCCACAAACTCTTTCAGAATAGAGTTAGTTAACTTATGAAAGGAGAGTTTAGTAAGTCTTGGGCAATGAATTATATGGAGCCTAAGATAATGTGTTGGACCAAAAAACATGTCATGTCCCCTTTTCAAATAATTAAAAAATAATAATCTTTGCTAAGGCAGGCAGGCCCAAGAAAGTGAAGTTTCGGAAAAAGGGGATTAATCTTTGGAAACCGTTGGACTAATAAATAAAATTATTATTAGAATATGTTAGATTAACCTCTCTTGGAAGTGAGTTACAGTTATGGCCTCTTTTAAGGGGTTTGGAGGCATTTTGGGCAGATTCAAGAACTTGATTTTGCTCATTTTATTTGTTATTCTTCAGAGGCTGCCGAACCTGTGGAGAAGGAGACCAAAGAACGCGAGTTTACAAGTTTCCAAGGAGACCAAAGAATGGGAGTTTTCAGGTTTTCAAGAAGGCTAAGGATAGGATTTTGAAGCCATTCCATGTGCATGCTCATACAGAGTTTGCCTTTGTGTTGAACAGTGCAGATTTGTGGGTTTTCGGGTGTGTTTTTTGTATGAATTTGGTGTTTTCAGTTGAGTATTTCATATCAGTTTGGGTTGCTGCTATATTTTAGACTTTAAGGTATTAAAATGGAGCTGAATATATGTATTGGGACGTGATTAAACTTCTTAGATAGATTATTAGTGTTTTTGTGGTATTTTCGAGCATTTTTGTGTTAATTTCGAGAGCCTGATGAGCATAGTTTTTGTCCTACATTTGAGAACTGTTGTGTAAAGGCTATACGGATCTGGAAATTTCATTTTTTAGGCTTTTATGCTGCTAAAATTTCTATAAAAATTTCCACTTTCAGATTTATTAATAATTTGTGAAGCTGTGAAGCTTTTGGCACAATTTTTGGCATACCTGATTTGGGGTTTCTTGAGAAATTTGGTGGATCTTTGTGATATTAGTTGTTTGATCATGAAAATATGATTAGAGGTTGGGAATATCATACAAAATCAGAAAAGAGACATTTCAGTGGTATCAGAGCCATGATCTTGCTAGCCTGAGGGTTTGTAGAAGCTTGCATGTCAGTTTTGACAACTACCCAGATCTTGCATGTGAGTTTTGACAACTACCCAGATCTTGCATGTCATAATTTATGATTGCATGTTGCTTCTCATCAATTGCATGTCAAAACTTATGGTTGCATGCTACTTCTAATCATTTTCATGTTAGTTCTTAGTGAATTTGGTGCTTGTAGAAGTTTGCATGTCAGTTTTGACAACTACCCAGATCTTGCATGTCAGTTTTGACAACTACCCAGATCTTGCATGTCATAATTTATGATTGCATGTTGCTTCTAATCAGATGCATGTCAAAATTTATGGTTGCATGCTACTTCTAATCATTTGCATGTTAGTTCTTGGTGAATTTGGCGGTTGCATGTTGCTTCTAATCAGTTGCATGTCAAAATCTATGGTTGCATGCTACTTCTAATCATTTACATGTTAGTTCTTGGTGTTTGAAGAAGTTATATCCTATTGGGGTTACACTCTACTTTATCCAGAATGGACAGGTATAGTACAGAGTCTCAGAGGACACAATCTTGGACAATTGATATCCAGAGTCAAAATAGTAGAAAGGATGGTTATTTAGACATTCGAGATAAACTTATGAAAATAAGCCATGACATGTCTGAATAGTTGATTGAGCACCACCGTATAATGAATGACATGTTGTCTGACCCAGCTAAGGTGGATAAGTTGACTAGATTTCTATTTGGCAGATTTTCTCATAGGACAGATGACACAATTCCCAAGAACTTGCATGAGGAATTTGAGAAACTAGCTGATAGCCAGGTAGAGGTCTCAGATTCTACTCTGCCACAGGAGGTGGTGCGAAAGGATATTACACAAATTGATAGTAATTATCAACTTGATACTCAAATTGAGACAATTGTTTACAGGTCATCAAAGGGTGATGCCACAGGTATTCACAATGGTGTAGTTACAACAGGCAGTGACTACAGTGTAGTGGGTTCAGATGATGATTATGAGGATGTTGTTGTGCAGGATGGTGAGATATCTGGTAGAGATGAGCAGACATTGAGCATTCATGATTTTGTTGAGAAAGAGTACCAGGCACAGTTAGATGCTTCACCACATTAGGTTAAGGCTGGTAGTACTTCACATGATTTGTCCAGCCAGCTGAAGGTGAACAGAGATAGTATTGTGACTTCATTATCTCATCATGACAGGTATGTGGAGTTAGTTGGTATTGGTCATATTACTCAGGTGAGGAGTTTTCTTGAGTTACCAGTTGATTCTAGTCTACGGATATGGACTCGAGATTGTTATATTGGCATTTGGGATTCAGTTGACTGGAGATCTTTAACACTTTTTGGTAGCAGTGTTTGTTTGGGTCCTATCATGGATTTGATTAGCAGATTACATGGTGTTGTCTTTTCTTCTGCCAGTATCTTGTCTGATGTTGGTATTAGTTTTTATACACCGATGTTGGGCTTTGTTCATATATCCAGTTGACCATATTTGCTGGAATGTGTTGATGATCTTTCATATTTGGCAGTGTGTACAGATGAGTCCCAGGATCATATTGGCATTGATGACATCCAGGAGGATGTAGTGGGCAGTTTTGAAAACTTAGTTTCCTTGGGTACAGAGGAGTTGGACAGCAGTGCTAATGTTTTTGATACTCCATATGTTGATATGAGCTTTAGATTTGATTCGCAGGATATGGATTGTAATACTCTAGAGACTAGTGACTTTGATTATACTCCTTTAGATAGTGCATCAGAGGAGGTTTGTAGGAGACATTCAAGCCAGTGCCATCATGTGTCTAATCAGTTGAGAGTTAGTGACCGAGACATTGCTATCACTTGCCAAAATTTTGATGCTGCTCGTCAGTTGTTAGTAGTTTATGGATGGGGTTCTCCTACTAGTGATGAGCAGGAAGGAAGTTATCTTTCCTTGACAGAGATCCACTCTTTATGGGAGGCTATTCAGATTTTGAGATAGAATTATATGCAGTTGATAGCTGACAGAGATTATCTTATGGAGTGGAGCAGTACCGCATATGATGCATTGTTGGCCAAGGAAGATGAGGTGAGTGAGCTTACTGAGCAACTTGAGGTGACTTCTGAGATTCTTGAGAGTACACAGTTGGCTTTCAAGGAGTCACAATTTCATTTGGCTAAGGTGACCATGGAGTTAGAGTGACTAAAGTCTTTACCTAATTCTATACAGTCACAAGTTGTGGTGTTTCGTGATCCGAGGATGTCCATGGCCGAGATTGTCAAAGACAGTAGAGATGGGGATGCATCCATTCTTGATACTAACATTGGCATATCAGGTTCATTCCCACTAGAGTCAGGTTCAGTTGAGTTGGGTGTTGTGGCAGATTTTTGTATGCCTGAAACAGTGGTGGCCTCTAGTATTGATGGCATAGAGACTAGAGATGTATCAAAGATCATGTGTGATGTTGGTGAGTCGATAGTTGGCATGGTTCCTGCTAGTAATACTACTCCCTTGGTGATATCTTCGGAGGTAGTAGTCAGTTCCAACATGGTTAATGATCAATTGTAGTTAGTTTCATCTAGATTATAGTCTGAGCCACTAACTGAGATTGGCACATTCTATCGGCATTACACTATGAGGTACGCTCATCAATTTACCTTTGATGACCATGTTGATGAGATAATGATACAGAGATGTACTTTGGTTCCTAGTGCTTATCATCAGTTATGGGACAATTTGATGCCTCAAGATGAGAGTTGTGATGGGCATGACATGGTGATAGGTTCTGCAGTTGACAGCTTGATAATATGTGACTTAGAGCAGGAGTTTGGGAGTGATGCTTCAGTGGGTGTTGTTATTGATTCTACTCCTTTGGCTATGACATCTCCTGACTTAGCTAGTGATCAGTCACAGTGGGTTGTATCACTTGTTCATGGTGAGCTATTGACTAAGGTTGGTTTTTTTAATCAACATTATATTGTAGGGTATGTACATCAGTTAGCATTTGATCCTTGTTTTGAGGAGTTGATGGTAGGCAAATTTGGTTTGGATTCCATTTCTTACTCTTTATCTTGTAATTTCTTTTCACCATCAGTAGTGCATGGGAGTTATGGTTATGAGATAGTGGCCAGTGATTTGCAGAGTTGTGTTGACTGCAAGAGTTGTACAATGTGTGGATTCTCCATACTTGGTACAGTTTCATTCGAGAGTGTTCACCATTGTTGCAGAGTTAGATTGTACATTCTATATAGGCCAGTGGGATGCGTTGATGGTATTTACTGTGTTGGTAGTTTGATTTGTCCACTTTACTTGGTTTTGATGTTCTAAGAGTTTCTGTCTCATGGGTTTTTGACTATGGTGGTGGTGATTTTGGAGTTTGGTTGAGCTATAATTGTCAGTTTGATTATGGATTCCTCTTGGTCATATTGCAGAGGATATTGCAGGAGCCTGTGTTAATTGGTAGTAGTATAGTTCATGACTACATTTGGGATCCAGGTGGATTGATTGGTTTGTTGTTTAGCCATTGCTTGAGGACAAGAAATGTTTGGGAGGGGAGGACTTTTCATGTCCCCTTTTCAAATAATAATAAAAAAATAATCTTTGCTAAGGCAGGCAGGCCCAAGAAAGTGAAGTTTCGGAAAAAGGGAGTTAATCTTTGGAAAAAGTTGGACTAATAAATAAAATTATTATTAAAATAAGTTTCATTAACCTCTCTTGGATGTGAGTTATGGTTATGGCCTCTTTTAAGGGGTTTGGAGGCATTTTGGGCAGATTCCAGAACTTGCTTTTGCTCATTTTCTTTGTTATTCTTCAGAGGCTGCCAAACCTGTGGAGAAGGAGACCCAAGAACGAGAGTTTACAGGTTTCCAGGGAGACCCAAGAATGGGATTTTGCAGGTTTACAAGAAGGCTAAGGATGGGATTTTGAAGCCATTCCATGTGCATGCTCATACAGAGTTTGCCTTTGTGCTGAACAGTGCAAATTTGTGGGTTTTCGGGTGTGTTTTTTGTATGAGTTTGGTGTTTTCAGTTGAATATTTCATATCAGTTTGGGTTGATACTGTATTTCAGACTTTAAGGTATTAAAATAGAGCTGAATATATGTATTGGGACGTGATTAAACTTTTGAGATAGATTATTAATATTTTTGTGGTGTTTTCGAGCATTTTTGTGTTAATTTCGGGAGCCCGATGAGCATAGTTTTTGTCCTACATTTGAGAAATGTTGTGTAAAGGCTATACGGATCTGGAAATTTCATTTTGTAGGCTGTTATTCTGCTGAAATTTCTGTAAAAATTTCCACTTTCAGATTTATTAATAATTTGTGAAGCTATGAAGCTTTTGGCACAATTTCTGGCATACCCGATTTGGGGTTTCTTGAGAAATTTGGTGGATCTTTGTGATATTAGTTGTTTGATCTTGAAAATCTGATTAGAGGTTGGGAATATCATACAAAATCAGAAAAGGGACATTTCAAAACATCAAAGTTGTTTAGTGAACATCAAAGTTCTTTAGTGATTTTTATCTATCTTTTTAGTTGCTTTCTAAAATAAAAGATTTGGTAAAAAAATATTGTATAAACTTTTTCTTGAAATATAATAATACTACATGTTTATAGAGGCTAGTGACATTTTTTGAAGATAAATTGAAATAAATATAAAAAATATTAGATATAAAAATATTGTTTTTCATAATTAAAATACATATTTATAAAACAAATTGAGGTCTATAATAAAAATTATTTCAAATGACACTTAAAAAATAGAAATTTAAATGTGACCAAAAAAATTAAAAATTTCAAAAGCCAAAAATTTAAAGTGATGTAATTTGTAGCAACTAATAGACTTATATACAAAATTTATAAATAAATATGAAGACTTTAAATGTATTAAAACTTTTAGAAGTACTAAGATGAATCCAAAACATTAGAATAGTCATATACATTATGATTTAATTTATATATACAAAATACAATTTAAAAACTAATTAGATACACCTATATATAAATACATCTTCAAATGCAAGTGTCTATTAAAAAATACATAGATAGAAATTACTATAAACATAAATGGCTTAGATATCACAAACTAAGGCTTGATTCCTAGTGTAAAAGTGTTAAATAGTCAAAGGTCGACTTATTTTTCTAGGCTTAATTTAGTTATTGAATGCCTAAAGACACCAATTACATATTCAACCTATTGAAGCTATGGTATCTATTGAAAGTGAGCAACCCATAAACAAGATTTACACCCTAGCATTAACCTTTGCTCTTCTTTCTCCAAAATTCCAACAATTCAGAAAACTGCCCAATACAAGAAACAAATAGTTAAATCTACACCTTTGTAAGAGTGAAAATTAAAAATATGCCCAGAAGGTTAAATAATATGTCTTACCTGTGTGGGTTTCCACTTTTTATCCTCAACCATTTCTTCTCAGTGATATGACTGAGGCACATATCCTGATGCTTTGATCTCCTCTAACACAACTGTATGGAGACAATCGGTGCCCTGAATTTGTTGGGAGGAATGAAGAGGCTCCAATTCAACTTCTACTTCTACTTTGTCTGAGTTTTTCCAATTCTCAATGCAATTACCATCTTTTATGTCCAAAGAATATGCCATGATGAAAACTATAATAGATAGAGGAAGTGAGAAACACCATCCCAATACCACCAATATATATATATAATAAAACATTTTAAACATTAGGTTAACAACTCCTATCGTAGAATTCTGCTCACAAATTTCTCTAAACAAACTCACATAATCAGTGAAATATCTACTACAATCCATTATGCTATGAAACAATAGCTTCTCGATTCATTAATCACAAATTTCTTTTGGAAGGTGGAATCTTATCAAAATTTTAAAATGAAAAGGAAGAGTTTTTTCATTTTACTATGGTTTCTTGCTTCATGCAAACTTTTAGTTTTCTGTGTACAAATTTTTTTCTAAACTTTCTTTCTGTAAGAACCACTTGTCAGACTACATTTACTGCGAGAGTTTTTTAGGCTAGGATATAATGGCTCTGGCCAGCAGTGAACCAGTTGTTTCCAGTGTTCACACTAATGCTTTGGTCTACCATGGCACTACCACTGAACAAACTTCCAAATAAGTTTGTCCTAAAGTTTTTTCACGAGGTAATCCTAACATTATCCTTCCTTTGCAAGAATTTGATGCTACATGTGATTTGTTAAAACAACACACCTTGATGGGTTATTTTGTGGATAGGACTCCCCCTGAAGCTATGCTTTGAGAAAGGGTTAACAAGAGCTGAATTCCTCATGGAGTTTTCCTTGAAATTGGGCAAAACCTTAATAAAGGTTTTTTTTAATTTTGCTTCGCTAACTCGTTGCAAGAAAACATGGTCTTTAACAACGAAAATTGGTCTATGCATTCTTCTTTGCTTCTATTCCAAAAAATGTCATGAGACTTCACAATCTCAAATGAAAAAAAATCTTAGGGTTCTTGTGTGGCTCGAGTTCCCAGGTTTACCCCTGCCATGTTGGCCTTTCATCGAGTCCATTACCAAAGCCTTTGGCAAAGTTGTCACTAAAAAACTTGAGAATTTTTTTAATGCTCACTTGTAACAACACATTTTCATAGAGATGTATCTCTCCATTGATCTTAAAGAGTCTATGGAAATTCAGATTGGGACTAAAACCTTCTCCTAGATGTGAACTTACAAATTCAGCTTGCAAAGCTTCATCATGACAAAAGTTTTTTTGATAATTTTTCTATTTGTGGAGCCCAAATCAAAGCCCATCTTCACTAGTTTGAGGTTGGCAAAAAAGCCTTGAAGGAGTTTTATCAAGCTCTTTGCACCTGTCATACCAATGTTGGGATTAAAAAGATTAAACAAGGAAATGTTGTTCTGTCTAGTCTCCCTACCATCCTACAAGCATTTTTTCATCACTATGAGAACGTGTTTTCTTCATAGGGGAATTTGGTTGCTCAGGAGGAAGCTCTCAAAAAGTGTATTTCTTTTACTCCAAATTGCCTAGCAGTTGAGCAACGTGTTTTTTGTGAGCAACTTCTTTCCCTCTAAGACCTTAAAGAGGTGGTCAAGATTGTTGGTCCAATGACTCATTGATCCATTCAAGCTATCAATTTCCTACACTTAGAATATTAATTTTCAAACTTGTACATGAACACTAAAAACACTTATGACTACCTAATGGATATGTCGAATTGGTCACCAAGTTTATTCTCTCACATTCACATCTGACTCATGAGAACTCCATGGAAGGTGCTAATGTGAGAATTTATTGCAACTAATGTCTTTTGTAGAGTAAGTTAGAGATGGATGTTATGATCAATGTAAACTTTGAAGAAGAATCCTTGTCATGTAATGCACAAATCATATGTAGACAATGTGGTAGACACACAAAATACACTACTCAATGTGGCTTCATCACTCTAAAGAACCATAAGTTAGTCATTATGAAGAAAACTATAGCATATGATGGGTTTATATTATAATGATGGGAAGTGTGTATAGATAGAATATAATCTATCAGTGGATGGTAGAGTCATAATGATTAATATTATATGAAGGATGAAAATTAATTCATGAGTTATATTTCCTCTATGGGTTCACCTTAAGTAAAGGAAATATTTGAAATACAAGGATGAAAGCATATGGAAATCAAATTCAGAGGGAGTTTGGCATCTTCAAAGAAGTCAAAATGGTGATGAACTTGAGCTTCAGTTGGAGTAGATGGGTTCAATCAACTTGTGACAATCCCAATCATAGTGATTGAGAGGGAGTTTCACTATTGAACGTGAAATACTTATGAGGTAAACTTTATTTAATTGATTATTATACTAATGAGATCATTTAATGCCTTATAGGCCCTATGGTAATAATAAGGACGTGATGACTTCCATACGATTATCACTTGTATTTGTTAATGTTATTAGAAGATGATGATCTTACACACATGATAGAGATCGTGTGGTGGTTGTAATAGATCATGATAGATGATTTCTAACATGGTGGATTTAGTTCCCTAAAATAGACCATGACCTTCTAGATTGTGATAGACATTGTGTGATGGTTGAAATACATCACAATAGATTATGAATGTTCCTATGGTAAGTGCACATTACCTTTGAACATTTTGAATTATGGTGAATATCATCAAACTTGATATTCTTGGTCATACCATATCTTTGATATCATTTTGAGATGATATCTAAAGCTGGGTAACACATGTTAGGTGATTCTTCATATCATATGTTAGGTGACGTGGAAAACAAGGTATCACATGTTAGGTGATTCCTCATATCACATGTTAGGTGATATGTAAAACAAGGTATTACATGTTAGGTGATTCCTCATATCACATGTTAGGTGATATATAAAACAAGGTATCACATGTTAGGTGATTCCTCATATCACATGTTAGGTGATATGTAAAACAAGGTGTCATATGTTAGGTAATTCCTCATATCACATGTTAGGTGATATGTAAAACAAGGTATCCCATGTTAAGTGATTTTTCATATCACATGGTAGGTGATATGTAAAACTAGGTTAGATGATTTTACATATCATGCGTTATGTGATCACAAGATATGTAATATGGATATACCATGATCCCTTATGGTGGATATCATGAGACTTGATATCTATGTACACACAATAACTGAAAAGGATATCATGAGACTTGATTTTCTTAAATATATTTGGATGATATCACTTTTGAATAAGGAGAACTTATATGTAAGCACTTTATCTTCCCTAGCTAAGAGGGAGTGTTAAAGCATGTAGCTTTGGTATGACAATAACTGTGATATGCATAGTTAAAACTGATGACATATATATATTTTTTGAGATCATTAAGGCGTGATCAAAACTACTTTTTAATCCTTTGATATTTAGATCATGATTGATCTATCCTTTATATTAGGCTGCATATTTAATGATTGGTAATACATTGATTAATTTGGTTTAAGTTTGTAACAAATCATGAAGATTAGTTACCATCGAATGGGTGTGAGTATGAATGTCCATGTCTCCATTCGAGGACATGACCATTCATCCCCACACCCTTTCCACTTGATATATATCCAATCTGCCCAAACTAAACAAGACATCAAAATCTATTAATGCAAGCATTTCAAAGGATCAAAGGAAAATCTAAGTTCAATAATATTTTATCTTTTTTATTACTACACTAACTTCTGTATATTCTAGAAGTCATTCAGTAAATTGGGATTAATGATCATACCTACAACACAAGTGTGCATTAGTCTGCAATGAATTTAAAATCTAGTAATAAAATTTACAAATGTCATAAATAATCATTGGTCTATTCTCTTGTGCAGATTTTGTGAGTTTTTCAACTTCATCCATTTATATAAGTCTTATGGTGTATTATTCATCATCTATCAAATAAGCTATGAGTAAATGGATTAAATTCTTTATGACTTTGATTGGTCTTTCACCTTCCAATTAGATGAAATTATCATGGTATCAATTAACACATAGTGAATCCACCCTTCTTTGAAAACCTTTATTAGATTAGCTAAATGATTTAGACCCTTCGGTACTAGGTACTTGAAATCTTCCTTCAACTATCTATTCTCATCACACATTTTCAAATATTCCTTCTTGATCTCCACATGTGTTAGCCTTATAATTTTGCACTATACAAATATCTTGATATCTTCTATTAGTATTACTTGGGGAGGAATTGATGATAGGACACTGCCTTTATCAAATTCTACTACCTTGAATGGATAGAGTTAGTCTTTGTATAGGGTATTTTCTATAATCTCAAACAATAGTGTGATACCAATGTTCACTTCCATGGTGATCCTATGAAATCTTGTCTTTAACTTCAATCCTTTCTACAAAGTTTGTCGCTTGATCCTACTACTCAAATTGGGTTAACAAATGATCAATTTGATCTCCAAAAAATACTTAACTCTTGAATAATTGACTCAGTAGATCACAATATGCACTAACACTTAGCTCTAGAAATCACTCATCAAAATTATAAGGTGAAAATTTATTAGGTTTTCCTTCTATTTATTTTCCAAAAATTTCCCAACAGCTACAAGGACATATCATCACCAATATAATACTCTTTACCGATAATAATACTTTACTATAGTAGGTAAGTTCTTCCCTATTAGGAGCTACAAGTTGCAACCTTCTAAATGGATCACCCTATTAGGAGTGACTAATATATTGTTACGTGTATCTAGAATCCCCATCAAAGAATATCCTAGTAAGGTATATTATCCCCCTATTATAGCCTTGAACTACTTAAGGGATTTATTGACCAATAATGTTAAGAAATACCTTGCTTAAAGGATCTTAGCAACTTGTTAATTTTTTTAGAAAAACAAAAAATATTTGACCTGTAAGTACCTCCTTCAAGATCTCATTAGACCCTTCATACAAATATTTGATATGTAAGTACTTTCTTCATGAGCTCATTAGATCCTTCATGCTTTGTATCTATCAATACAATCCTTTTATGTCCCCTTGGAGATCATATCTGTGATCACTCGTTGATTCTACTACAATTCTTCATATCAAGACTTAACTCTTATCAACTATTTTTCATTATCCTTGACTCTATTTATTCAATCCCTACCTTTAATTAGAAAGCCTAATTAGGGTTCTAGATTCCTCAATAGCTTCCTCTAGATTCCATTTCTTATTAAAAACTTCTTGCATCTTTGAGCATATCAAATTGATCTTTCTTTTTTTGTCTTCACAATATTTGTTTGTCATTCACTATATTTTTATTTTATTTGCTAACACATTTTTTAAATTCAAAAAAAAATTCTATTCACACATCCCCATAAGATATTCCATTATGCACTATAATATATGTAGATAGTCTTTACCTATTGACTCTTGACCTATTGGTCTATCTATGGAGCGATAAATCTTGTATTTTAGTTTACCAATAAGAATTCACATGTTTGTCCTTACCTATATAACTTTATCAACATTTCCTAATTGACCTGTTTGTCTTTACTACTTTCTTTTATTGGTAGGTTATTCATATTTACCCATTGCACCTATGTAGTGTAACTTCAAAAAAATGATTTCACCTATGCAATGACTTACTAGCAATAACAACCATATTCCCACATCATAATTAATAACATTATTACAATTTTCCAACCATTATATTTTTCAAAAAAATTATTGTAACATAACCATTTAGTATGCCCCCTCATGATCCTTCATATACCTACTTACTTACAAGTGCAACCATAATTCAATTGTAGTCATAATTTCTCTTGTAGTCATGGCCATTTCTAACCATTGCCAATGTAATACAAGTGATGCATCTATCCCAAAAAGAGCACCCTACATTAAGCAAGTTATTGTTTTTATTTCATTCTTAACTTTATAAATATCAATAAGGGATTCACTCCCAAATTGGGGTGTTTTAAAACTTTATATAGTGTTCTAAATGAAAAATTAAAAGTACTAAAATTAATAAATATTTGAGACCCTCTAAATATTATTATTTGTAGTAGAAGAAAATTGAAATTTGAGACCTTCAAAATGCTAATATTTTGACTTTTTATAAAATACAAAAATTGTACCAAATAAAGAATAAAAAATATTCTCTACAATTATTCCCCATTCAAATTCTCTTGTTATCCATCAATATCTCCCATTCTTTTATTTGGGATAAAGATGGATTCACTTAATATGTCCATTGAAATAAATTGATCCCCTTAACTTAAACATTAATATCTAATGTCCATCATATTTGTACCTATAATTAAAGTCCAAGTCTACAATTTTAAATAATAAAATATTAAAAATATTTGGAAACTTCAAAATATTATTATTTAAACATTTTATTAAAATTCTTAAAGTGTCCAAGTTAGGAAACATATGTGTATAACTATAAATACAAAGTTTACTCTCACAGTTGGTGTTATGAACTTTGTACAAAAGTGTATAAAAATATAATACAAAAAAATATTAAGGAAATTTTAAGTCCTTTTATTTTAATATTTTCCTTGAACTACTAAAACTGTCCCCGGCATCTACCCCCCGGCCCCGACCTTCCCCCCCCCCAAAAAACAATTCATTATGTGTACAAATATCTACCCTTTTTAGAGAGGTATTTCAAATTCATTGATAATCTTAAGTGAACTTTCCTGTAATAATTTATAAAGCTTTCTTTATTTATAATTGAGATGTCAATCATATCAAATTTTTTTTCCCATAAAAATACTTTTAATTTTTATATTGACATTTCAAATAAAATTATTACCCCAACCTTAATTTCCAAAACTTACCCCATTTATAATTGAAATCTATCCAAATTATTGCATCACCCTCTATCCAAGGTGTTCTCATACAAGTCATTAGAAAAATGGTAGTGAAGGAAGGTAGAGTAGAGGAATTTTCTAAATGATCTTCTATCCATTTTAATATTTTTTACAAACTTTTAGAAATGTCCCAATTTTTTTTATATAATATAATATATGCAAATATCTAATCTTTTCTAAAGAAGGTATTTTAATTACATTGATCATCTTAAAAAAACATTCTTATAGTAATTTCTAAAACTTCCTCTATTTCTAACTAAAATCTAAATCACTTCATTTTTTCCTTAAAAATGCTTTTTATTGTGTTTTAAGAGGAAAATCTGAAAATGCAATAAAATAATTTTTAAATTTTGTTTCAATGACCATTTTGGCAAATATTCAATGAGGGGATTCTAATATTTGGTGAGACATGATAGTAGTTCAAAAAAATGAAGCTTGCTTCAAAAATTTTAATTTCTAAATGTGGATATACAAATTGTTTCCTCTCTACCACAAAACATTCCCTCTAATTTGAAGGTGAGTAGACATAGAGAAAACTAAAACAAAATGAGAAAGCTTTGTATTATCATTTATTTGTCTGATGATTACATCTACCTCTATTCATAGAGGTCTAGAACCATACACATTAACAGTAGGAAGGATAGGATCTTGAATATGTGGTAGTCAAAAATCACATGTAAAAAGAGGAAAGAGAAAAATGTGTATGGAAGGGCGGTGGGAAGCTTCTATATTAAATATGGTGGTTGAAAAATTTATACCAAATTCTAGATTGTTGATCACTATAGAAATTACCACATGCCAATAGTCCCCCCTAATTTCTACCATTAATTATATCAAAGTTTATATTATTCATTTGATCTCTTAGATATTCAAATTGTTCTTGTCCTAATGCCTTTGTAAATATATCTGTCAATTGATCTTTGGATCTGCATTAATACTCTAAGTTGATTTCTCTATTATTGACCAATTGTTGAATAAAATGATACGTAGTATCAATGTGTTGTTTCCTCTTGTAAAAAATATGATTCTTTGATAGTGGGATGAAAAACTTGTTATCACAATAGATTGTAGTAGACTCCTCTTTCTCATGCATTAGATCTTTCAAGACTCTTTGCATCCATATTGCTTGACATATTGCTGATGTACTGGCTACATATTCTACTTTAGTTGAAGATATAGTCATGATAGGTTGCTTCTTTGATGCCCATGCCATAATTGTTCCAAGATGAAATGCATATCTAGATGTGCTCTTTCTATCATTAATACTTCCTACAAAGTCATTGTCAGTATATGCAACCAGTTGAAAATCATCTGAAGAATAATATATTATGCTATAATTTAGAATTCTTTCAATGTATCTTAATATTCTCTTTCATACTTGCCAATGTGAGTTCTTTGGTGAATCCATAAATCTAGAAATTACACTCACTGTATACATAATATTAGGTCTAGTTGTGAGATACATCAAACTACCAACAAACATTATAAATTGAGTAGAATCAAATTTAGTCTCATTATCTTCTTTACTTAATTTTGTGCCCATTGTCATAAGTGTAGAGATTGGACTACAATTTACCACTCTAAACTGTCTCATAACATTTTGTGCATATTTATTTTGAAAAATGAACATATCCTTGTCATTTTTTGTTACTTCGGGACCAAGAAAACATTTCATCAAACCCAAATATATCATCTTAAATTCTTTCGTCATTGTTGATTTAAACATATCAATGGAAAGATTAACTGTAAAGATCAAATGAACAAAATACAAGAAAACAATCAAAATTTGACCTTCTTGATTGACTTTGTGTATAGTGTTGGTTCAGTAGTGCTTCTATTAAGTCCATTCTTAATCATATATATCACTAGCACATTTCCACCTAATTTTTGACCAAAGGCCATATTGGCCTATAAATACTTTTTTTTTTGTTTGATTTGGTCAAAATTTCTACCAAATCAGCTCAATAGGAAAAAAGAATAAAACTGGAGCAATCACAATTCTTGGTGGAGGACTTTGCATTTTGAGTGGGAAATGTTCCTAGGACAAGAAATGACTACATTTTGAATTTGAATCATAGTTTTTCTCTAATGATAGATTGCATTTCTTCCTACGTCAATTTACTTATCACTTCTTTTGGGGCCCTTCTGAATGCTTTTTGATACTCATGAATAGGGTAAGACGCACATACTGTGAAGTCCAAATGTTTTCTTTCATTGTTTTAGAATTTATATGCATCCCTAACTTGTCAATTGGATGAACTTGAGTTTTGTTGAATTAATTACTTTTATCTTCTAGAACCATTGCTTGTATTAGAGAACTATTGCTATTATTCTTTTTTCTTATTATTATAAAAGAATTTATATGTTGATTATGAATTTATGATAAAATGAAAAGAATCAACACCAGAGGGAGTAGATTTCTGACCAAAACAATAAGTCATTCCAAGCTGAAAGGGAACCATAAGGCATAAGAAGAAATTTCATACTAACCATTATGTTAATCCCATAAGTTTTTGTGCACATTGATAGGCTATGAAAGGATGCCTTAGTTGCTTGTATTATCTTCAAGACGTATTGTTCTATTTTCTTATTGTTGTTTCAAGTGTGTACTACTTGGTTATGGTTTTTATCTTTGATATTAAATTTGTATGTAGATAGGAACAATGTTTATGTTTTTGTAACTTCACAAAAATGATTTCACCTATGCAATGGCTTACAAGCAATAACAACTGTATTCCCAAATCATAATCAATAACTTTATTACAAATTTCCAACCATTACATTTTTCAATAAATTTAATGTAACATAACGATTTAGTATGTCCCCTCGTGATTCTTCATATATAAACTTACTTAAAAGTGCAACCATAATTCAAATATAGTCATAATTTTTGTTGTAGTCATAGTCATTTCTAACCATTGCCAATGTAATATAGGTTATCCATCTATGCCCAAAAGAGCACCCTACATTTTGCAAGTTATTGTTGTTAGTTTATTCTTAACTTTATAAATATCAATAAGGGATTCACTCTCCAATTGGGGTGTTTTAAAACTTTATAGAGTGTCCTAAATGAAAATTTAGAAGTACTAAAATTAATAAATATTTGATAGCTTTTAAATGCTATTATTTTTAGTAGGAGAAAATTAAATTTTGAGACCTTAAAAATGCTAATATGTTAACTTTTTATAAAATACAAAAATTGTGCCAAATAAAGAATAAAAAATATTCTCTACAATTATTCCCCATTGAAATTCGCTTGTTATCCATCAATATCTCCCATTCTTTTATTTGGTATAAAGATGGATTCACTTAATATGTCCGTTTGAAATAAATTGATCCCCTTAACTTGGACATTCATATCTAATTTCCACCATATGTTGTACTTATAATTAAAATCTAAGTCTGCACTTTTAAATAATAAAATACTAAAAATATTTGTAAACTTCAAAATATTATTATTGAAACATTTTATTAAAATTCTTAAAGTGTCCAAGTTAGGAAAAACATGTTTATAACTAGAAATAGAAAGTTTATTCTCAAAGTTGGTGTTATGAACTTTGTACAAAAGTGTATAAAAATATAATACTAAAAAATATTAAGGAACTTCTAAATCCTTTTATTTTAATATTTTTCATGAACTACTAAAAGTGTCCCTCCCCACAATTTTTTTAAAATTTTTATTATGTGTACAAATATCTAGCCTTTTTAGAGAGGTATTTCAAATTCATTGATAATCATAAATGAACTTTCTTGTAATAATTTATAAAGCTTTCTTTATTTTCAATTGAGGTGTCAATCACCTCAATTTTTTTCCCCATAAAAATACTTTTCATTTTTATGTCACATTTCAAATAAAATGATTACCTCGACTCTAATTTCCAAAACTTATCCTATTTATAATTGAAATCTATCCAAATTATTGCATTTTGCTTACCTTACTTCTGTCCAAGGTGTTCTCATACAAGTCGTACAAGTCATTAGAGAAATGATAGTGAAGGGAGGTAGAGTAGAGGAATTGTCTAAATGATCTTCTATCCATTTTAATAGTTTTTACAAACTATTAGAAATGTAAATAATTTTTTATATATAATATTATGTATAAAAATATCTAACCTTTTCTAAAGAAGCTTTTTTAATTACATTGATCATCTTAAAGAAACATTCTTATAGTTATTTCTAAAAATTTCTCTATATCTAATTGAAATCTAAATCACTTCAATTTTTTCCTTAACAATGCTTTTAATTTTTATGTTGGCATTTCAAATAAACTAATTACCTCAACCTTAATTTTCAAAAAAATACACTATTTATAATTGATGGCACCACTCTTACCCTACTTCTCAAAAAGCCTCAAGATAAGGCAACTTAAATCTCATTATCTACATTTAGCAACAGTTGAAAATGTCTTGGCGTTCAGTTCAATGTGAACCAAGTGTTCTGACACAAATCATTGGACAAATGGAAGTGAAGGGAGTTAGAGTAGAGGAATTTCATTCTCTGGACTCGCAATGTCTAAATGATCTTCTACCCATTTATGGTATTATCCTCCTGCCCAACTATAGATTACCAGAGAATGGTAAGAGTAAAAATTCAAAATATGCCCAAAAATTAAAATAATGTGTATTACCTATGTGGGTTTACACTCTTTATCCTCAACTGTTTCTTCTCGGTGATCTGAGTGAGGCACATATCCTAATGCTTTGATCTCCTCCAGCACAATTGTATGGGGACAATCGGTGCCCTCAATTTGCTGGGACGAATGAAGATGCTCCAATTTAACTTATGCTTCTTCTTTGACTGAGTTTTTCCAATTCTCAATGCGATTACCATCTTTCATGTCTAAAGCATATGCCATGATGATAATACCATCCCAATACCACCAATGTATATAGAATAAAACATTGTAAGAATTGGGTTAGCTCTCACATAATCGGTGAAACATCTCCTCCAATCCATTATGCTATGAAACAATAGCTTCTCGATTTCTTAATACACAGATTTCTTTTGGAAAGTGGAATCTAAGAAATTTTAAAACTGCCAACATTAGTGTCACTAATTTGGAGGAGGCATGACTAAATTAGAGCTGGGGCTGTATATGAGCAATGTTAGTATGCTAATAGAAACCAAATTTAAATAAAGCTTCTACAAACCAAACAAAATTCATAAACTTCAAGATAGACTAAGATGAGCTCTCAATTGAGAATATGAGCCATTAATGGAATCTCTCAATAAGAAGCTCTCTTGTTGACTAGCTTTATCTAAATGGATAGGATGTATGTTCAATATGCTTCCAAAAGCTTCAATGGATGATTGTGGATTTTTGGTGTGGATAGATGGCTTTAGTATGGATTTGGCTCTCAAAATAGCATTATAACTTTACTTCATGGATTGTGTTATTTTGCAAAGGGGAAGGATCCAATCTATAGGCAAGAGGCTTGAGGGATTGAGGGCTAAGATGCAAGGATGGGAAAAAGCTCATGGAGGGCTCATATTGCATGAGAAGAGAGCACATGGATTGTGCTTCCTTATAGCCAATCAAAGAGTGACACATGTCACATGGTGAGAGGATGGAGGAAAGGGGAAGGATGAGTCAACAAAGGAGGCTCAAGGGATAAAATCTTCATAAAGACCCTCATAATGACTTGTAAGAGCAATAAAAAGGCTTGTAAGAGTCATTTATGACCTAGTGGACTTCATAAAGTTTTATGGTTGATATATTTTGAGGGTGATGAGAGCAATTTCGACTTGGACTTGATTAGGAAGCTTTTAAGCTTGTTTAGGCTTGTGCAAATGATTAGAGGATGGATTAGGATGGTTTAGGATTAGCTTAGGGATAGGCAAGTGGATGGCATTTAATGAGGGTGGGTGAAGGAGGAGATATTTGTTAACTTTGGCTTGGGTTAGTAAGTTTTAACCCATGTTTAGGGAATGTGACAAGGTTAGGAGGGGATTAGGATTAGGTTTAAAGACATCTTCTAGAAGAGTCTAGACTTTGGATGAGGATAAAGACTTTCTAGAATAGTCTAGAATTTCCTAGGATGAGGATGAAGACTTTCTAGAAGAGTCTAGAACTTCTTAGGATGAGGATAAATTAGATTTTTAGGAAATAAATAAAGTTTTATTTATTTCAAGGGTTTGGGTTGAGGAGATATTTATTAAAACTTTTTTAATAAACATGAGGATTAATATTTAATCTTAATTAAATATTTTGAGTTGGGATTAGGGGTAGGAAATGATGGGATTAGCCTTTAATCAAAATTAAAGAAGGATTAGAAGATTTTGGAAGAGGTTAGTGGTCTTAAGGAAATTGGCCAAGTTTTGGGTAAAAAATAAATTTTTTATTTATTTTGGGTTTTTTTGTCAATTTATTAATTAAATAATTAATAAATAAGAAAATAATGTTTAAATAAGATTTAAACATTTTTGGGAGGGATTCCTTAATTAAATATTTTTAATTAAGATAAAGGGATTTAATGGCATTAGAATTAATTAATTAATTAATAAATGATGATGTCATCAGGTATTTTTTCAAAAAATAAAAATACTTTATTTTTTAAAGGATTTTTAGGTGTCTACATTTTGCCCCTCTTTGATGTGATGCCGCAAGTGGCATGGCATCAAAGATAAGAAAATAAGATGCCCAAGGCTAGAGCAGAAGAGGAGAGAATAGACTGTGAGATGCCCCCTCAAGAAGGCAGCGGGGAGAGAAAGCAAAGCTCGGTGGCTTCTTAAAAAATACAAGAATCTGGGATGAGCAAGGAGACTCAGATTGGATTAAGAGAAGAGGTTTAGTTAGCTCAAACTCTTACTATGGGAGAATGATAAAGGGAGAATTGGAGGCACAAGAGGAAGCAAGCTTAAGATCTCAGGGATTGCAGAGGATGAAGGAGCAGAGTGCTATAAAAAAGAATCTAGGATAGGGAGATGGATGAGGGGATTATAAAGCTGATGCAATAGGATTTCAAAGAGTTAGATTGGCAGAAGATGGGTTTTGGAGATCCCTAGGACTAGGATTGTGGATCTTGAAAGATGAGGTTTGGTGGGTTGATTTGGATTTGGTGGATCCCTAAGACTAGGATTGTGGATCCCTAAAGCTAAGAGTGATGAGTGATTCAAAGAGATACTGATGCATCAGCTGGGGTAGGAGAGACGGATGCTGGATATGGATGGGGGATAATGGAGATGAAGGAAAACCATTGAAGCTTTTTGAGCGGGGGGATACTTCAAAGAGAAGTACCACCATGTAGTTGAGCACTAGATTTGCATTAGGACTATTGGTTAATTGCCAAGGTTACCAAGAACATCAAGGCCTTTTCACCAACCATCCAAAGGACTGACAAACTAACTCAAAAAAAACACACAAGGATTGCCCCAGCATCACACATGAATCCTAGAGGAAGCAGCGTGGAAACGACACTGGAGAACCCACAAGCAGAAAAGGAAAACAAACGAAAGACCTGATCAAGATCTTATGCTCTAACTGCCCCATTCGCAGCATACCATGATATGGAAGATCATGGCAACCTTGAGGAGGGAACAAGGAGAATGCTTGGAAAAGATACTTCAAGACCCAAAAAGGAAGATCCCAAATCAAAAGAAAGTGAAAATCCAAAAGAAAGTCGTTTGCCAACGAGATGGGTAGGACAAGGTACTAACGGACCAAGATCAAACATGAGGAAAACTATATCTTGCAAGGACCTATCAGAGAGCACCGAAGCTAGTGGATTTGGATGAGTGATGCATCTGGCAAGCTAAACTAAGAAAGATAACACTTTGGTGACAAGAAATCTAGCTAAAGGATGCATTGGAATAGCTAACCAAGATGTGTGATGGGTGCAAGATGTTGATCAAGGACGAACTAACATGAACGTTGGATAGATACAATGGCACTAAGCTAAAGAGGATATACAAGCTGATGGACAAAGATATGTTACAAATGTACAAGTTTGTTCATTTTTTTTTTTTTGTAAGATGGAAATGTTTGTGAAGGATGGGATGTCTATAATAGGTGATAGGTGGATAGGTAGATGGTTTGCGAAAAGCTTAAGTGAAAATGGGGTTTTGTGTGTGCACGTGATAGTATACAAGCTAGGATACAAGATTATTTATAGGCTGGAATATGGTACAAACCTTGGACAAGATTCAGATAGACAAGGTATGGTACAAGATTTACAAGGTATAATACAAGCTTTGGTACAAGATTTACAAGCTATACAGGAGGTATTTACAAACTTCATCAGATTTTGGATATTTGGTTGGAACACCAAGGGAACAAGCAAGTGTGCCTTATGGGATGGTGGGTGAATGGATGAGGAATAGGATAGTGATATATAATGGATTAGTCTTTAGTACACAAGGTGCCTGAATTACCAGGTTTTCACCAAGGTACCTATCCAAGGCGCTTGAATTGCCAACTTTTCACTATTGGACGCTTATTTCTCTTTACTATTTTTTTTTGTATTTTTCAAAAGCTAGGTATACCAAGGATCTTCAAGCATAGAACTTCTTGAGATGAATTATGTTTGTAGGATCATTCAAGAGTTCTCCTTCCGGTGTAGATAGCTGATAGGCTCCGGAGCCAAAAGAAGCAGTGACAACATAAGGACCAAGCCATGTAAGTTCAAACTTGCCTTTCTTTTCTCGATCTACTTGGACTTTCATGTTTTCTTTGAGGACCATGTCACCTAGCTGAAAGTGTCATGGAAGCACCTTCTTGTTGAAATTTCTTTTGATATGAGTTTGATAGACTGTGAGATGATCATAGGCTTGTTGTCGCTTCTCATCTAAGAGATCTAGCTAGGTGAGTCGAGCTACTCTATATTCTTCATCTGATATTTGCCCTTGCAAAGATATGCGCAAGGAGGGAAGTTCAACCTCTATAGGTAGTACCACTTTGGCACCATAGACTAGGGAGTATGGAGTTGTACCTATGGATGTACGGAAGGAAGTTCGATAGGCCCATAGGGCTGGATTTATTTGTAGGTGCCAATCACGGCCGAAATCATTGACAACTTTCTTTAGAATTTTGAGGAGGGTTTTGTTAGTTGCCTCTGCTTGGCCGTTACCTTGTGGGAAATATGGGCTAGAAAAGTGGTGATGGATGCGGAGGGAAGTGCATAATTCTTCCATGTTGAGATTTTCAAAGTTACCTTCGTGGTCGGTGAAGATGGTGGATGGGATGCCGAAGCGGCAAACAATGTGGTACAAGATGAACTTGGAGACCTGAACTCCTATAGCTGAGACTAGGGGGACTGCTTCCACCCATTTAGTGAAATAGTCTATAGCTGTTATTATCCATTTATGTCCATCAGATGAGAGGGGTGTGATAGTTCCAACTAGATCAAGGCCCCAACAAGCGAAAGGACAAGGTGGTGCAATAGGTTGTAGATCCTGTGCTGAAGCGTGCACAAGATTTGCATGCTGCTGACATGGGAGACACTTTCTGAAAAAGTCACAGGAGTCTTCTTCAATGGTAGGCCAATAGTAGCCTGCTCTAAGGATTTGTCGCGCTAGGACAATACCACTCGTGTGGGCACCACAAAGTCCAGAGTGTACTTCCTTTAACACCATCGCGGCCTCATTTTTGTCTAAACATCGAGAGAGAGTATTGTGATAACCCCGACGATATAGGATATTGGCTATGATAACATAGTGGGATAATTTTTGGATGAGGTTCTGGCGTTGGGTACGTGTGAGGTGAGGGGATATGATACCATCATTAAGGTAAGCGTGAATCTCATGGTACCAAGGGGATTGGGGACCAACCAAGATACAAACACGATTTGAATCCTCATTCACATAGGCGGGTGTGAGGAGCTACTCCACTAAAAACTCATACTGTGTAGCTGCATGGGGAATTTCCAAGAGCGAGCCTATAGTAGCCATAGCATATGCTACTTTGTTCTGTATTCGAGGCACTTGTGTAAACTGAAGCTTTGTAAAATGTTGGGTTAGCTGATCAACTAGCTCTTTGTAGGGTAATAGCTTTTCATCTTTGGTTTGATATTCATTTAGGGCTTGCTTGATGATGAGCTGAGAATCGCCAAAGATTTGTAGCTCAACAATGTTCCATTCTGCAGCTATCTTTAATCCTACTATGAGGGCCTCATATTCAGCTATATTGTTGGTGCTAGGGAATTGTAGCTTGAAGGCTTTTGGAATGTAATCTCCTTGAGGTGTGAGCAACAATATTCCTACCCCTGATCCATGAGATGTGTATGAGCCATCAAAATAAAGTTTCCATGGGGGTTGTTCTTCAATTAGACAGATATGCTCATCTGGAAATTCTGTGATCAATGGATAAGTATCTATTAGAGGTGCATTAGCTAGGTGATCTGCTATAGCTTGCCCTTTGATTGCCTTTCTATCCACATAATGGATGTCAAATTCACTAAGGAGCATAACCCATTTGGCCAAACGGCCTGTAAGTGTTTTTCTAGAGAGCCTATACTTGAGCGGGTCAATCTTGGAGACTAGTTGGATGGTATGACTTAGCATGTAATGGCAAAACTTCTGAGTTGAGAAAACAACTGCCAAACAAGCTTTTTCCATAGGAGTGTAATTGAGTTCATAACCAACTAGGGTTCTACTGATGTAGTAGATGGCTCTTTCTCTGTTGTAGTCATCAAACTGTGCTAGAAGTGCCCCTAGAGCAGTAGGTGTTGCTGATATGTACAAAATCAGGGGACAACCAGGAACTGGTGGAACCAAGATAGGGGGATTGATGAGATACTACTTGAGATGATCGAAGCTGCACTGACATAAAGGATCCCACTTGAAGTTCTCATCCTTCTTCAGTAAATGTGAAAATGGTGTACACTTATCTGCAAGCTGGGAGATGAAGCGTCGAACAGATTGGAGCTTTCCTTGAAGAGAGCGAAGCTGTCACAGTGTCTAGGGAGGAGGCATGTCTAAGATAGCCTTGACCTTCTTGGGGTCGATCTCTATACCTCATTTAGAAACTATGAAGCCTAGAAGCTTGCCAGATGTGACCCCAAAGACACATTTCTTGGGATTCAGCATGAGATGATATTTGGCTAACCTATCAAAGACTTTCTCTAGGTCAGCAAGATGATCCATGAAGGTATGAGACTTGACCAAGATATCATCCACATAATCCTCCAAAACGCTATGGATGAGATCATGAAAAATGGCTATCATAGCTCTTTGATAGGTAGCCCCAGCATTCTTTAGGCCAAAAGGCATCATGTTGTAGCAAAAGGTTCCCCAAGGGGTAGTGAATGTTGTCTTATGCTGATCCTCTTCTGCAATCTTGATTTGATTATACCCAGAAAATCCATCCATGAGGGACAAAATTTCATGTCCAGCTGTAAGCTTTGTTAAGATCTCTAAAATCAGTGCAGATTCTTATGTCACTGGAAGGTTTAGTGATAGGGACAATGTTGGAGATCCAATCTGAGTAGTCGATAGGTCGGATAACCTTAGCAGCTAACATTCTTTCTAATTCAGCTTTGACCAATAATGCCACCTTGGGGTGCATTTTTCTAAGCTTTTGTCTGACAGGCTTGATCTTTGGATCAACTGCAAGATGATAAACTACAAGCTTTGGATCAAGTCCTAGCATCTGACAACAAATGCATCTGACAGACTATACTCTCCACAACCTTTGTTATTGATCTTCACGGTAGACAGGGTAGAGGCAAGGATGGTTTCTAGGTCATTATAAGTGTGGGATGAGCTGGCGATGGATGTGCCGATATCAATTCTAGGGCAATGGTTTGTATATGAAGCTTCAACTACATTTCAGTAAGCAAAGGGTTCTAGATCAGCATGGATGGTTACCTCAGTGCCTTGATGTGGAAATTTGACGCACTGATGGTAAGTGGATGGAATGGCTTTCATGGCATGAATCCATGGGTGACCGAGGTGGATATTAAATGGTAGGTTTAGATCAATAACATGGCAGAGTGTCTCTTGGATGATTGGCCCAACCTTGATTGGCAGCAGAATAGTTCCTTCTGTGGTTCTTTCCAAGTTGTCATAAGCTTTGATGGTGATAACCTCACTGATGATATCTGCCTCAGTATACCCAGCTTGTTTTATGAATTTTAGGGTGCAAATATTCAAGGCTGATCCATTATCTATGATTACTCTTTTCACAACAAAGTTGGATACCATGATGGCTATGCGAAGCAGAAGGGTGTGATCTGGCTCGACCACGGGTATGTCGGTGGGTTTGAATGATAGGGCACATGAGGATGAGAGGTGTCCAACAAGATTACAAAAATCAGTAGCATTGATATCAGAAGGGACACAGGATTCTATGAGAGCACTGTCAAGGATGTTCTTGTACACAGGACTAGTGTGAAGAAGGTCTAAAATGGAGATTTGGGCTGGCATGTTCCCAAGGTGTTCCAAGATATTGTACTGGCTTTTTGATGGAGCTGATGGTGTTGGTGTAATATGTGGGCCTGCGATGTTAAATTGCGCTCTTCGAGTGGTGACTGCACACTCATTTTTTGGTCCTTGGATATTGATAACATTGACGGAAGGCTCTTTCTTGGATATACAACCTATAAGGCTACCATAGTCTATATAGGATGAAGTGCGGTCATTGTTCTTCCCATGCTGTTGGTTTGGCTAATGGTTGTTGGTGTTGTTGTTGTTGGTTTGGATAGGTGCTTTTCCAAGATTTTGGTTGTGGTGTGGAGGAAAAGCATTTTGATAGATCTGTAAGCCTACATTGGGAGAGGTTTGGGCACCAACAGTGATTTCCTTCCGATCAATGAGGTCCTGCACATAGTCTTTCAGTTTCATGCATCTGAGGGTAGTGTGACCTTTTACCCTATGAAATTTGCAGTACTCATTATCTTTGTACCATGCAGCTTTGGATTGGCTTGGGTCAATTTGATGGGTAGGAGGAAATTTGATGAGGTTTTCCTTGACTAATTTCTCAAAAATAACATCCAATGGCTCACCAAGGGGTGTATAGTTTCTAGGTGTAGGTTGGAATCTAGGCTTTTGTCCTGCAGCTACATTGATGGCATTAGCTTGATTGCTAGACCCTTGGAAGTTGGGTCTTGGATTGTGGTTTTTATAGCTTTGGTTATTCTTTTTTTGGTAGTTGATAGCTTGTTGATTGTTTGGTTGATATGGTGGGTTTGAGTGGTTGTGAGAAGGACCAACAATATTCACATGTTTGGTGTCAGTGACGCCATCTATTGCAATGTGCTTGTTTTTGTTCCAATACCTAGATTTTTCATTGGAATGTGATTGATTTTGGTTGGCTTCCTTGTAAATCTTGACCACACCATCTTTAATGAGTCCTTGCTCAAGGATCATTCCTTTCTCTTTGATATCTTTGTAGGTCTGCAAATAGTTCATGGTCATGTGGTGAGCCAAGCTAGGATGGGCATTATCAATAAACATTTTCACCACATGGCATTTTGGCAAGGTGCAGGATATGTGGGTGGTAAGGGTTTGCCATCTTTGCAGGTATTCGGCAAGGCTTTCTCCACCTTTTTGCTTGGTGTGGACAAGATCAACTATTGATAGCTCTGTTTCAACAAGATGGGCATATTGGGCTACAAATGCCTCAGATAATTCAGCAAAGTTTTTAATTGTGCCATAGGGGATTCTATAAAACCATTCAAGAGCTGGTCTAGCCAAGCTTTTGGGAAAAAGGCACAAGAGGAAGACATCGTTGTATGCTACGTCTTGGCAGTGCATGTAAAATTCTTTGATATGTGTGACAGGGTCTCCTTTTCCTCTGAATTTGTCAAATTTGGGTACCTCAAAGTGTTTGGGAAATGGTGTCATGGTAATGGCTTTGTCAAATGGGTAAGGACACACATTCTCAAACTTGAATGTCTTTGGATCATTCCCTTCTTGGATGGCTTTCAGAGCTATCTTCATTTGCTCCCATTCTGAATTGATAGGTGATGGCTGGGGTGCCCCCAATATAGGAGTGCCTTGAGGTAGGTATGTGCTGGATGGGACCACTGAATATGGATGGCTATGAGGGATTTTCTGATAGGGATTTTACATTGTTTGGGCAACTGCATGGTGGATGACAGGTTGCTGAGGGGGAGGTGGTGCATATTGCTGCATGTGCTGTGAGGCTTGCTGTTGATATGGGATTTGAGGTTAGGATTGAGGAACATAAGCTGGCTGTGGGATAAATGAATTTCCTTGTGGAGGTAAGGTATAAGATGGTTGAGAGGCTTGGGGAAAGGATCGGGGGGCTTGTGGGGTTTGACCAATATATGTGGGTTGTGCCCCCATTTGGGATGGTATCTGCAAATAATTGGTGGTTGGCTGGGGTGGTGGATTACCTCCTAGAAGTGGCATTGAAAAGTAGTTGGTAATTGGAGGTAATGGATTAGTTGGTGGTGGAGGTGGTGGGAATTGAAAGCTTGGGAATGGAACTGATGGGGTTTGATAGCTTTTTGGTTGGATTTGGAAGCTTGGTAGAGTGGTGGCAGGGGTTGGGGTCACTTGGGAGCTTGGTAGAAAATTGGTAGTAGCTTGTGGGATTTGATAGATTTGTGGAGTGAGGGTAGTAGCTTGTAGATTTGTGGCTAATGGTATTGAGCTCCCAAGACCTAATGGAAATGATGGGATTGTGCTTTGGGCTACAGTGAACAAGCTGGGGGTGATGAAAGGTTGATTACTTGGCCCCATGGGTGGCATCCTTGTTGTATATTGCTGAGGTTGGCCAAAGATGCTAGCACTGATTTGGGAGATGGGTGGATTTGGAAGGCTGGGTTGGGGAGTAGCAGCAGCAATAGTGAAGGGGGTGAATAGTGAGCTATTTTGGGTAAAAGGGGTTTGGAGTGGAGAGGTATGAACCAAGTATGGAGTGGTGGTGGCTGGGTTGGCTTGCGGCATGGAGATTTCAACTTGGGTGGATGATGGTATGTTTGGGTCTGTTGGATCATATGGATTGGCTGGAGGCTCTTCTTTTGCCATATATTGAGGATAATTTGGATCATAAGAGCCTATGGGTGGTGGTAGCTGCCCAAAAAATGGGTGAGATGGATCTGATAATGGAGGGGGTCTTCCAAAGTCAAAGGTTCCTACATTTTCCCTTCGAAAATTAGCCATGCTTGTCTCTTTGTTCTTGTCTATAATGGCATTTACCAATACTGCATTTCCTGGTTGGTTCATGAAAGCTTCAATGTCAGTACATGATGGCATAGCTTTCTCTGGGCTGAAGGATGGCTGAGTGCTCAAGGGGGGTGAGGTTGTTCGATCCAAATGATAGGGCTCCATTGTTTCTTTCTTCTTGACTAAGCGAGTGACGAGTGGCATGAAAAATGCTCCTAGGGATGAGATGCAATAATGCTGATGGATGCAAAAGGGGGAAGGCTTCTCTATGCAAATGATTTCCTAGGTTAAGGAAAAGCTATATGACAAAACCTAAGGAGGATTGGGTTGGAGATTCTAACTTCAAAGATATGTTGCCAAAGCACGAAAGGTCTGCTTTCCTATGTGCAAGCTTGGTGGTAATTGTGTCAACTTAAGGATAGACTGATGATCCTTTAGGAAGAACACGAGATTGACCACTTGTGGATCCCAACCTTTAGCTCAAGGTGATGAGGGATAACAAATGACAAAGCTAGATTACCCTAGACAAAGCTCTGTCAAAGGGATAACCTTGGTGAGATTGGTTGATTGGTAGGATAGATTGTTTGGATAGCAAATTTTGGCAAAGTGACAACAACTCTTTAAAGGCTTGTGTCATTTTGGATTGGGTTGCTAGCTGGTTGGGGGTATGATTTGGATGGACTTTGGATTTGGGATTGTTCTAAAGCAAGGAACTAGATAGATTCAGTTGCAGCAAGGGAGCTTGGATGATTTTTTGATGAGGCAGTGACTACGTTAAGTATGAATTGAGATGAGAGATTTTTTCTTTTTTTGGGATTTTGACCAAAGTTGGCAGACATTCATTCAAAAGCTATGAAAAAATAAGCAGAAATTTTTTTGGAGCAAGCACGTCAAACGCAACAACATCCTAGGAAGCTTTCTACAAGGATGAAATTTGTTATAACTAGGGAGTCCTCAATATACTCAAGGTACGTGAGGCCCAAATCCGTAGATGAAACCAAAAAGATGTCACACAGCCGAGAGGAGCGGTAACCCACTTCTCCTCTTTCACTTCTCAAGGGTATAAAGTTCCTTGAGGCTTAGCCCGAGTGGCAAAATCTTGATTCCAAGAGAGGTGTCTTTGGATTCACCTCCCAATTTTTATACTCCGTCAGAACGCTGGAGTTGAGGTCATCCTAAGGGGTGATGAAATCCCCAAGCAGGTCTCCTAAAAAGTGTAAAACAAGACCACATACATGATCTTGGGCTTTAAAAGACACACATTCATTCCAATTGATGATTTAGATTTTGTAAGCTATGATTGAAGACACTTGTGATTATGGCATACAATGTTCATTCCAATTTGACAGCGTCGTTAGCATAATGGAAGTCGAGAGATCGTCAACATAAGAAATACGAGCATCATTGAAAATGCATCAAAACCATGCGATGTGCATTGATTGTTAGGCATTCAAGATTGAGTGTGAGTTTGTTTTAAGCCCAAAACAAAGATGTGTGAAACTTGATTGCCAAGCGCGCGCCTAAAGGCCCTCCACATCAAGATTTGTCCAATTTTTATGCCCAAATGAAGTGTGAGCGAGATTAATGCGCATTTAAGGAATTTTCTAACTTAGAAAAACCACTAAAGACCCAAGTGAGTGGAGTTTGATCTTTGTGGAGCACTTAACACCCTCTTAGGTAGACCCATCCCCATAGATGGTGCTAAGATTGCAACCAATGGTTAAATTGATCGGTGATTAAAGAGGGTGAGTCCAACTACAAACTTACTCAAAGCATCTTTATTAGTTTTTATAACTTAGAAGATTTCAAAAATGTGGATTCTTTTTATGCCCCAAAAGATGATTATTTGGTCTATGGCATTCAAGATTGGATTTGTTGTTTTAATCATGTATTCAAGAAAAATTTGATTTTAATCCATGGCATTCAAGAGTGTGTTTAGCAACATGCATTCAAAGACAAGTGATTAAACATTCAAGTTTTTTCCTTTGAGCATTCAAGATTGAGATTTTGTGTGTTGTTTTAAGAACTTTGAAGTGCTTTGTTTTAACCTTAGATCATTCAAGATTGTTTTTGGACTCAAAAGTGAAAATGACTCTTTGGACTTTTCTTTTCATTCAAGATTTTGTGTTCTAGTTTGCATGTTTTAATCCCAAAAATGATATTCCTAGATTGTTTTGACGCATAAAAAACCTAAGAAACATTCAAGATTTTGCAACAAGACATTTGTTTGGAACAAATAACAAAGCTTTTTAGGATAATTTTGGCAACCATTTAGGACTCTTAGTTTTCATGAGATTTTTAAAAAAACTTTAACATATTTGCAAATGAGGTTCATTTTATCCTTGATTGATGCTTTGAGTTTGATTTAGATTTTAGTGTGCACTTAGTGTTGATTTTGAACCTTTTGAAATGGAAACTTGAAGTTCTTTTTAAATTCCCAAAAATGAAGTGTTCCTAACTTTGCATGAATGCATCTAAAACCTTGATGTTGCAAGGATGCAAATGATTAGATTGGTTTAGTTTCACTTGTTAAAAGATTTTTTCTTTTTTGCAAATTTTTAATTTTTTAATGGATTTAAGTATGATTTGGGGGTTCATTTTAAGAACTAAAAAGAAGTGTGTATGATTTTGCTTCCTTAAAAAAAAAAGGCCAAGATCTCCCACAAGAAGAAGAAGAAGAAGAAGTAGATGGAATAAGAAGAATATAGACAAGAAGAGGAAAAAGAATTCCAAGTGCTTTGTCCACCTATAAGCTTTAAAAATCTTCAAATACTATGAGATAGACTATGAGTTCCTTTGTCTTCTTAATGGTCATGTGGACCTAAAAAACCAATTTATACAATCCTACCAATCACAAAAACAAGCAAAATTAGTAAAAATCAGCAAATGACATACAAAATTTGACTAAAAAAGCTAATGAAGATGAGCTCTCAATTGAGAATATGAGCCATTAATGGACTCTCTCAATAAGAAGCTCTCTTGTTGAGTATCTTTATCTAAATGGATAGGATGTATGCTCAATATGCTTCCAAACGCTTCAATGGATGATTGTGGATTTTTGGTGTGGATAGATGGCTTTAGTATGGATTTGGCTCGCAAAATAGCATTATAACTTTACTTCATATATTGTGTTATTTTGCAAAGGGGAAGGATCCAATTTATAGGCAAGAGGCTTGAGGGATTGAGGGCTAAGATGCAAGGACGGGAAAAAGCTCATGGAGGGCTCAGATTGCATGAGAAGAGAGCACATGGATTGTGCTTCCTTATAGCCAATCAAGGAGTGACACATGTCACATGGTGAGAGGATGGAGGAAAGGGGAAGGATGAGTCAACAAAGGAGGCTCAAGGGATAAAATCTTCATAAAGACCCTCATAATGACTTGTAAGAGCAATAAAAGGGCTTGTAAGAGTCATTTATGACCTAGTGGACTTCATAAAGTTTTATGGTTGAGATATTTTGAGGGTGATGAGAGAAATTTTGACTTGGACTTGATTAGGAATCTTTTAAGCTTGTTTAGGCTTGTGCAAATGATTAGAGGATGGATTAGGATGGTTTAGGATTAGCTTAGGGATAGGCAAGTGGATGGCATTTAATGAGGGTGGGTGAAGGACGAGATATTTGTTAACTTTGGCTTGGGTTAGTAAGTTTTAACCCATGTTTAGGGAATGTGACAAGGTTAGGAGGGGATTAGGATTAGGTTTAAAGACATCTTCTAGAAGAGTCTAGACTTTGGATGTGGATAAAGACTTTCTAGAATAGTCTAGAATTTCCTAGGATGAGGATGAAGACTTTCTAGAAGAGTCTAGAACTTCTTAGGATGAGGATAAATTAGATTTTTAGGAAATAAATAAAGTTTTATTTATTTCAAGGGTTTGGGTTGAGGAGATATTTATTAAAACTTTTTTAATAAACATGAGGATTAATATTTAATCTTAATTAAATATTTTGAGTTGGGATTAGGGGTAGGAAATGATGGGATTAGCCTTTAATCAAAATTAAAGAAGGATTAGAAGATTTTGGAAGAGGTTAGTAGTCTTAAGGAAATTGGCCAAGTTTTGGGTAAAAAATAAATTTTTTATTTATTATGGGTTTTTTGGTCAATTTATTAATTAAATAATTAATAAATAAGGAAATAATGTTTAAATAAGATTTAAACATTTTTGGGAGGGATTCCTTAATTAAATATTTTTAATTAAGATAAAGGGATTTAATGGCATAAAAATTAATTAATTAATTAATTAAATAATTAATTAATAAATGATGATGTCATTAGGTATTTTTTCAAAAAATAAAAATACTTTATTTTTTAAAGGATTTTTAGGTGTCTATAGGGGCATTTATTATTATTTTATGTAGTGGCTGATTTTATGGTTATTTTTACATTTGCATTTGAATAATTTGAATGCGTTTTAAGAGGAATATCCCAACATGCAGAAATAATTTTGTAATTTTATTTCGGCAATCATTTTGTCAAAATATTTGTTGAGGGGATTCTAAACATTGGCAAGACATGATAGTAGTTTGAAAACATGAAGCTTGCTTCAACATTTTTTATTTCTAAATGTGGATATACAAATTGTTTCCACTATAGCAGAAAACATTCCCCCTAATTATCCTTGAACTCATACATTCCATCATAAATAAGTTCAATGATATCTAAACATGTATTATTGATTTCTATATCTCCAAAACTAATTATCATGTGAGTTTCTTGGAGAACAAAATTTTCTTATTGAATTAATATATATATTTTAATATAATTTATATTCTAGAGAGAACATACTTACAAAAATCATTGTTTCTTAATAAATATCCATGACCTAGATGGAAATTCTTTGAATTTTGCTATAGATTTTGTGTACATAAGTTAATTATATGCACATAATGTAATCTCAATCCCTAGTTGACTACTTTTTGGATTGCTAAACTCTTTTAGGCTAGTTTTATGATTATGTTTTATAAGTAGCAGTATTTGGTTACCAAACTTGATTAGAGGTTATTTCATAATTAGTTGATTTATGTTATGAACTACTTAGTTATTTAATGTATTTATGTTTATCCTTTCGATGATGATACTTGTATGTTCATATAGTGATTTCAGTTATTTCATGATGTTAGCTAGATGAATGATTTATATGCAGTTCTATGGTTACTTACCCCATACTTACATGTGTATGGTGTACTTGTCTATTTTACTTTATGCTTGACGTTCCTAATGTGGTTGAGGGAGGGAGTTGTAGTCACCTGCTAGTCAAGATCTACACAATGCACCACTCCTCACCATTTCCTATTTAGTTTAGGTTATATGTGTATGTACATGCGTGAATTTTATATAGATTGCATGTACCAGACATTGACTTCCCTTAGTTTCCAGGATGAGCATGCCCTATCGTAGTATCTCAATAGTAAAAGTGGGGAGATAATTCTTGAGTCCAAATCTTAACTTAAGCCAAATTGTCCTAGAATGTAGGACAAGTATCTAAATTGTTTACTTGTCTGAATTTGTAAAGTGATGTGAATTCATGATTTTGACCTAGGAGTTTGACTTTGTCCTTAGTTCTTCAGTTGAGTTTTCATATTTGGTTTGTGGGTTTGTTGTGATTTTTAGTTATAATTAAATCAAATTAAAAGAGTATTTAATGATTTAATTTAATAAAAATTTATAAAAGAAATTCAATATTGAATTATATTTAATTAATTAAATAAAGTAATTAAATTTAAAAAATATTTTCTTGATCGATAAGAGGCCGAAGCAAAGGTTAATTATTATTATTTATTTAGATTAATTATTTCAATTATTTGTTAATCTTGAGTAGATTCGAACCCAAGACCTCCCAATCAAGAGGCTCACAATTTACCATTGTGTTGTAGGCTCTTGCATTAAATTTAAAATATTTAATTAATGTTCTAATTTCCTTGTATTTATATTTATTTAATTTGATAATAATTTATTTAAGAGTTTCCTTTTTATAATAAACTCTAAATATTCCTTTTAGTTAAATTAATAAATATTTAATTAAAAGCATCTTGTGATTTTATAAGAGAGAGAAGCATTAATTTAAGTGTTTATTTTAATTAAATTGCATAAAGTTTGTGCATAAAATTAAAATAATAGAATAATAAGGGAAAAGGTGTTTCATGTGATTGCACAATTGAAGCCCTAAATAGGGGAAAAACTCTTTATTAGGAAATTAGAGTTCGTTTCTTGATATCAAGGTTTGGAGAAGCTGATTTTTGAGGATAGAGTTTTTGAAAGAAAAGGAGAAATCTTGCATGTTTTACATTTGTTGTTTAGCATCAGATCCAGGTAGGATCTCATGACTTTTATGCAACAATTCATCTATGAAATTATCTATCTTCTCTGTGTTTTGTGCAATAGTTATCTATGAAATTATCTTATTATTATTATTGTAAATTATCTATCTAACATAGAAATCCTTTTCCCAATTTAGATATGCCAAAATGGGCATACACACTATCCATGTTTGAGCTCCTCAATGGCCTCTCCTTGTGCAATCTCCCATGTGTATGGCTTGCCGTTTTGAGTCAACTTATCCAACCAATAGAATTTTTATGCAAAATTCTTAATGAACTTTTGCAAGTACTCAATGTTTCCAAGAAAGAGTTAAGTTTAGTGACATTCGTAGGAGGCTCTGTATCAAGGATAAATCTTACTTTTTCTAAAATAACCTTCAATCCAATAACTAGAGTCAGCAAAAATCACCATCTCATCTTTCCTTATTTCCTCAAACTTAAGGTACACATATTCAATCCATTTCCAACATTCATTTGTCTTGGGGGATAAGTATTGGTAGATTATTGGGCTTAATAATGACAAATGGCTACCCAACAATTAGCCTCTAATTCTAACTACTAACTTCATTACTAGATTATATCACTTAGCATAATAGTTATTCGACATAAAATAAAAATAAAAATTATTTCTTAATTAAATGAATCTAACTACAAGAGAATTGCATTGCCTCAAGTAGTCATTACTTGAGGAGATGTAACCTCAAACTTACAAGTAACCTTTACACATCATCAAGTCATTAACTTTATTCCTCTTAAATAATACATAGTACATAGTGCATTTATGTATATCACATGTGCATTAGCTGATCCACCAACTATTGGCAAAAGTGGACTTTATACACAGTGCAAGAGATGTTTTGTGTCATATAGAAACCTTTTTTCCTTATAATCTCCTCTTGTTATTCTCTTTCCTTGGCCATATCCACTAACTTCCCTATTGAATAATGTGGAATTGGATATAGGTGTGAGGATGAAACATGAGTTGCAGCCAATTGACCTCATTGTCCAATGAAGCCTTAATGTAAATGGTTACTCAATACTTATTGTAGATTTAGTGAGGCTTCTCCCTTTTGAGTTATTGGGTAAGTTCATGCCATCGATTCTGACAATGTTTCTTTATTTCCCTACTTTTCATAGCCACCAATTCTTTGACCCTTGAATAGTCCTCTATTCTATATTGGACAAACCCTTCAACCTCTTTCCTTCTATAAATCAAATCAACCCATTCATCTGCAAACTTCTCCCTTTCTTTTTATGTATGAAGTGACTTTCCCCTTTCTTACTCATTGAAATGTCCCTTTTCTAATTTTATATGATATTTCAAGCCTCTAATTAGATCTTTAAAATCAAACAACCAATATTTTAAAGATCCACCAATTTCTCAATAAACCCCAAATCGGGTATGCCCGAAATAGTGCCAAAAACTTCACAGCTTCACATATTATTAATAAATCTGAAATTGGAAAGTTTTATAGAAATTTCAGCAGCATAACAGCCTAAAAGATGAAATTTCTAGATCTATATAACATTTTCACAACAGCTCCCAATGGAGGATAAAAGCAATGCTCATCGGGCTCCTGAAAGTAACACAGAATAGCTCGAAAACACCACAAAAACACTAATAATCTATCACAGAAGTATAATAATGAAAAAATACATATATTCAGCTCTATTTTAACATCTAACAGTATGAAATACAGTAGCCACCCAAACTGATATGAAATACTCAACTGGAAACACCAAACTCTTAAAAAAAAACACACCCAAAAATCCACAAATCTGCACTTTTCAGCACAAAGGCAAACTCTGCATGAGCATGCACATGGAATGGCTTCAAAATCTCATCCTTAGCCTTCCTAGAAACCTACAAACTCCCATTCTTGTGTCTCCTTCTCCACAAGTTTGGCAGCCTCTAAAGAAAAACAAAGAAATGAGCAAAAATCAAGTTCTAGAATGAGCCCAAAATGCCTCCAAACCCCTTAAAATAGGGCATAACCCTAAATAACATCCAATAGGGGTTAATAAAACATATTTTAATAATAATTTTTATTTATTAGTCCATTCACTTCCAAAGATTATCCCCTTTTGTTGAAACTTCACCTTTTTGGGCCTGTCTGCCTTAGCAAAGATTATTATTTTTAATTATTTGAAAAGGGGACATGACAAGTCCTCCCCTCCCAAATATTTCTTGTCCTCAAGCAATGGCTGAACAATAAACCAATCAATCCACCTAGATCCCAAATGTAGTCATGAACAATACTACTGCCAATTAACACAGGCTCCTGTAATATCCTCTACAATATGACCACAAGGAATCCATAATCAAACTGACAATTACAGCTCAACCAAACTCCAAAATCACCACTACTATAGTCAGAAACCCACGAGACACAAACTGTTAGAACATCAAAACCCAAGTAAAGGGGACAAATCAAACTTCCAACATAGTAAATACCATCAGTGTATCCCACTGGCCTATACGGAATGTACAATCCAACTCTGGAACAATGGTGAACGCTCTCGAATGAAACTGTACCAAGTATGGAGAATCCACACACTGTACAACTCATGCAGTCAACACAACTCTGCAAATCACTGGCCACTGTCTCATCACCATAACTCCCATGCACTGCTGATGGTGACAAGACATTACAAGATAAAGAGCAAGAAATGAAACCCAAACCAAATTTTCCATGAGCAAGTGATATAGCCCACTATGACTAACCACCAGCTAAGTCAAGAGATGTCATAGACAAAGGAGTAGAATTAGTAACAACAATTGCTAAAGCATCACTCCCAAACTCTTGCTCTAAGTCATGTATTATCAAGCTATCAACTGTAGAACCTATTGCCATGTCATGCCCATCAAAACTCTCATCTCGAGGCATCAAACCGTCCCATAACTGATGAAAAGCACTAGGAACCAAAGTAAATCTCTATATCATCATCTCATCAACATGGTCATCAAAGGTAAATTAATGAGCATACCTCACAGTGTAGTGCTGATAGAATGTACCAATCTCAGTCAGTGGCTCAGGTTGCAATCCAGATGAAACTAACTGCAATCGATCACTAACCAAGTTGGAATTGACTACTACCTCCAAAGACATTGCCAAGGGATTAATATTACTATCAGGAACCATGCCAACTACTAGCTCACCAAAATCACACATGATCTTTGATATAACATATCTAGTCTCTATGCCATTAGTACTAGAGGCCACCACCATGTCAAGCATACCACAGCAATTTGTTGCAGCACCCAACTCAACTGAACCTAACTCTAGATGGAATGAACCTAATATGCCAATGTTAGTATCAAGGATGGATGCATCCCCATCTCCACTATCTTTAATAATCTCGACCATGGACATCCTCGGATCACTAGACACCACAACTTGTGATTGTACAGAATCTGGTAAAGATTGTATTTTCTCTAACTCCATGGTCACCTTAGCCAAATGAAATTGTGACTCCTTGAAAGTCAACTGTATACTCTAAAGAATCTCAAAAGTCACCTCAAGCTGCTGAGTAAGCTCACTCACCTCATGTTCCTTGGCCAACAATGCATCGTATGTTGTACTGCCCCACTCCATAAGATAATCTATGTCGGCTACCAATTGCATATAATCTTGTCTTAGAATCTAGATAGGCTCCCATAAAGAGTGGAACTCTATCAAGGAAAGATAACTGCCTCCCTGCTCATCACTAGTAGGAGAACCCCATCCATAAACTGCCAGCAATTGATGAGAAACATTGAAATGTTGGCAAGTGATAGCAATGTCTCGCTCACTAACTCTCAACTAACTAGACACATAATAGCACTGGCTAGACTGTATCCTACAAACCTCCTCTGATGCACTGCCTAAAGGAGTATCCTCAAGGTTACTGGTCTCTAGATTATTACCATCCATATCATGTGAATCAACTCCAAAGCTCATATCAACATACGAAGTATCAAAAATTGTAGCACTACTATCCAACTCCTTTGTACCAAAAGAAACCACCAAGGAAACTAAGCCTTCAAAATTGCCCACTGCATCCTCCTAGATGTCATCAATGCCAATATGATCCTGAGACTTATCTATACACACTACCAAATATGAAAGATCATCAACACATTCTAGCAAAAATGGTCGACTAGACATATGAACAAAGCCCAACACCGATGTATAAAATCTAATACCAACATCGAACAAGCTACTAGCACAAGAAAAGACAACACCATGCAATCTGCTAATCAAATCCATGATAGCAGCCAAACAAACACTGCTACCAAAAAGTGTTAAAGATCTCCAGTCAACTGAATCCAAAACGCCAATATAACAATCTCGAGTCCATATTCATAAACTATAATCAGCTGGTAACTCAAGCAAAATCCTCACCTGAGTAATATGACCAATACCAACTAACTCCACATACCTGTCATCATGAGATAATGAAGTCACAATACTATCTTTGTTCACTTTTAGCTAGATAGACAAATCATGTGAAGTACGACCAACCTCAACCTCATGTGATGAAGCATCTAACTATGCATGGTACTCTTTCTCAGCAAATTCATGAATGCTCAATGTCTGCTTATCTCTACCAAGTATCTCACCATCATGCACAACCACATCCTCATAATCATCATCTAAACCTACTACGTTGTAGTCACTGCCTGTTGTAACTATACCATCCTAAATACCTGTGACATCACCCTTTGATGACCTATATACAATTGTCTCAATTTGAGTATCAAGTTGACCATTACTATCAATCTACGTAATATCCTTTCTCACTACTTCCTCTGGCGAAGTAGAATTTGAGACCTCTTCCTGGCTATAAGCTAGTTTCTCAAACTCCTCATGCAAGTTCTTGGTAATTGTGTCATCTTCCCTATGAGAAAATTTGCCAAATAGAAATCCAGTCAACTTATCCACCTTAGCTGGGTCGGAAAACATGTCATTCATCATACGGTGGTGCTCAACCAACTGTTCAGACATGTCATGGCTTATTTTCCTAAGTTTATCTCGAATGTCTAAATAACCATCCTTTCTACTGTTTTGACTCTAGATATCAATTGTCCAAGATCGTGTCCTCTGAGACTCTATACTAGACCTGTCCATTCTGGATAAAGTAGAGTGTAAACCCAATAGGTTATAGCTTCTTCAAATACCAAGAATCTTTATACTTCAGATGTTTGACATTTCATCAAACACTTTGCAAGGAAGGGGTCGTAAGACTGATATAATTTTTCAGATTGCTTGGATGTCTCGGAAGAATTTCTTTGCCATCTCATCTGGATCATCCATACTTTTTCCTTCCTTGAATTTTGTACTTTTACTTTCGACTGGAGGTTTGATCAAAATTTATTTGTTCTTTTCTCACTACAAATATCTCTTTTCTCTTTCACTTAGTTGCATGCAACCATAAATTTTGACATGCAACTAATTAGAAGCAACATGCAACCACCAAATTCACCAAGAACTAACATGCAAATGATTAGAAGTAGCATGCAACCATAGATTTTGGCATGCAGCTGATTAGAAGCAACATGAAACCACAAAATTCATCAAGAAATAATATGCAAATGATTAGAAGTAGCATGCAACCATAAATTTTGACATGCAACTGATTAGAAGCAACATGCAACGATAGATTATGACATGCAAGATTTGGGTAGTTGTCAAAACTGACATGCAAACTTCTACAAACCCTTAGGTTGGAAAGATCATAGCTCTGATACCACTAAAATGTCCCTTTTCAAATTTTATATGATATTTCAAACCTCTAATCAGATCTTTAAAATCAAACAACCAATATTTCAAAGATCCACCAATTTCTCAATAAACCCCAAATTGGGTATGCCCGAAATAGTGCCAAAAACTTCACAGCTTCACATATTATTAATAAATCTAAAAGTGTAAATTTTTATAGAAATTTAAGCAGCATAACAGCCTAAAAAATGGAATTTCTAGATCTATATAACATTTACATAACAGCTCCCAAACAGAGGATAAAAGCAATGCTCATCAGACTCCTGAAAACAACATAGAATAGCTCGAGAACACCACAAAAACACTAATAATCTACCATATAAGTATAATCATGACCAAATAAATATATTCAGCTCTATTTTAACATCTAAAAGTCTTAAATACAACAGCAACCCAAACTGATATGAAATACTCAACCGAAAACACCAAACTCTTACAAAAAAACACACCTAAAAATCCAAAAATCTGCACTGTTCAGCACAAAGGCAAACTTTGCATCAGCATGCACATGGAATGGCTTCAAAATACCATCCTTATCCTTCCTATAAACCTAAAAACTCCCATTCTTGGGTCTCCTTCTCCACAGCTTTGGTAGCCTTTGAAGAACAACAAAGAAATGAGCAAAACTCAAGTTCTGGAATGAGCCCAAAATGCCTCCAAACCCCTTAAAAGAGGGCATAACCCTAACTCACATCCAAGAGGGGTTTATAAAAAATATTTTAATAATAATTTTCATTTATTAGTCCATTCGCTTCCAAAGATTATCCCCTTTTGCTGAAACTTCACCTTTTTGGGCCTAAACTGCGTTAGCAAAGATTATTATTTTTAATTATTTGAAAAGGGGACATGACACTAATTCCCTAGGTAAGATGCAAGATCCTTGAGTTGTACATCTCTTATGTTAATTAAGGAATCCCAGCTAAAATAGTAAGGGACTACCAAATTGTGAAAATAAAACTCACACATTTGGTCCTACAAATTTTGTGTGGCCCTAAAGTAAGCAAATAAGAATGAGTGAGTAGTCAATATAGAGAAAGGTACAGGGTCTTTTACTCAACATAATTTGAGCAGGGTGATCATCTAGGTTGTTGGGAACCATTTCATATCTAAAATAATGCCAATTAGTTAAATGATTTTAGCTTTCAATCTTGGCATAAATGGTTCTTCCATGCTTTTGAGTGTATTATCAACATCAAGTACTCTCTGCCTATGCACTTGTGTTTGACTAAAACATGGCTTATTTTTTCCCAAGTGATTAGTGACAATATAGGAGATCAAAGTAGTCTTTAATATTTTTTACACCTCAACCCACAAATTTGTGTATAGCATCCTTGGATATTTAGGGATAGGCACTCATTATATGAGCAACAAGCTACACTCTTTTCCACTTGCACCTCAATAGGACCACTTAATTAAATTAGGCCATTATTGGCCGTTTCCATGTATTCATTCATAATATTCATTGAGGGGAAGTGGCAAATATGGGACGCAAATATCCCAACTCCTTACTCAAAGTACAATTGAAAACGGAGAATGATCAATTACATATGATTGCATTGAACTACCATTACATTTGCACACTACTCATCACCTAGGTCTAATATTTGGATTTTAATGCAGGCTTGAGGGATGCATAAACCCTCATTGCAAGAAAAATAAATCTTAAGAGGAAAATGTCGTTGTAGAGATATTATAAAATTATCTTTCTTTTATAGAGAAAGGTTGCTTGATTGTTTGTTCTTTTTCGGGGGTAATTTTGCAATGCATTGTTGCTTATCTCCATGGAAAAATGGATGTAGGAGACTTAAGCATTGTTTCATAGTTTCAAGTAGGGCATAACCCACAAATAATGTATTTGTTCCTCTCTCTTTTTGGTCAAGCAAACTAATAAGAAATATAACATTCCACTTGGCCAAATGTGATGAAGAAAAGTCCTGAAATATGAAGCCCCATATGGACTATAAGTTTAAAAAAATTTAAAATATCTCAACATGGTGATAAAAATTCCATTATTTCTATAAGAATATAATTATTACTATGATTTACAATAATAGATTCTACCATTTTAGTTTGACTACATGCTCCAACATAAAACATTGAAAGCTGATATAAAGACCAACTTCATCAATCATGAAAATGAGATACAAAGTTTAGTTTTTCAAATAAATATTCTTCATTAGGTATCCACCAAAAAATCAGAAATATAAAGTTCAAATTAAAAAAATATATAAAAAAATACCAAAATATGCATCATCTATTCCAATTTTGTAGAAACTTGGCCAATGACAGATATGATGCCATAAAACTATACATACTAATCATGATGACAATCTTTAAGCCCAAGTGTAGATAGTGAGAATAAACAATAATGTCATCTACTATGTTGAATGGGAAAAAACATGATACTTAGTTATTATTGGGAATATCTATAGCTAAGGGAGATAGATTGATGAATTTTAGGAGGAAGGGGAGATGAAAAGCACTTCATTTACAATGCCACCGAAAAGTGATGATTTCTTGGAAAAAACATATCAAACACCTTTGAATATGGGTTACCAATGGAAAGTGAAAAGGGGAATGCCATAGTGTTTGAACAAAATAATTTCTCCCATAAACCTCCTAGAAGTCTAGAAAACATTAGATAAAATATTATAATTTGTCTTCATATTGAAATCTCCTAGAAGGAAACAAGATGACAAATCCTCTCAATAAACAAAATATAGTGATCCATCTCAACTTGAAATGGTAGAACAACTAACAACCCAAAGAAGATGCATCTCATAAGCTTATAAGATCACATGTTTGAAAGTAAGGAAAAAGGGAGCATCAAAGAAGAATGTGAATGGTGGAAGAAAATCAATGTGGAAGAAAATAAATATAAAGCATGTGAATGGTAGAGGAAGATCAGTCAAAAAGTTAAAAGTAATGGGTACCTTATAGCTCGTCCTAATGGTGTGAAAACTACAATATCAGATCCCTTCACTTTGTGGCTGCACGTACTTGCAAATCATATATTCTAGCATTCATCTTCTTGGATTAGTGATTAATGTTTCAAAGATATTAAGAAAAAAAATACTAAGAACAAATAACATGCCACAACATAATTTGCATTAAAGAAAATCTCATTGCACTATAATGGACAACTTGATGATGAAAAATTCAATAATAATGGAACAAAAATCATATCGCTAATGATGCTAAAAATTCCAAATGAAAAACCAAAAAAGTGTTCTCTTTCATTCTAATTTATGTTGTGGGTTTATTTTTTATTTCACACTCTCTTAGATAATATCTTGGTTTTTGAGTCATTCTCCACAAAATCAATAAAGTTATTTCCACTCAAAGGAATACATAATAGCTAATAATTGATAAGTATGATAACTTACTTTTGAACAAATTGTACCCATTATTTTCACATCGTAGCATCCATCCATTTATCATATATAAATACAAAACCTTATCATTAATCATACAAAGATGAGATAATGAAGTTAGCAAGCAACATGATAAGACAAGAAGCATGATCATCCAAGAATTATTATCATTGAGGAGATAAACAAATAGAGCATCAATTAGCAAACCAATATGCAATAAATGGTAATGTTAACAATGAAATATCAGTTAGCAAGCATGTCAAGATTATCACCTTACGTATTTCTCAAAGGAACATCATAATCACCCATAAATTATAACCATTACAAAACATATTGATTAGGAAGATTGAACATCAAAGGTCAAATTTTGTTACACCAGTCAAGTGTTCAAATGTTCACATCAAACAACATAAATGCATCCATAATTGTGTGTGTGTGTGTGTGTGTGTGTGTGTTTACATATGTATGTAGTTTCCTCATAGCAAATAGATAGTCACATTATCAACAATCAACAGGATATTGTCTTTATTACCACCCATGGAAGACTAATAAAAAATGACAAGTGAAGTGAAAAAACTAATCAGCAGCTATTAGTCATAACTATGCAAAGATAGTGACTAACCATTAAATGCCCATTTCTAAAAAGGAAAGGTTCTATCCCAACCTCGGCGCAAATATCCAATAAAAATGAGATCTATTATAAGAATCAATCCCATTCTGAAAGACATCATTGAATATTTCTTATCATCTATTTATCCGTATTGGACCGCTCAAGGGAGTACTTGCCTTTTGAAAATAAGTTTGCAAATACTAAAGGAAAGTAATCACGAAGACCCCACTATCTTGTATATTTCCAAAGACAAGGTAGACATAGCAATATCTTATAGCATCATATTATTTAAGTAGTATTAGTTGTAAATCATAATCTTTCTTTCTTATATTAATTGGTGGCAATTACCATCATTACAAGTTATCTAATCTTTGTAACTCAAATATCAAGCACTTTTTGTAATAAAATCAATAATATTTACGACTAGTTAGTTCAAGAAAATGCAGCCCGAACACTCAGCTCCAAAGGGGAACTTGTGTTAAGGACCTCAGATGGCATAGTCATGTGGTCTTCAAACATATCCACCCAAGATTTTCAAAGGATGGAGATACAAGAATTTTGGAATCTTATTCTCTATAACACCTCAAATGGGACCATTTGATAGTCTTTTCATTATCGAACGGATACCCTACTGTGAGGTCAGAGATTAAAGTTGGGACATAAGCTAATTGTAAACATTTCCACAAAGAATACAAGTGAAGAATGATTAGCAACAAAAAATATTGGAAGAATGTTTCTTGCGCTACACCACTATTGTCCATCCATGTGATGTAAAAATTCAATGCTATCTTTGCAACACCTTCCTAGTAAATGTGTACTTCAAATGGATACTATTAATTCAGATATTCAATATTTAAAATATATATATCAAAAATTATTATATTCTCACTAGTAATTAAAGATCAACATCTTTTGAACTCCTAGAAGAATCTACAAATCTATAGCCTCAAATCCCTAGCTACTATTTCCTCTAAAGTAAATGAAAAATCCCAAATGTGATTTAAAGAATATTTTACTTTATTTATGTTAAGGATATGATGAATAAGGTAAAAATATAGAAGTCCTATTATATGTAAAAAAAACTACAAAAGATGTCAAATGTGAGGCACATGATTAACTAATCCTTTAACAAAAAAAAGTACAAATCTATTAAAACAACAAGTGTCACATAGTGGCTTCTATTAGCCATAATTAGGTAGAGTAGATTTTAAAAAATATTTTGAATATAAAAATACTTATCATTCAAAATAATTTCAATATTTTTTGTTCAAACTATAAGATTACAAATATATTAGCTGTCAATGGGCCCTTGGTCTACCGGTGAATTTGAATGGCTCATAAAGAGCCCATGATGGATCAAGTCTTGCTAACTTGCAATACTATGACATCATAAGGGATGAGGCCAAGATCATGCACCAGGTGATTTTGATGTCATGGATACCCCTCAGTTCTTGGCTCTAAGCCAATGAGGTTTTAGACATGAGTCAGCCCATATTGGGTCCCTAAAAAGTATATGTGATGGTTCTTTATGTTTTCATGCATTAATACTTAATGTATATTTGAATTATATCATGAATTTTCAATGGAGTTTCCAAAAATATTCATAATATTTTAAAAAAATAAAAAATATTTTCAACATTGTATTTTCCAATGTTTAAAAAGAAAATAGAAAATATCATGACATTTAGAATGTTTCCAAGAGTTCCTATACATTGAGCTATGTTTTCATGTATAGTGAACAAGCATGAGGTGATGATGTGGTAGAAGCATGGACATTTACAAGTGAAAGAAATAAGTTTTGCATCCAATAAAATTGGAAGGCTTTTGCTATATGCACATTTTCAATGAACAATGTCAAAAACTTAGCCTTTTGTGAAATTGAATCTAGAACTAATTAGACTATATAATTTTAAGTAGTATTTTAAAATATAATGTGTACTTTAATATTAAATATATTTTATTATTTATAAATATATATTACTTTTTAATTTATTTTCCTAATCATTTTGAATGACTTATCTAAGACAAGTTAGAAATTCAAAAAATGACTATTCAATGCTTTTGTAATTTAATATAGGTTTCTTAAAAATAAAAATAATTATATAAATATCCATCATAATCTTTAATGTTAGACATAATGAATAAAATACACATTTTCTATTGTACACCATACAAAATAAAATATAATAATATTAAATGTATTTTCTCTATATCTGAAACATGGCCTTAGAATATATAGGCAATGAATTAGAAGTAAAATAATTTTTTTTTTATTTGAGAAAGTTAAAATCTTATATATATACCTTTAAAAATTAAAAATTAAAAATTAAAATTAAAATACTTAAATATGATTGGTTGAAAGAAAAAGATTATTCACTCATAAGTTAAATCAAATCAAATCGAAATAATAAGAATGTGATACTTATATTCACATAAATTAATCTATCTATATGCTAAAACAACTTATTGAAAAAATACGTAACTTCTTTATAACTTCCCCGTACCTCTTTCTTTTCATTTTTTTTATCATGGCTTATATCTCAGAGATGCAAGACTTGAGAACACCGCAAGTTATTACAACTTTTTAAACATCCGCCCATGATTTGCACTCGCATTCCACTCAATTTGATGATAACATACTCGGCTATGACTTTGTAATCGAATCCTTGTTGGTAGGAGTAATTTCTCCCACCATCCACAACCGTACAACAGTCCACCATCCAGCTCAACTCAGCCATCCACAATCAAGGAACTCTCCAACAGCGTCCACAATAAATTGCAGACAACTTAGCCGTCCAGCCCACTGTCCAACCCAAAAAGTAACAATCCATATTTAATATAATATAGCATGTTTAAAATGTTCTATGTGGATTCTAGAGTATTCTCAGATCTCTATAAATAGAGGGATTATGTAAAGATTTGAGTGTCAGATGTTTATCTGATCATGGTGGATCAGTAGAGCCCATTTTGGGTTTCTCATTGTGGATCATGAGTGGATGGAATGCTATAGCATTCTAAGGACTTGTAGCATTCTATGGATTTGTAATAGATTTTAGTTATGTTAATGAGTATGAAGTGTTGTAGCACAACTTGATGTCTTTGTGGTTTGCTTATTGATTTGAATGTTTATCATTGCATTCATGTTTGTGTTTGATCCACTCTATCCACCTCCTTCAAGTGGTATCAGAGCTAATGGAATATGATCCTAGAGATCGTGGAAAGCTCGAGAAGTTTAAAATCAATGAAGAGTGTTGTGGCATCATAGCCCAACAGGCAATGACATTTGAAGCTATCTTCTGCAAGAATAAAGAGAAGAACAAGTAAAGAGATTGCTATGAGAAACAAAGAAGCTCTGAAAAGAAGAAAGCCAAAGTTGAAGTGTGTTTAAGTTAGTGCTATGTGACACTATCATTCATAGATTAGAAGCATGTGGAGCATCTTTGTGCAAGGGGGAGTGCCAAAGAATGCATACACATGACATGGAAGATATTGATCATGGAAATTTTTATTATGTTTGTGTTTGAAATATGTGTTTTCGTTGTTATGCACTAGTTAGTAAAGTTAAGTTAGTTATCTTAGGTGTAATAAAAGGTGAGATGGTGTGCTAAAGCTTTTTTTCATAGTGCAAAGGTCTTTGTGTGTGCTGATTTGGAGTTTAAGTATTGGAATCTAGATGAGAAAATGTTTAAGGCTTTGTCATATCAAATGTGGTCATGTAATAGTAGATTTTTGAATTGATATCCCCCAATCAAGTGATGAAGATTGAATGAGAATGGCTTGTTAATAATCTATTGTAAGGGGTGCATTATCAGTTGTACCCAACACCCTAGAGTTTGACTGAATGTATTGATGAACCATGTATCTGAAAAGGATTCCTATAGAACTGGCGAGTACAGTGGTTGGGAAACCATGTATCTCGGTAGATGGATTTCTTTTTATATGGACTCAATAATTAGTTTGATGCAGATACAAAGGAGAAAGGCCCAGAGTCATGATAGTTTCCCTGTAGTGATGATTCATGGTCAATAGAACCAATGAATGCTTGGTTTGTAAACCATTGGAGTGCAAAGTTTATGGTGATCTTGAAACCATCTGTGTGATATTTGTGGAGTTCGTGGTGATCTTGGAACCACATCAAAATTGCATTGGTTAGGGGTACGCCATAAAACTCGAAGTAATTATAATGAGGGAAAACAATATAAATGTAGTAGCATTAGTGATAGAAATTAAGGGGGAGTGTTGGTAGGAGTAATTTCTCCCACCATCCACAACCATACAACAGTCCACCGTCCAGCCCAACTCAGCCGTCCACAATCAAAGAACTCTCCAACACTGTCCACAATAAATTGCAAACAACTTAGCCGTCTAGCCCACCGTCTAGCCCACAAAATAATAGTCCATATTTAATATATTATAACATGTGTAAAATGTATTTTGTATTCAATAAAGTTCATAGATCTCTATAAATAGAGGGATTATGTAAAGATTTGAGTATCAGATGTTTATTTGATCATGATGGATCAGTAGAGCCCATTTTGGGTTTCTCATTGTGGATCATGAGTGGATGGAATGTTGTAGCATTCTAAGGACTTGTAGCATTCTATGGATTTGTAATAGATTTCAGTTATGTTAATGAGTATGAGGTGCTATAGCACAACTTCATGTCTTTGGGGTTTGCTTATTGATTTGAATGTTTATCATTGCATTCATGTTTGTCTTTGATCCACTCTATCCACCTCCTTCAATCCTCACATTTTGCAAACGATTCCAAATGAGCATTATAATTTGGAGTGGCAAGTCTTGAACAAAAATGATGTCGACAAGAATGGTAAACAGTATATTAAAAATATAGAAGTTGTGGTTACTGCTCATGCCACTTGATATATATTTCTACCTACACCTTAAACAAAATACTTATGCACTCCGTTAAACATCTTCTTTGAAATTTTTTTCATAAATACGCGATATCATACATGCAATTTCTGCCATGCTATTTGCACTTTCTAATTTTCATAGAGTTTTAGTTTGGTTGAGTTTTAGAAAGTATATTTGCACTTGTGCAAGCTGTGTTTCTTACATATTTCCTATCATTCCTTGAATGGCTGATTTTATAGCTTACTATTTCATCTTATTTTATGGGATGGCTGCTATCTGTCTACCTCGGTCTTTACTCGCCCTATACTTACCACGATATGCAGATCTCCACAATGGAAAGTGGCAAATTGAGGTATCAATTTTTAAAGAAGTGATTTCGTAGGCATTGATCAATAAGTGAATTGGTTTAAAGGTTATATAATTTCTTTTATTTTTGTTTTTTTTTAATGGAAATTCAGCTTTTTCGTCGTGGCATGATCCCAACCTCATCACTTTTACATGTCGAGGGCCTTGCACTTAACAAGACTTGATCTCTGCTGGGCCCTTTATGAGCCTTTCAACTTCACTAGTAGACTAAGGGCCCTTTGACTTATTTTGTTTTTTAAGAAAGTTATGCAAATAATTAATTAATTAAGCTTAACTGTGATTAAAATAGAATTAATATGTTTGTTATGATGATGTTAACAAGGAATATATATTTGTAAAAATTTTGACATTTGATATAATATTAGTATATATTTTTGTACAATATATATCCATAATATCCATTAGTGAATAAATTTCCTCTTTTTATTATCAATCTAAAATAGAATGATAACGATATAAGTGTTATTCTTATTTATGAAAGATATCATAAATATTTTTAGTAAGCTCATCAACTTAAAGAGACATATCCTATAGTCAAAAAGGTAGTGTACAAAAATAAATTGTTTGCATAATTATATCGTTACTTTTGCAACAATCTATGCATAAAGATATGGAATAAAGACATCACTAAGATGAAAAATTATGCTTCAAATGAATATATATATATATATATATATATATATATATATATTGAAAAATATTGTAGGATGTGTTAGATCTGTTACTTAAATACTAGGCATGGTATTTGGATTCAGAAACTAGGTTCCAACACTAGGAATAATGGCCATTATGTTCCATAAGATAATTTATACCTTTATATACTATTTATAGGATGCCTAGGACAAGAATAAGACATGATGATGGTCATGTTTTTGGATGTGGTGCGAAAAAGAGGGAAAGTTGATCATATGCAAAATGGACTCATGCTTTAAAGGTAGACCACGAGAACCCCAAAAAAAATATTAACTCCCAAGTCATATATGAAATTTGGGATTTATCTGGATTGATTCATTCTAGGGTACCACCAACAAGAATTGTTCAACAAGAACAATCACATCACTCTTCATAGGTAGAAGCATTAAAAAGTCAAGAGTGTAGTAGGAGACCACCTCTTAGCCATGCAAAAAACCATAAGGAGATAGAAAGAGAGTTAGCATCAGTGCATCTTGATGTGCCACATGTTGTGCTGCCACAGAAATAGTAGATGATTATAGAGGCTTTAAAGTGGAAGGAGATCTATTTTGTGAGTTTCACAATTAAAGGCACCCACCTTTGTAGTAACCAAATATTGTGTACAAGATGATTCATGGCTTATTAGTCTTTATAAGTGCTTTGGTTTGTGTCTATACATGAGAAACCTAAAGGCATGCATTAAAATAAATTTGATGAGAGAAAAAAGATCCACATGGTGGTGTCAAGAGGAATGCAATCATTGTATCATTACTATGCTTACTTGCGAGATTGTTCTAGAAGCACTTAAATGTCAATATACATTAGAGAAATATAGATGGTATAGCATATAAAAAAGTTTCACACCCTTGAAAAATGAGGTGTGTTTGTGTCTCAATATGAGAGAATTTTTTTTGAGTTTCTTCAGTATGATGACTACCTTAAGGATCAAAGGATTCTTGTCAAAAAAATTATTTAGAGCCTAAATGTTAGAAGAAAAAGTCCCAAACATATGGCTAGACCAAAATCTTTGAGGCTGGCAATAGAGACAACCTACATTGTAGAGGATATAGAGGGAAAGTCGTATGAGGCACATGAACAATTATAAAACCTTATCCAAAGTACTCAGGATCATAGATTTTATAGATCCCTTTTTACTAATAGGGGGGATCTAAAACACCATACCTAAGATAAGATAATGATAAAAGATCCAAAGTCTTTAGCCTCAATAGGGTTATCAAGATGGCCCTAATAGGGCATGGTGTACACATGGGCCATATTGTAATCAAAATCCCTAAACATAGGATAATACACCTCCACGCTCATGATAAATCTTTTGGAGAGATTTTTATGGATCTTCAGAGAACAGTGGCTTGCAATTTAGTAGGAGATAGTTAGTGGAGGCTTATAAAAGATGTCCTTGTTATGTATATGGTGGAGTTAGAAATCTAGAAAATAAGTTTCCTCTTATATTTTTTGATTTAGGCAATCACATTGCCTCCTATATATAGATATTATAGGTCATCTATGACTAGCTCACATATGCTATTGAAATTTTCAATTCATTTACTTTGAGCAAAATCTATTAGGATTTTAGTGCCTAGATGTTGAAGAATGTATATAATGTATAAACTTCATCTTATGAGTTGGTTAGTATTGTTGAAGAGAATTTTTACAAGAAAAGATTATAAATAAAATAAGAGGGATAGTCCACAGAGAGAAATAGAAGACTTATGTGTAAGCCCAATCAGGAAGAATAAAACAAGATCAATTTATATGGAAATGTAAGAATATAAAAACAATATCAATGAATCTTTAAGTATTAACATGTGATCTAGAAGATATTTGTGTAACACTTTAGATTTGAGCTTTATTTTGTTTTCTTATCAATAACACTATTGTAATCCTTTAACATGGAAACTTGAATGTAAGTCCTTGTAAATCCTCTATCAAGTTTTCTTTCATAAATACATCTCATATCCTCTAAAAACATAGCCTTAATAGGCTTATATAATCCTAACATTTTCTATCCATTCCTAAAAGTACATTTTCTTGGAAAGAATAGTTGTAGCCTCTAACAAGGCATCCTTTTAATTAAAAGGAAAGATTAGTGGGTATATTAGTCCCACCATTATTTGTGTCCTCTTATCAAGGGTTTCCATTTACAAAGTCTTTGAGTCACTAATGTATGCATCTTTGTGTGACTTTTTATTCTTCTATCTTATTTGTTTGATGATTGTCCTTCTATTATAATAACATGTATATCGATTATTTGGAGTGATAGATCAAGTAACTTTTTGAAAGTTTATATTGATTTAGTCCCCCTCTGAGTACCAATTTAGTACTATAATTCATATCAAATAACAAACCCTAAAAGTGAAGAGATTAAAAACTCAAGGGAAGATATAATGTAGGATCATAGGCTAAAAAGATAACTCGATAAACCGTTTGACAACATTAAGGGTTTGAAAGATAATTTAAGAGTCATTGACTAAGAAAAAGAAACTTATTTATATTTAAAAATTCATTGAACATCTTGAGGAAAAAAGTGGATTTGATGAATTTGAAGAAGCAATAATTAAGTTCATGACTTGAAATGAGAAGCTAACCAAGAAAATAGTACTAATAAAGAAGAAATATGAGCATATAACATTAATAATGAGCACATATCAAGATAAGAAAGGTAATGCCAATCTAGAAAGAGATGAAGCCATTGGGGTACAAAAAGAAGCCAAGGAAGCTAGGCTCAAGGATCAACTTTTCCATTAGCTAAGTACTAATTTTTATCATTTGATATCCAATCATACATCATTTTTAATTGGATTTCAATGGTAAATAAATTGATTACCTTGGATTATAAAAAATGTCTTATCCTTTACAAGTATTTCATTTTATACATCTTGCATGACATCTCATTGCATTCTTCCCTTCCATAGTCTTATAGAAGTTGTGACCTTTTTGGCCTAAATTGGATGTTACTTTTGGATATTATGTTGATGTTGAAATTCCTTTATCCTTTATTATTTTCCTTAAGATTAAAAAATAAGAAATTATTTTCCATCTCAAAGGGGACCATAAACTTCCTCCTTATTGTATATTGTTCTATTCATTTCAAGAATGAAAGATATAGTACAGTAGTATAACACAAATTTCTACAAAGAGTTACTTTCCCTTCTTTTGGATTGGTTGAGTAGCATAACATAGCTTTCTAGAACATTTGTTGTATACTAAAAATTATATATCTTGTATCCATGATGTTAGATTAATTAGTTTGTGGGACGTCTAAAAAATTAATTTTCCTACATAAAAATTACCCTAATCCATCCATGAGGTACAAAAATGAAAACTTTCTATAATTTGCAAGGTTTTCAGAGGATTGAATATTAGGTACACACACCTGCTAGATCATTCCAATTCTATCTTTCATTTGTTTCATAATAAGATACACAAATTTTACTAGGTGGGGCAATTAGATCCCCTTTTTTATTCTCTTTCTCTCTCTCTCTCTCTCTCTCTCTCTCTCTCTCTCTCTCTCTCTCTCTCTCTCTCTCTCTCTCTCTCTCTCTCTCTCTCTCTCTCTCTCTCTCTCTCTCGACAAGGACTCAAACTCAATTGGGTGATTCATTGTTTCCTTTTCTCCTTACTCTTAATGAGATCATTCAATGCATTTGATATACTTTATTGTGAGTTTGAGTTCATCTAATAGTCATAGTAAAGTGAGGGATAAATGTATTTTCTTAAAAAGTATATAATTTATATGTACAACCTTTTATCCATCCCTTTAGGATTTATTTATCTCCTAGGTCTATGGATAAATTTATACATGAACTGTTATTATTCCTTGAATTTCTATCTATTTCTAGTTGTTTATTTTTTATCATCATGATACTTGTGCACATCTTGAGGCACATATAGACTCAAGTAAGGGATGAATTCATCTCTTACCCTTGCATAAGGGGTGATATCATCTCTTACCCAATGGTAAGAAACTATTTTGTACTTTACTCAAGCTAATTTCCCTTATATCTCAAGATAATTGTAGGTATCTCAATTTATTTCCCACCCAATGCAGTTATTGATTTTGGTTTTCATTTCTATGTGAATATACAAAGAGAGGTTCACATACTTCATTTGGACACCATTACACTTTCAAGAGATCCCTTTCAGTGTAGGAGCACTCATAAAGACAAAGATCCATTAAAGTCATCATCCATACAAGAAATTTTTCAAAGTGTATTAATGGAATTTAGGCTAGATGAGAATTGGTTTATTGAAGGCCCAAAATTACATAGATCTTACATTTCCTCCTCAAAATATTGCTTCTTTCATCATAGAATATAGTTTATTTTTTCATAAAGGAAATAAAATCTATAAAATCACTCCTTCAAAACTAATATTGAAATTGTAAAGTTTTCAATTAGCCTATTGAAAATCAAGTCTTGGTGAGTGCAAAGGTTGCCCCTACAACCAATTGCAACAGCGAATTTTATTTTTATTTCTTGGAAGTTCAATGTTGGAGGTTTACATTCAGAGAGATTTGATTCATTAAAACTAAAGTTATATACAATTAAGTGCACATAGAAAGGTGCTGAATATAATGAAGAAATGGACAATAGTTAAATGTCTTTTGTGAGAGAGTCAACACTTTCCCTAAAAACATAATCATTAATAAATCAATTAGAATGGATAGTGACAAACATTAGATTTTTAAAATATAAAAAATAATCTATAAATTAATGTTTTAGTTCAAATAATTAAATAGAATGAATTATACTGCATGGTAAAAATATTAAGAAAATTTCATTTAAAATATAAATTACTGTCAATAGGTCTTTGACTAGCCAAATTCAATGGCTCACAAAGAGCCCATGAAAAATCAAGTTTCCTTCAATGCAAGAACCGAACACCATAAAATTAAAAATTTTATTTAAATATATATAAAGTATTATAAGAATTTTAATCTTATTAGTAAAATCATCACTGATAATTACTAAACATCATTTGATAACCATTCTAAAATAAGATTTACTGAAATGTTTTACAAGACATATTAGACGTGCTGAGCTAATACAACATCATCAGATGAAGTTGTAGAATAGCAAACACATTATCAGATGCAACTTTACATTAGTAAACGATCAGCAGAAGAAAACATAAAACACATTATATGTCAGATGCAACTTTTTAGGAGTCACCGTTGAGAGTGACCAACACTTAGCCTTCATTTATGCACCCTTCTCTTTCTCCAAAATTTGAGTAATTTAGAAAACTACAAAATATAAGAAATGAAGTGTTAATATCTTCAAAGAGAGAGATCTTTTTAAGGTAATTACTCAAAGGATATGAATAAAAAAAGCATGAATATATTACTTGTGTGGGTTTTGAGTAATCATCCTTGCCAGCAACTGGTTTGCATTCCAATGCTTTTATCTCTTCCATTTGCAAAGAATCAGAGCCCTCGATTTTTTGGGAGGAATAAAGAGGCTCCAATTCAACTTCCTTTTCTGAGATTTTTTGATTGTCATGATGAGTACCATTCCAGCCTTCAATTTGTCTTCCTTCAATCTTATTTTGCATGTTGGAGATATTATAAACTCCTCCATTGCAATTACCATCTTCCATCTTTGATATGTAGATCATCATGAATACTAACAGGACTGGAGGAAGGCAAAAAAACCATCCAAGAATGCACATAGACAATAATAAAATGCTAATACTTTTTAAGCATGAAGTACAGTACATATCCTCCACCAAACTTGTGCTCACAAATTTCTCAAGGTAAATTCTCATGTACACAATTGAAAATCTCCTGCTAGAAAATTCTGTTATGCAATCCATTTATGCTTTGAAAATGCTACACTTTCGATTCACTAGACAGTTTTCATTTGTAGTCTTGTGAAACAGGTGTAAGGAAGAAAAGGTGCATGGAATCCCTTCCTACGCTAATCTTTGAGAGGACGATTATGCAAATTCAACTAACTATTGCAGAGATCTCAAGAAATGCATAATAACATAATCAAAATAACAAAGAACACATAACACAGTGATTACCATGGGGAAACCCTTCCGAGAGAAAAATGTAGCCTCCAAAACTCGCACAATGTATTATCAAACCAAGATGATTACAATACACTTGCAATGCAAGTTCTTACAGGAGCACATCACTACAACTCAAACTTTAAGAGACTCCTCCTAGCACCAGTCTTGAAAACTAAACTCAATAACAAAAACAGCTCCCCAAGCCCTCCTTTTATAGTGATTTTACAACCTGGAAACCACTTGTGATTTTACAAAACCATGAGCAAAACTATCATGAGAAATGTTACTCATTTTTGACATTTACATTTCCAATATGGAAAAAAACTAGGTTAAAATAGCAATCACATCCACAATTTTGTCTCTTACTCTAGACCCCAATAAAAGTCACAAAATGAGTAATAAAAGCTCTAAAACTGACCTACCTATATTCTACTATGGACAATACTAATTTTTGACAACTCATTAACCAATTTCCAATGTATAAACAAGTGGAAAACTTCTACAAACAAATTCTAAAATTTTCCAAAAGAAGATTGCAAGGTTGAGACACATGTTTTGAACATTCTCCCACTTGTCAAACACCTTGCAAGAGTCAGGAGATCCAAAAATATCATGGACTTAATTTTTAGGGGCTGAGAGGCCCATAGACTCTCAATACCATCTTAATTTCTCTATGCTTATGGGCTTAGTTAACGCATCAAGAACATTCACCAAAGTCTCTACTTTTTCCAGCTTCACATTGTCATCCTCAATCATATCTCTCACAAAATGATATTTTACATCAATGTGCTTGGTCCTCGCATGAAAATTGAGGTTCTTTTCTAGGTAGATTGCACTTTGGCTATCACTATAAATTGTCACTATACCCTATTTGAGCTCTATATTTGAACACAATCTCTTTAGCTAGATGGATTCTTTGCAGGCATGAGTAGCTTCCATATACTCTACCTTAGTAGTCGACAAATCAACCATAGCTCGTCGCTTACTCATCCAATTGATTGCACCACCAAATAATGTAAACACATATGCACTAGTGGATCTTCTTCTATCAACATCACCGGCCCAGTCTAAATCGACATAGTCTCGAATATCTAAGGAATGCTCATTTCCTATTCCATGAAAACATATTGAGTACTCTAAGGTACCCCACATGTATCTAAAAAATCTTTTTACTACATCCCAATGTGCTCTTCCTAGATTAGACATATAATGGGAAAGTGCTCCCACTACTTGGGCAATGTCTGGTCTTGTACAGAACATAGCATACATAAAACTTCCAATAGCACTCTAATATGGTACTTGACTCATCTCTTCCATCTCCAATGGGCATGTAGGACACTATGAGCTAGAAATCTTTGTTCCCATAGTAAGAGGAACACTCAATGGTCTTGAATCCTACATATTAAACCTTTTCAAAATACTACCAACATACTTACTCTGGCCTAGCCAAAGCTTTCTATTTTGTCTATCTCTTATAATCTTTATTCTGAGAATGTGCCTAGTTACACCAAGATCTTTCATTTCAAACTTTATCAAGAGTTGAGATTTTAACCCTGCAATCAAACCTTTTCCTTTGCCAATAAACAACATGTCATTGACATACAAGGTAATAACCAAGAAACCATCACCATCAAATTTTAAATATATACAATGATCAAATTTAGATCGTACAAATCACAAACTCAACACAAATGTATCAAATTTATGGTACCACATCCTAGAACTCTATTTTAAACCATACAAGGATTTCTTCAATTTATAGACCAAATGACTTTTACCTTTCACCACATAGTGCTCTAGCTATGACATATAAATTTCTTCCTCCAAATCTCCATGAAGGAAAGCAGTTTTCACATCCATTTGCTCGATCTCTAGATCATAAACTTCTACAATAGAAAGCAAAAATCTAATGGATTTCATTTTGACTATTGGAGAAAAAATCTCACCATAATCTACTCCCTCAACTTGAGAGTAACCTTTTCTAGGCAAATGTGCTTTATACTTCTCAATGCTTCCATTTGAACTCATCTTTCTTTGGAACACCCATTTACAACCAACAAGCTTCCATCCTTTAGGCAATGCTACAAGGTCCCATGTATGATTCCTCTTAAGAGCTACCATTTCTTCATCCATTTCTATTTTCTAGGATTGTGAATCATTCATACCAAGAGCCTTTTTTACACATCTCGGTTCATTAATGTTAGCATTCAATCCAAATATGCATCTCCAGTCATTAGGAGAATACCCATACCTTTTACGTGGTTTCCTTTGTCTAGTAGATCTTTGAACAAGATCTGGTTCAGGCTCATGATTAGGTTCTCCCTCTTCCTCTGATGATTTAGAACTTGTAGAGCTTTCTTCAACATCTCGTCTTTCTAAGGGCCTCAATTCAACTTTCTCAGGTGTACCAAGAAGTTGAATCACATTTTTCTTTTCTTCAATATATTCTAGCTACATTGTAACAAAAGAAGGCTTAGTTTCTCTAAAAATAACACTTTTGAAATAAAATACCTTTTATGCTACAAGATCCCAAAGCTTGTATCATTTCACACCATAACTATATTTTATGAAGATACATTTGACAGCTTTGTTGTCAAATTTTGTTCACTTCTCCTTTGGCACATGAGCATATGCCTCACAACCAAATACTCTTAGATGTCTAAGTGAAGGCTTGTGGCCCAACCATGCTTCCATTGGCATCTTATCAACAAGAGTTGATGTAGGAGACCTATTTATTAGGTAGCAGGTAGTGGCTATAGCTTCAACCCAAAAATTTTTTTTTAGTCCAACACCACTTAGGATGCTCCTAGCCTTCTCCATTAGGGTCTTATTCATTCTTTCTGCAACTCCATTCTACTATAGAGAATATAGAGTTGTCTTCTCTCTTTTAATACCACAATCTTTAGAGAATGTTTTAAAATCATTGGAGCAAAATTCACCATCATTATCAATTCTCAAACATTTTATTTTCTTTCTAGTCTATAATTTAACCATTGCTTTAAATTCTTTGAAATGATTGAAAACTTCAGCTTTACTCCTAATGAAATAGACCCATGTTCTTCTACTGAAATCATCAATGAAAGAAACATAATAAACTGATTTACCAATAGAAGGAACATCAACTGGATCAAATACATCTGAATGGATTAGATCCAAAATACATGAAGACTTATGAAACTCGAGTAAAACTGAATATAGTTTTTTTTAACATAGATACAATGCTCACAAAAATCAAATTCAAGATTGCAGTCATTTAACCCATCAACAAGGTTCTTATTTTTCAAGGTCCATAGGCCCTTCTCACCTATGTGGTTGAGACTCTAGTGCCATAACATGGTCCTCTCTGTAGAAAACTTTGATTCGGTAGATAGAACACCTTTGGGTACCCAAAAACCATGACCATCTATTGAAAAAGAAATCTTCTCCTTCTCCAACCGAGTAGTCCTTTTTACAATCTTATCAGATGTATTATTGTACTCAACTGTGTGTGCATCAAGATGGTATAGTGTACCCAATTTACTTCCTATTTCTATTACCATAGAACCTCTCACCATTTTTACACCTACTTTAGAAAACTATATATGCACACCTACATCTATTAGCTTACTAATAGATGACAAATTCCTTGCCAGTCCAAGGATATCCAAGACATCATCAAATCTTCTAATTCTACCATCAAAAATTTTTACATGAATACTTCCACGACCAACAACGTCAAGTACTGAGTTATCACCCAAATACACCTTACCACCATCAAAATTTTCATACTTACTAAACCAGTTTCTATTAGGAGTCATGTGGAAAGATGCACTTGAGTCTATTAACCATGCATTTTCACCTGCATGAGTGGCCAAGGTGGTGACTAAAGAATCTCCATCTTCCTTCTCAGACTCAAAATTAGAATCTTGCTTCTTCTTCTTCTTTTTCTTCTCCTCTTTGCAGTCCTTTCGAAAGTGTCCAGGTTTGCGACAATTCCAACAGAGTGCCTTGGACTTACTAGGAGATTTTGATCTCCCTTCATTTTTTGAATTAGAATTGCCATGTTTCTTTTCATTCTTGCCTCTTTCTTTTGGTCTTTCGCGAACACTTAAAGCCTCTTTGGCATTCAAAGAGACCTTCCTTCTCATCTCTTCAAAAAGTAGAGAACCAACAACGTCCTCCATCTTCAAGACAACTAAAATGCTCCCTATAGTCATCACAAGACTATCCCATGAGCCTGGTAATGAACTTAGCAAGATTTGACACCTTTCTTCTTCATCCATTGGCACCCCTACTGAGGTCAACTGAGTCACCAACATATTAAAGCTTTCCAAATGCTCAAAAATTTGTCCACCTTCTTCCATTCTCAAGGAATACAATTTTTTCCTCAAGAAACTTTTATTCACAAGGGATTTTTCTTGATAGATCTCACTTAGATTTTTTCGAAGCTTCTCCATAGTAGGTTCTTCATGGATATTAATCAGAATCAAGTCTACAAGATACAATTTGATCAAACCTTTAGCTTTTCTATGGGTGACATCATATTGTGTGGCTAATGTCAGATCTGTGGGCCTCAACTTGTTCTCATCAATCGCATCCCATAGATCCCAATCAATCAATAGATCTTCCATCTTCAGCTTCCACATCTCAAAGTTTATGCCATAAAACTTTTCAACATCAATTCTCCCTGACATTGTTGCCATCTTATCAATCTTTCACATAGAAATAAAATACTCTACACAAGCTCCCACTCAAACCTTGGTTAGCTCAAAAAATCCTGTACCCAACAAATAGAAAAAAAACTAGCCAGACTCTGATACCACTTGTAAGGAAGAAAAGGTGCGCAGAATTGCTTCCTACACTAATCTTTGAAAGGACGATTATGCAAATTCAACTAACTATTGTAGAGATCTCAAGAAATGTATAATAACAAAATCAAAATAACAAACAACACATAACACAGTGATTACCATGAGGAAACCCTTCCGGGAGAAAAATCCCACCCTCCAAAACTCGCACAATGTATTATCAAATCAAGATCATTACAACACACTTGCAATGCAAGTTCTTATAGGAGCACATAACCACAACTCAAACTTGAAGAAATTCCTCCTAGCACTAGTCTTGCAAACTAAACTCAATTACACAAACACCTCCCCAAGCCCATCTTTTATAGTGATTTTACAACCAAGAAACCACTTGTGGTTTTACAAAAACATGAGCAAAACTATCATGACACATGTTGCCCATTTTTGACATTTATATTTCCAATATGGAAAAACAACTAGGTTAAAATAGTAATCCCGTCCACAATTTTGTCTCTTAGTTTAGACCTCTATAAAAGTCACAAAATGAGTCATCAAGGCTCTAAAAATGACCTACCTATATTCTACTATGGACAATATTTATTTTTGACAACTCATTAACCAATTTCCAATGTATAAACAAGTGGAAAACTTCCACAAAAAAGTTCTATAATTTTCCAAAAGAAGATTGCAAGGTTGAGACACATGTTTTGAACAACAGAGAGGAGAGATTGTGTATCTTTATACATTTCAAAATTGCCAACTTCAGGGCTGCTGATTTGGAAGTGCCACAATTGATTTTGTGTCATTGTTGACTTCATGGATGAATGTTTTCATTGTATTTGAATTTCAAATTTGAATTCTTTTCTTTTTAAAACTAATTTTTAAATTGTAGATTTATAATGCAAAATATTGATATTCACATGATCTTTTTCTTCTGCCATAATAAACCCTTTTCACCATATTTGGGCACCAAAATTTTAAAGTTAATTTCTAAATTAGGTTAAAATTAAAGGTGGTGTAGTAGGGTGTAAGATTAGGCTCTATCGATTTAGTTTTTCTCTAAAACACCAACATTTCCAAATTTCTACCCAACAAAACTCCATTATGATAAAAATTTATTTCTAGAATGTTGAAAAAGTATCTCAAAAATCTAACAAATTCAAATTTTAGATGAATTATTATTATGGGTTGTGATTAATTATTATTATTATTTACAAATCTAGAATAGACTCACAAAATCATTTCCAAAGACACATAATTTACCACTTTGCGGTAGGCTCTTTCCTATGATTTAATTATTATTTTTGCAATGAATTAATTGTAATAGTAGAAATATAGAGATAGAGAGAAGTGTATAAATATGTATCATAGAGAGATAAATAAAGATGAAAAAGAGATAACTATAGAAATATCCATAGAGAGATATGTATAAAGGAAAGAGAAGAGATAGATATAGAGAGACATTTTTAGATAATGATATAGAGTGATAGAGATAAATAATTATTAATTATTAGAATGTACATATACATAGGGTGAAGGGGAGAGAAAGAGTAGGGGAGGGGGAGAGAGAGGGAGGAAGGGGGGAGTGAGTAAAATTAAAAAAGCCCCAGCTCTAAATTTGTTGCCATTCTGTTGGCCAATAATTTTTAGTTGTCTTCAAAGATGTGCCCTTCCACCTTGAAAGAAGACCATGAGATGGATGGTATTCCTTATTCTTCAACAGTTGGGATTTTAGTGAATGCAATGGTTAGCACGTGACCAGATCTTGCTCACGCAGTGGGAGTTGTAAGTGGTTTTATGAGTAATCTAGGTAAAACTCACTGGCAAGTAGTTCATAGGAATTTTCAGTATTTATGAGGCAATTTTAACACTAAGACCCCTTATATTTACGAATATGTTGATTCTGATATGGTTGGGGATTTTTATAAAAAAGAATTCTACAATGGGCTATGTTTTTACTTTTATCAGAGCAGTGATTAGCTGGACTTCTCATAACCAACAAGTTGTTGCTCTTTCTTCTACTAAGGCAAAATATATTGCTCTTATTGAGGGGGCTAAAGAGTTGACATGGTTACATTGATTATTTGGAGAGCTAGGATTTCAACAATCTAACTTTACTCTATTTTCTAATAGCAAGAGTGCTATTCATTTGGCTGAAAATTCAGCTTTCCACAATCATACAAAGCATATAGAAACCATATTTACCTTCATCCATCATCTTGTTGAAGAGGGAAGGCTAAACTTAGAGAAGATACATCGATTAATCTAGTTGATGTGTTTACAAGAGTTGTACCTTGAGAAGTTCAAATTCTGTAGAGCTTCTCTCGGTATTGTCACAACATAGCCATAAGAATTCCAAGTAGTGGCTATCTCTGTGTAGCACTGATGGACTTCAAGTGGAAGATTGTAATGGTTCTGAAAAGGGAATTTGTAACAACTTTGAATGTGTAGTTGAATCATTGTCAACTCTTCCTCTTCTTAGCCATTTCATCTTCCATTGAATGTTACTGATATAGAATAGAAATGATAGTTGATGATGCTATGAACATTTTAACTTGTTATTCATTTGAATAAAAGAAATTCCTTTGTTGAAGAGTGGATGTAGTCCACATTAGCTAGATGAAACAATACAAACTCCATGTCCACTCTTGCATCTTTTGATTCACTATTAGTTTCCAGTTTTAGTTTCTTTTTTGTATTAGCTAAAAATTGCCCAAAAATTAAACTTCCAAATTGTGCAAACATTATTTAATTTTGTAAATAAAAAAGTGAGAAATTGTGTACATGAACAAATTTAGACCTTACACTCCATCAACATATCCATTAATAATGGGTAAATATCAAAGATTGAAGGTACTCATTTCTAACAGTTAATTTCTAAAATATATAAAGTCACTTCTTCAAAACTAATATTGAAATTGAAAGTTTTTAAATTAATATATCAAAAATAAAGTCTTGGTGAGTCAACCAATTACAACAATAAATTTTATTTTTATTTTTTAGATGTTCAATGCTGGAGGTTTACATTCAGAAAGATTTGAAACATTAAAACTAAAGTTATATACAATTAAGTGCACATAGAAAGGCATTGAATAGAATGAAGAAATGGATAGTAGTTCTATTCTATGCCTTTTGTGATAGAGAGAGTCAAAACTTTTCCTAAAAATATAATTATCAATATCAATTAGAATGGATAATGACAAAAGTCAGATTTTAAAAATTAAAAATATAATCTATAAATTAATTTTTTAGTTCAAATAATTAAATAGAATGAATTATACTTAATGGTAAAAATATTAAGTGTTTATAAATATTAACATTTCATTTAAATTATAAAGTACTGTCAATAGATCTTTGGACTAACAAAATGGTTCACAAAGAGGCCATGAAAAATCAAGTTTCCTTCAATGCAAGACTGAAACATCATAAAATAAAATAGTTTATTTAAATATATATAAAATGTATTATTTAAATTTTAATCTTATTAGTAAAATCATCACTTATAATTACTAAAAATCATTTGATAACCATTATAAAATAAGATTTGCTGAAATGTTTTACAAGACATATTAGACGTGTAGAGCTAATATAACATCATCAAATGAAGTTGTAGAATAGCAAACACATTGTCAGATGCAACTTTACATTAGCAAATGAGTAGTAGAAGAAAACATAAAAAACATTGTATCTTAGATGCAACTTGTTAGGAGTCATCGTTGAGAGTGACCAACACTTAGCCTTCATTTATGTTGTCTCTCTCTCTTTCTCCTAAATTTGAGCAATTCAAAAAATTGCAATATATAAGAATTGAAGTGTTAAAATCTACAAAGACAGAGATCTTTATAAAGTAATCATTCAAATGATACGAATGAAAAAAACATGAATATATTACTTATGTGGGTTTTGAGTCATCATCCCTACCAGCGGCTGGTTTGCATTCCAATGCTTTTATCTCTTCCATTTGCATAGAATTAGAGCCCTCAATTTTCTAGGAGGAATAAAGAGGCTCGAATTCAACTTCCTCTTCTGAGATTTTCTGATTGTCATGATGAGTACCATTCCAACCTTCAATATATTCTCCTTTAGTCTCATTTTGCATGTCAGATATATTATAAACTCCTTCATTACAATTACCATCTTCTATCTCTGATATGTAGACCATCATGAATATTAAGAGGGGCAAAGGAAGGCAGAAAAACCATCCAAAAATGTAGACAGACAGTAATAAAACACTAAGACTTTGTAAGGATGAAGTTGAGTACATATCTGTGAGAAATATTAAAATAAATTCACACCTTTTAATAATTTTCACTTGGCACAAACTATTTTCGAGTGTCAAATTTACTCGGCACCTTAATAAATCGAGTAGCAGGAATGTACTAAGTGAGCTCAGTAGATGAAGAACAACTCAATAGCAATAGATGCCGAGTGAACTTGGTAGCCACTATAGGGTTGAGCTCGGTAGTGTGATTACCGAGTGAACTTGGTAGCCACTAGAGAGAGGAGCTCGGAAGAAGAAAAAGCCAAGTGAACTTGGCAATAACTATAAAGTTAAAAACTCAAATAAAGAGCAAAATGAGTGACAAAATTTCAATGTGAGTATTACCACCATTAAAAACTAGAGAACCCAAGGCTTAAAATATTCAACAAAAAACTTCACAAATGCAATGAACATGAAGGAATGGAATCACATATGCTTGCTATTTAACTTTGATTGAACCTATTACAAAATCTGGGAGCATATGGATTCTACCAAAAAATCCTAAAATAACCCTGAAACTGGTTAAAATTCAAATTTCATAAACTTTAAACTTGCAGCTCTAATGGTTGCATACAATGGTGCCTAGAGAAAACACTACTTCATAGGACACACTCAACAAAACAATAAACTTATAGAATGATAGGTAGAAACACGTGCAACTATAGGCATGACAATGATTCCTTGTATCTCTAAAACAACCAATCTGCTAATCACTTCCTTTCCTCTTTTTGTGCTATGCAACTCTCTAATCTTCTCTTCTTCACCTTCACTCTATCTACGGGTCGAAAGGAAAAGAACATTCCTTTTTTGTCTTCTTCAAAAAATGTTTTCCCCCTCATTTGCAAATTTGAAAACTCACCTAGCTATAATAAATGTTTATGACTGTTGTGCAGGTCGTCAGGGATGGTAGGTGGGTGTTTGGCTCCACGAGAAAATGTTAACTACATTTAATATTTCAACACTCCCCCTTTGTCCCGAGCCAAACAAACAAGGATCATTGTTGATCCAAATCAACTACATCAAGACACTCTCGTAGGTGTACAAAACTTCCAATCCCTAATGGCTTGGTAAAAATGTCTACTAGTTGTTGCTTAGACTTAAAAAATTCTACTTTGACATCTCCATTCTCCACCAACTCTCTGATGAAGTGATATCTGATCTCTATATGTTTGCTTCTCTCATTGAAGACTGGATTCTTGGATAATGCAATTGATGAGATGTTGTCACAATAAATTGTGATTCCATCCTCTTTCCTTTCATTCAAATCTATCAAGATCATCCTTAACCAAATAGCTTGATATGCTAATGCATTTGCAGCTATATATTCAGTCTCTACTATAGATTGAGCAACAATAGATTGCTTCTTGGATGCCGATGAAATTGCACCTGATCCCATATGAAACATGTATCTAGAACTTCTCTTCCTATCATCTATACTTCTAGCCCAATCACTATCAGTATAACCTATTAACTTAAATTCATTTGATGTAGTATACAAAATTCTAAATCCCTTGGTACCATTCACGTACCTTAGGATCCTCTTTCTCGCTTGGCAATGGGAATCCTTTGGTGTTTCCATAAATTTGGAAATCAAACTTACTGCATGCATCAAGTCTAGTTGAGTTGTAGTCAAGTACATTAAACTTCAAACCATACTCTTGTCTAGTGTTCGATCCACTCTTCTTGCTGGAGTCTTCCTTTCTCAACTTCAGACCTATTGCTATTGGTGTGGGTGTTGCCTTACTATTCTACATTTGGAATCTCTCCAAGATCTTCCCCGCATACTTTTCTTGAGAGATGAAGATACCATCATGCATTTGTTTTACTTCTATGCCTATAAAGTATTTTAAGAGACGTAGGTCTATCATTTCAAACTCATTTTTTATGGTCTCTTTGAACTCACCAATTTGAACTCACCAATTAGATCTTTGTCATTATGAGTAAGAATCAAATCATCTACATACAAGACAACAATCAACACATTTGCATTTGTTGCCTTGATGTAGAGAATAGGCTCACCATTGCTTTTGCTAAAGCCATTGCTCATCAAATATGAGTCAATCCTATTGTACCATGCCCTTGGAGCTTTCTTAAGCTCATAAAGAGCTCTTTTCTATCTATATACTTTATTCTCTTCATCTGCTACCTCATAACTAGGTGGCTACTCCACATATACTTCTTCTTTCAATATACCATTTAGGAAGGTAGACTTCACATCCATTTGATATACCTTCCATTTGTACTGAGCTGCAATTGCTATGACAGTATGCATGATTTCCATTCTTACAACCAGGGCATATGTCTCATCATAATCTCTACCATATTGTTGTTTGTAGCCCTTGACTACCAACCTTGCCTTATGTCTATCAATCTTTCGTTCAGCATTGCATTTGGTCTTGTAGACACATTTCACTCTAATCACTTGCTTCTTGAGAGGAAAATTAGTTAGTTCCAATGTCTCATTCCTTTCTATAGCATCTATCTCCTTATCCATGGCTTTACACCATTTCTTCTCCTTAACAGCTTCTTCAAAATATATTGGATCACTATGAGAAAATAATGCAAAATTAACACTCTCATCATAATCTTCATACCTTTCATCTTGGTATATCTCCCTAAGACTTTTGGTCTTTCTTGGTAATAGGGAGGAGAGTGTGGGATCAGAATCTTCACTACTACTACTTTGCTAACAAGCTCGGTCTTCATTGTTACTCAGCACTGACACTCGGTCATGGCTAGAGGTGCTCGCCAATGACTGAAGTTGCTTCCCTTTTCTTCTATCTGCTCCTTCTTCTTGCTATTTATCAGCATCTTCTTCACTTATAATTGCACTTTACTTGATGCACATACCCTATGAAGATGCACTTCACACCTTTGTCATCCAATTTCTATCTTTTCTCTTTAGGCACATGTGCATATGCAACACATCCAAACACCCTTAGGTGTTTAACTATTCATCTTCTTTGTGACCATGCTTCCATTAGAATTCTGTCATGGACTACCTTTGTAGGACATCTATTAATTAAGTAAACTACTGGTTCCATAGCCTCTCCCTAAAATTCAGTTGGGAGACCTTTCTCTTTCATCATGGTCCTTGCCATTTCAATAATGGTCCTATTCTTTCATTGAGCCACTCCATTCTACTATGGTGTATAGCTGGCTGTGAGGTCTTTCTTTATACCATGTTTCCTGCAATAATTTGCAAAAGAATTAGAGGTATACTCCCATCCTCTATCTAATCTTAGGACTTTGATATAGTGACCACATTCTCTTTCAGCCTGGGCTTTAAATTCTACAATTTTTTTTAAATGCTTTAGATTTATTCTTTAAGAAATGCATCCATGTCCTACGACTGAAATCATCAATGAATGTCATGAAATAAGTACTCCCCCTAATGGAAGTAAATTTCATAGGACTGACTAGGTCAGTATGCACTAACTCTAATGGATATCTAGCCCTCCTAGAATTTCCAGAATTAAAGGGAAGCTTATGTTGCTTAACCAAAATACAAGCCTCACACTTGTGACATGAATTTCCTATATGTGGAAAACCTTCTACCATTCTTTTATTTGACAACAAATTTAAACTAGCATAGCTTAGATGACCATACCTAAGGTACCATATCCATGAGGGCTCTTCACTCACACTCCTTAGAGTTGATTGTGTGGGAGGTGTAGCACCAACTTGAGATGAGAAACATGTCTCTATCTTCAAGGGAAACATTCTGTTCTTTTTCATTTGAACTACTGCAACTAGGTTCTTGCTCCCATCCTTTTCATGAATGACAACATGTCATTCTCCATCAGCACTTTGTATCCATTTTGAATGAGTTAACAAATGCTCATCAGATTGTGCTTCATACTAGGGGTGAAATACACATTTTCTATTTCCTTTTGCTCACCTTGCTTGGTGCGGACCATAATAGATCATTTTGCCCACTACTGGTAGGGTTCCATTGTTACCCATTTTAATCTCAGATTTGAAGCTCTTGTCAATGAATGTAAACAAGGTTTCATTACCACTCATGTGGTTGATACATCCACTATCAAGGTACCAAACCTCAGAGCTTCCTTCTTCACAAACATTACACATGATGAAGGTAGTTGCATTCTTTGCACTTCCCATGTTCACATCAGCCACATTTTCTTGTCTTGATTGATCATTTTTCTTCTTCCATCATTCACTTGCATAATACCCAAATTTATGATAGTAGTAGCATTCTACATTACTCCTATTTGAGTTGTAGTTTTTCTTAACTCCTCTTGAAGTATTTTGTGAGCTACTTACTCCATCTACTCTTTCTGAGATTTCTGTTACAACAGTTCTTTCTCCTCCATTTCCTTCGCCTCTACCTCTAGAGTTTCTACCTGAGCAATTTCTAACTCTCCCCCTTCCTCTTGGATTTGACTGAGCCTTGAATGCTTGCTCATCAGAAGAAGAAGATGTAGATCTATTAATCCTATGCTCATGGGTTTGAAGAGTACCCATTAACTCTTCGATTGTGAAAATAGTGAGGTCTTTTGCCTCCTCTATGGTCATGACCAAATTGTCATATTTATGAGATAAATTCTTCAATATCTTTTACACTATCCTCTGCTCTTGATAGTCTTCTCCATTTGATTTTAGTTGATTAATAACATTGGAGTTCCTTGAACTAAAATTTGCAATTGATTCATTTTACTTCATCTAAAGGTTCTCAAACTCCCTCCTTATATTTTGTAGCTTTACTATACAGACTTTATCAGTCCCTTTGAAGTTCGTCTCAAGGATATCTCATGCTTCCTTTGCATAATTTGCTGCTGCAATCTTTGGAAAAATTGTCTCTATCATTGCTGCTTTAATCAAACTTAATGGCTTAGCATCCTTCCTCCTTGACTCTTTCAAATGATTCTTTTGTGCATTTGTCAAGGTAGCATATTGAGCTGGGTCTGTTACATCATTGAACCCATTAACTAAAAAATCCCACAAATCATTAGCAACCATTATGGTTTTCATTTTCTTTGACCATGTATCATAGTTTTTTCCATTGAAAGGTGGTGGCTGCTGCTATATCTTTCTTGCAACTCCTGCCATGTCAAATATCCCAAGAAAACAATTGCCCTAACTCACTATCGATGTGGGGCCTCAAAGCTCTGATACCATGTGAGAACTATTAAAATAAATTCACATCTTTTAATAATTTTCACTCAGCACAAACTATTGCCGAGTGTCAAATTTACTCGACACCTTAATAAATCAAGTGACAGGAGTGTACCGAGTGAGCTCAGTAGATGAAGAACAACTCGGCAACAATAGATGCTGAGTGAACTTGGTAACCATTATAGGGTAGAGCTTGGTAGTCTGATTATTGAGTGAACTCGGTAGCCACTAGAGAAAGGAGGTCAGAAGAAGAAAATGCCAAATGAACTTGGCATTAACTATAAAGTTAAAAACTCAAATAAAGAGCAAATTGAGTGACAAACTTTCAATGTGACTATTACTACCATTAAAAACCAGAGAACCCAAGGCTTAAAATATTCAACAATAAACTTCACAAATGCAATGAACAAGAAGTAATGGATTCACGTATGCTTGCTATTTAACTTTGATTGAAACTATTACAAAATCTAGGAGCATATGGCTTCTACCAGAAAACCCTAAAATAACCCTAAAACTGGTAAAACTTAAAACTTCATAAACTTTAAACTTGTAGCTCTAATGGCTATATACAATGGTTCTTGGAGCAGACACTACTTCACAAGATGCACTCAACAAAATAATAAAGTTACAAAATGATAGGTAGAAACACTTTCAACTACAAGCAAGACAACAATTCCTTCTATCTCTATAATGACTGGTTTGTTGATCACTTCCTTTCCTCTTTTTGTGCTCTGCAACTCTCTGATCTGCTCTTCTTCACCTTCACTCTATCTACAGGTTGAAAGGAAAAGAACATTCCTTTTTTTTCTTCTACCAAAAATGCTTTCCCCCTCATTTGCAAATTTGAAAACTCACCTACCTATAATAAATGTTTATGACTATTGTGCAGGTCGTCAGGGATGGTAGGTGGGTGTTCGGCTCTAGGGACAAATGTTAAGTACATTTAATATTCCAACAATATCCTCTACCAGAATTTTGCTCACAATTAGGAGGATCTGTGAAATTCAGTTCACATAGGTTAATTGTTCTAGTGGTGCAACACATGAAAAGAAGGCGCAGTCAGAGATGTTTGTATCGCTACAATTGAGAATGGTGCACAAGTATGTTTGCCTCCTTCCATAAGAAATTATAAGATATGTTTTATAGAGAGAATTTAGTTTCTTGGAAATTTTTACAGTTGATGAGTGTGTTTTTATTTTTATTTTTATTTTTTCAAGTTGCATTATTAACAACCAAACAATAGGGTTCTCTTCATTGTTATTGAATAATATATACCTCCCAATGTACAAATAAATAGAATGAATTCACTCATTAATTTCACTAGCCAATAGAAAATGCTTGAGGGAGAACTTTAAACCAAATCCTATAGATATTCTTTGGATCATTTTGAAAAGGAGTGTGACGAGGAGATCTGTGAATTGCACAAGTGATATGTTTTCTCTTGAAAGGCTTTACATATCAAAGGTAAGATGCTTGCTAAGAAGACTAATGCAGAGAAATATTAGATTAAACAAATAATTATTATGCATGATCAAAAGACATCTAGAGGGAGAGAGAATAATAATATTCAAGAAGGAGAAAGGTTTTCTTGCTTGTGGATTGTAATGCAATAAACCATACCAAGTTGTTGATCATATACTCTATCTTGATCATATCCTCTATCTGAGTAAGACAAGTTTCCATGCTTGAAGAGTGGATGTAGTCCAAATTAACTAGATGAACCACTATAAACTTTGTGTCTACTCTTGCATCTTTTGATTCAATTTTACTTTATTTTCAATATCTTTTATTTATCTCAACACATACAAATTGCCCCACAAATTAAACTTCCAAATTGAGCAACCATTATTTAATTTTGTATATGAAAAGACATCATTGATAGACATCTAGGTAAAAATTAAAGAGTTCAAGGGATTCAAAGCAGCATTTGGAAATGTCTCAATAGACTATTGTACCACTATTGTACCCCAATTGGAAATTAACCTAGGAGGACACACTATACAAAGGAACTTTTATATAACAAATATCCAAAATGATATTATCTTAGGAATGCGATGGATAAACTCTTTAGGGTAGTTCATAATGGATAGTCCTAATTCAAAAATATGCTTCAAACATGAATGGAGGGAAATTAGACTTAAAGAGTTACTAGAATCTTCTCCAAAGGTAGTCTCTTGTAAGAAATGACCAAAATACTTAGTCATAACCAAGATGAATAGATTTCATAATGTTTATTAATGGACAAATCAAATCCACAAGGATAAAAGGTTCGTATAGATATCAAACTAATACTGAAAAGGTTCAGAAGGGTTTTTGATGAAATTCCTATTGGACTTCCCTTGAAAAGAGGGTTTAAACACTCTATAGAACTAGAAGAAGGGATCAAACCAGTGATAATAACTCCATATCAACACCCTAGGAAGTTTAAAGAAGAAATGGAAAAGACAATTCAAGAATTATTGGAAATGGGCCATATTCAACCTAGAAATAACCCCTTTGCTTCTCTTGTACAATATTAGTAAAAAAGAAAGATGGTACCATGAGGATGTGCATAGACTACAGGGCCCTAAATAAGAAAACCATAAAGAATAGGTATCCCATATCAAGGATTGAAAAATTAATGGATGAATTGCATGAAGCATGTTGCTTCTAAAAAATTGATCTAAGGTATGGGTATCACCATATAAGAATGAAGAAGGAAGACTTTCCAAAGACTAATTTTAGGTGCCACTATGAGCATTTTGAATTTCTATTCCTTCCATTTGGTCTCACCAATGCACCAACAACCTTTCAATCTTGTATGAACCACATCTTTCAGCAACAACTGAGAAAATTTCTACTCATATTTTTTGATGATATAATTATTTATAGTAAAATGTGGGAAGAACATTTGAGACATATTGAAGAGGTTTTAAACATCTTGGATACAGAGTCATTATATGCCAAAACATCAAAAAGTGAATTCAAATCAGAAGATATTATATACTTGGGACACAAAATTAGTTCAAAAGGAGAAGTGTGGATGAAAAAAAATTCAAAGACACCAAGGAGTGGCCAAGACCTAAAACCCTAACCCAACTGAGGTTTATTGGGTTATGTAGCTACTATAGACATTTTTAAAAAGGGATTTTGAAAATTGCATCATCCCTCACTAATTTAACAAAAAAAGGAGTATTCTCATGGAATGATATATCCAATTGAAAAACTCAAAGAAAATATGTGTACTTGCCTTGTCCTAGCTATTCCAAATTTCAGCAGACCTTTTGAACTACAATGTGATGTATTAGGAAAAGAAATTAGAGCAGTACTTATGCAAGGAAGACACCAAATAGCCTTTGAAAGTCATAAGCTCACTGAAGTGGAAAAACATTACTCAGTATATGATAAAGAGATGTTAGCCATTGTAAGAACCCCAAATAGGCTCTACGCTGATCACTGTTTGTTTCCCTAGGTGTAATAATTATTTTTGGTTTGTTTTTGAATGTTTTAAGCTATTTTTTGGGTTTTTGAGTAGATGAAAAGAAAATACAAATATTGAAAACTAATCTACCTCAAATTATAACTCAAATCTGATTATAATGCTAATCAAATTCATTTAGTTAGATGGCTCCTAATGTTTGTACAATACTTATTGCTGGAAGCATACATTAAAAACATCATCATTAATAGTTGAAAAAAACTTGATTTTTGTCTCCAATATGCAACCACGCTGCTGGTTGCTTCCTCCTTGGGCAGTGCCTATCAAAAACCGCAATATTAAATCTCTGATTTTTAATTCACTGTAGCGTTGTACTCTTCATAGCACTGTAGCTGCTGTTATAACCCCTTCCAACCTAAAAATAGATTCATCCACTTTTTCCCTACTGAAACACAATATCGACTCCAGAATGAAGTCAACTCACAGGAAAAATTCAAGTGATATTTCACACCCTCAAATTGCATCAACTCTGAAGATACTACATTCTCCATAGTCTGAATTCTTCTCAAACTTGTAGAAACCCTTGTTGCCACAACTTCAAGAAATTTCACAAGGCAAAGTTTTTAAGCAATTCTCATAACTCTACTCTTGAAGGAAGACAAGGTTTGTTTATAAGGACTCCTCAACTCTAGAATGAGTCTCCACACTCAATGTGGGATAAAAAATATAATAATAACATAAAAAATGTTATTACATTAAAACTTAGAAAACCCCTTTTAATTTTTCCATAAGCTTGGACCCACAATTAATTGAAACGATGGCCCCTTTTATGATATCATGACCCTCACTTAAGTTATATATTATAACTTAGCAATATAGGCTCAAAACCAATAATGTTTATTTTAACTAAATAAACATTAATATCTCCATTATTACTCAACATTTTTGAATGTCGTTTGGACTGGGAGCTAACATGATAGAACTGCATATGACCATACCCTTTTTCTAAAAATAGCAGGGGTCTGTCTTTATAACTCCAAAACTACTAAAAATAGCCTGACCAAGCCAAACTCAAAGGAAAACTCATCATAAAAAAACTCTAGCAACCCAGAAGAGTACTCTACTCTGGTCCTTGGAGGATCTCCACAACAAGGTGACCCTCTATCCAATCTTATTAGCCTACGAGGGTCTCTGATAGACTAATCACCAGCTAAAGTGATGTCTCTAGCTAGAAGGGGACATCACAGTCCGCGCTTCTTGAAATTTCTTGTCCTCAAGCAATCTCAACTCTGGATGTTGAAAAATCTCCTCACTCTCCTAAGTAGCATCCTCTACTGGCAAATCCTTCCACTTCACCAAATATTCTCAGATGGTACGTTTCCTCAAGTTCCTCTCTCTAAAATCAATGATAGCCTCCAGTATCAAAACAAGTTTTCCCTCATCATCCAGGGATGGTAGTACTGTAGAAGGCACAATATGATGCCCTAGCACCTTTTTGAGGTGTGACACATGAAAAGCATTGTGCACCTTGCTCTCCGCCGGCAAGTCTAACTCATAAGCCACCTCTCCCACTTTCCTGATAATCCTAAATGGACCATAGTATCATGGCTTGAGTTTCTCAGCACCACTCTTCTTGAGAGTGGATTGACGGTAAGGCTGCAACATAAGATACACCATGTCTCCAACCTCAAAAGTCCGCTCAGTCCTCTTCTGATTTGCATACTACTTTTGCTGATTTTGTGCCTTAGTTAGATTATCCTTGAGAGTCTTAACAAGGTCTTGACTCTCCTGTAATAAATCACCTACACTGGGCACTCTACTGTCACTCAAAAGCAGATCCATAAAATTGGGTGCCTCATACCCATACAGGGCCATAAATGGTGACATCTGAATGGACATGTGATAAGTGGTATTGTAGAAATACTCACAAAGATAAATCCCCTTTACCCATGCCCTCTATTGCCCTGCTATATAATTTTTGAGATATCCCTCCACCCATTTGTTTACTATCTCTGTTTGACCATCTGTCTGAGGGTGGTAGCTAGTACTCAGAGTGAGCTCTGCCGCACACAACCTGAATAGCTCCTGCCAAAAGTGACTCATAAACCTACTGTCTCTGTCACTTACAATGCTTCGAGGTAAGCCATGTAATCTGAATATCTCTTTGAAGAACAACTCTGCCACCTGTGTAGCAGTGTATGTAGCAGTGATCGAAAAGAAGTGTGCAAACTTCGTAAGGTGATCCACAACCACATATATGCAGTCTCTACCTTGGGCTCTAGGCAGTCCAATGATGAAGTCCATAGACAAACACTCCCACTTCCTATTAGGAATCAGAAGTGGCTGAAGTAAATCGGCCGGATAGGAGTGTTCTTGCTTATTCTGCTGGCAAGTGGGACACTCCCTAACATATTGAAGTACCTCTGCTTTGAGCTCTTTCCATGTGAATCACTCTCTAATCTGTCGGTATGTCTTGTAGAAACCAGGATGTCCTGCCATAGGTGAATCATGAAAAGATTTCAAAACCACCCTCCTCACTACTGATCCTGGGACCAAAAATATTCGTCCTTTGTAAATGATGAGCTCATTCACAAGGGTGTATCTGCTGTCTTGAATAGTCCCATCTATGAATCCAGTTGCCCAAGTGTCCTTTGCATACTCTGCAAGGATCAAGTGTCTCCAATCCTCCGATATGTTTGTCAATAAGCTCAAATGGGGCCTACGTGATAAGGCATCAGCAACTACATTCTGTGTCCCCTTAAAATATGTAATGTCAAAGTCATAGGATTGTAACTTGCTCACCCACTTCTGCTACCTATCATTGAGATCTCGCTGCCCCAAAAAGTGTCTTAGGCTATTATGGTTGGTTTTGATACAAAATGTGCTACCTACCAAATATTGCTTTAATTTGGCCAAATCATGCATAATGGCTAACATCTCCTTATCATATATGCTGAGGCTCCACTGTGGCCCTCTCAATTTCCTACTCTCATAAGCAATAGGGTGCTTCTCCTGCATAAGCACCGCTCCAATGCCCTCTCCAAAAGCATCACAATGTAGCTCAAAAGGTTTGCTGAAATCTGGTAATGCTAACACTGGACAAGAAGTCATCAACCCCTTAAATTTCTCAAAACACTCCTGTGCTTCAAGAGTCCACAAGAAAGCTCCCTTTCTCATCAAATCTGTCAAGGGTGCTGCATGCTTGGAATATCCATCCACAAACCTTCTGTAGAAACCACATAGTCCTAGAAAGCCCCTCAACTGTGTAAGGTTCACCGGTGAAGGCCACTCCACAATGGCATGAATCTTTTTAGGATCCATACACACGCCCTCTACACTGATGATGTGACCCAAGTACAACAACTCTGTCATGCCCAAATCGCACTTCGACTCCTTTGCATACAAGGATTCTCTGTCCAATATACCCAGTACCGTGTCCAGGTGAACCAAGTGCTCCTCCCAAGATCTACTATATACCAAGATATCATCAAAGAAGACAGGTACAAATCTCCTCAACTGAGGATGGAAAACCCTATTCATTGTTTCTTGAAAAGTAGCAGGTGCGTTAGTTAGCCCAAATGGCATAACTGCAAACTCAAAATGGCCATAATGACATCTAAAGGCTATCTTCTCGATATCTTGCTCTCTAACTCTGATCTAGTGATAACCTGATCTCAAATCTATCTTTAAGAAGAAGCAAGCTCCATGAAGCTCATCTATCAACTCATCGATCCTAGGAATGGGGTATCTGTTTTTAATCGTCTTCCTATTAAGCACTCTGTAATCAATGCACATCCTCAGTGTCCCATCCTTCTTCTTTACTAACACCACTGAAGAAGCAAAAGGAGACTTACTTGGTCTAATGTGGCCCATAGCAAGTAACTCCTTTATGGTTTTCTCAATTTCATCCTTCAACCTCTTCGGATGCCTGTAAGGTGTAATCATGATGGGCTTAGCCCCCTCCTCTAGCTCAATGATGTGCTCAATACCTCTGTCTGGTGGTCTACCTGGTGGAATGTCACTGAACACCTTAGAGTTTTTAACTCTAAGCTCCTGAATATCAAGAGGATATTCAATCTTATGTTGTCCCTCCTATAATGGCATCAACATGCACTCTGCTGCCCACTCTACCTGATCATGTCGAATCAATCTAGCCATTCTACGAAAAGAGGCCATCCTGAGATTACTGTCCCTGATTGCCTTAAGAATATGTGTCTTCCCATTCACTTTAAACCTCATCTCCATCTCCTTGAGGTTAAGAGTGAACTCACCAATATCGTGCAACCAACTCATCCCAAGAACTATATCTGTATCTCCCATAGGTACAGCATAAAAATCTGCCTTAAAGTCATAATTATTAACTTTCAATGGGAGTCCAGTGATCCTACAATCACATTTGAGGACATAGCCATCCGCTACCCTCACTCTAATTACCCCAAACTCCTATGTTTGTATGCCATGCTTCTCCACCATCCTAGCATCAATGAAATTATGAGTGGCATCTGTATCAACCAAGGTTATGACTCGCTGTCCAGCAAGTACTCCTCTCATCCAGAATGACCCTTCTTGTTTAATACTAGTGAGATGAGCTTCCCTAAGTTTCTCATCTCCTTCCCCATCCTTGGACTCCATTTTAGACAAGTTTTCAGCCTTGTCTTCCTCTTTTTCACCATCTATTTCCTCTATATCAGACTGCTGATCTGAATTATCTGATTCTGATTCCTCATAGTATGCCCACATAACTCTGTTAGCTTTTCCCTTTGGCCTAAGAGGACAATCATGGTTTGCATCGTAGGGTCCCTTACAGTAGAAACATAATTTTTTCTTCCTCAAATCATTTAATGTTTCCTTGTCAAAAGGTGTCGCAATTTTATCTTTAGAATCATTTTTAAAATCAGTCCTCTCTGGTTTTTTATAAAATGGTTTGTTATCCTTACTAGAAGATGCTCCTTTGGACTGAAATTTGTTTGTTGGGACTGCATGTTCCATACTTCTTGCCTTTTTCATCGCTTCCTATAAAGAAATAGGATCAAATGCCTTTATACAACCTCTCAGTGGTTCGGATAGGCCCTCAATGAAAAGAACTATCAATCTATGCTTTGAAATGTTTGGCACCACGACTGCCAACCGCTGAAATTCACCAATGAAATACTCCAAGTTGCCTATTTGTTTCAGCTATGCTAAGTCCCGGAAGTAAATCTCTGGATCTTTTTTGTCAAATCTTTCAACCAACCTATCCATGAAGTCCTGGTATTCTGTCACTTGGTTATATTGAAGTGTTACCATACCATGGTACCACCAATCATGTGCTATTCCCTCCAAATGCAAGGTGGCATATTTGATAGCTTCAATCTCTGTCATTGGCCTCAGTGCCAAAAATGTGTCAAGCTTATGAATCCAAGCTTGAGCTATCATCTTACCACTCCCATCAAATGTAGGCATAGTAAGCTTGCTTGTAGACCTCTTCAGCTCACTATTTTGACCTCTAGGCCTCCTATCTTGTCTAAGTGACCTGTAATGCTCTCTCCTCTAATTTACAAAGCGTTCAAAGGTCATCCTCTCCCAAACCTGCGGAGCTAATAATTTCCATTCATCATTTGCATCCATGAGTGCATCTGTGAATATGGGGTCTCCTGTCGCCTGCTCTACCGAAGCTTCTTCTGGCTCCTCTGGAAAAAATGTAGGGTGTGTAGGCCTATCAGCTATTTTGGAATGGGTCTGTTGTGGTCTCTGATTACCTGTAGCACTCCTGTTATCTCCCTGTTCTCTCGGCTCCCCATTTTGTCTAACAGGTGGGTTCATCCTTTCTACCATAGTAGTGAGTGCTTGTAATGCTTGTGCCATCTGCTGCTACCTTGTAACCATAGCACGGTAGAATTCTCTGGTATCCTGATCATCATTATTCCTCCTATTTCTAGGTGGACTACCATCATGCCTCTCTTCCATATTTCCTGTTTCTTGTAACTGTTCTCTTTCAATCAGAGCTCTCCTATGAGTATGGTACCTATGTGGTCCAATTTTTGGTGGCTGTATATGACTCCCCAAACCCTCAGGATGGTAGGAATGAGGCTTTGATACCAATGCAAGAACCCCAAATGGGCTCTACGCTGGTCACTGTTTGTTTACCTGGGTGTAATAATTGTTTTTGGTTTGTTTTTGAATGTTTTAAGCTATTTTTTGGGTTTTTGAGTTGATGAAAAGAAAATACAAATATTTAAAACTAATCTACCTCAAATTATAACTCAAATCTGATTATAATGCTAATCAAATTCATTTATTTAGATGGCTCCTAATGTTTGTACAATACTTATTGCTAGAAGCATACATTAAAAACATCATCATTAATAGTTGAAAAAAACCTGATTTTTGTCTCCAATATGCAACCACACTGCTGGTTGCTTCCTCCTTGGGCAGCGCCTATCAAAAACCGCAATATTAAGTCTCTAATTTTTAATTCACTGCAGCGTTGTACTATTCACAACACTGTAGCTGCTGTTATAACCCCTTCCAACCTGAAAACAGATTCATCCACTTTTTCCCTACTGAAACACAATATTGACTCCATAATGAAGTCAACTCACAGGAAAAATTCAAGTGATATTTCACACCCTCAAATTGCATCAACTCTGAAGATACTACGTTCTCCACAGTCTGAATTCTTGTCAAACTTGTAGAAACCCTTGTTGCCACAACTTCAAGAAATTTCACAAGGCAAAGTTTTTAAGCAATTCTCATAACCCTACTCTTGAAGGAAGACAAGGTTTGTTTATAAGGACTCCTCAACTCCAGAATGAGTCTCCATGCTCAATGTGGGATAAAAGATATAATAATAACATAAAAAATGTTATTACATTAAAACTTAGAAAACCCCTTTTAATTTTTCCATAAGCTTGGACCCACAATTAATTGAAATGATGGTCCCTTTTTTGATATCATGACCCTCACTTAAGTTATATATTATAACTTAACAATATAGGCTCAAAACCAATCATGTTTATTTTAACTAAATAAACATTAATATCTCCATTATTACTCAACATTTTTGAATGTCGTTTGGACTGGGAGCTAACATGATAGAACTGCATATGACCATACCCTTTTTCTAAAAATAGCAGGGGTCTATCTTTATAACTCCAAAACTGCTAAAAATAGCCTGACCAAGCCAAACTCAAAGGAAAACTCATCATAAACAAACTCTAGCAACCCAGAAGAGTACTCTACTCTGGTCCTTAGAGGATCTCCACACCAAGGTGACCCTCTATCCAATCTTATTAGCCTACAAGGGTCTCTGATAGGCTAATCACCAGCTGAAGTGATGTCTCTAGCTAGAAGGGGACATTGCAGCCATCATGCATGCTCTAGAAAAGTACACAAAGTATTTAGTTTGTGGAGGATTCATTGTAAAAATAGATCATAACAGCTAAAGATTCTTCTTAAATCAAAAAGATATTAATGATCACCAACAAAAGCGGGTTAGTAGAATCCAAGCTTATGATTTTGATATAGAAAATGTTAAGCACATTAATAATGAGGTTGTGGATACCCTCTCGAGAAGAACCCATATCAACAACCTCTCGAGAAGATCCCGTATCAATAATATCAATAGCATAACCAAGGATTAGAAGGAAGACATTATAGAAAAATACACAAAGGATCCTTAGACATAAGAAATATTAAAAGGAAAATTACCTAATGAAGATCTCAAAGTTTGGGATAGCTCGATCCTCTACAAAGGAAGCGTACATTTAGCCCCACAATCAAAGATTAAAAGAAAAATATTTAAAGAATATCATGACAACTCATTAGTGGGTCATCAAGAATACTACAAAACATACAAGCATAATAGAGAGAAATATTCTTAGAAGGATTAAAGAAAGATGTACTAAAATATGTACAAGAATGTATAATGTATGAATGGAAGATAGTGAAATTGCAACAGCCTATAGGGTTACTACAACCATTACCCATTCCAAATAAAAAATGAGATAACATATCAATGGATTTCATAATAGGACTTCCAAAGATCCAAGGAAAAGACAACATATTTGTGGTCATAGATAGACTTACAAAATATGCACATTTCTTTTCCATCTTAAGGGAATACAAAACACACCACCTAGCTCAATTATTCTTTAAAGATATTTTTAGACTCCATGTACTCCCTCAAAATATTATAAGTGATAGAGACATCAAGTTTCTCAGTATGTTCTAGCAAGAAATATTCCATCTAGCAGGCACAACCCTCACTCCTAGCACAAGTTATCATCCTCATACTGATGGATAGACAAAAATCATCCATAAATGAGTAGAAGGATACTTTAGGAACCACGTTACTGGACATCAAAGCACTTGGATTAAGTGGTTGCATTTAGGAGAATATTGTTGCAATGCTACTCACCATATGTAGATAAAACTCTATGTAGATAAGAAATGAATCGAAAGAACATTTATACCTAGGGATCTAGCATTCTTATGATTACAACCATACAAACAAACATCAATCAAGAAAAATGGTGCTAAGAAGCTAAAGCCATGATTCTATAGACCATATAGAGTACTAAAAAGGATTGACGAAGTAGCATATGAGCTCAAACTTCCCCAAGATAGTAAGATACATAACACATTCCATGTTTCCCTTCTCAAAAAAGCTTTAGGACAAAGAGTAACTCTATGTGAAGAGTTACCCCCCTTGGATGATGAAGGTCAACTCATTCTAATACCATAAGTTATTCTAGACAAGTGTGAGAAAAGAATGAGGAATACAACCATTATTGAATTCCTAATTAAGTAGAAGAACCTACCTGAGGAAGATGCTACATGGGAAAATAAAGAAATGACTAAGTTGCTTGAGGACAAGAAAATTTGAGAAGGAAGGACTAAAATGAGCCTTGACTAAATAAAATATTACCAAATCTTTGTAATTATAATATATCTTATAAAGATACATTATAATATATCTTATAAAAATACATTATAATATATCTTATAGAGATCTTTGTAGAGGAGATTTTTTTGTATAGATGAAATTATATAAAATTTCTTATAACTTTGCATTATAATTACAAGGTCACCCATTATTATAAAAGATTACAAAATTATTGATGAGTCGTGATGTAGAATCTAGAATACTGTAATATATGAATTCATTTAATTAAAAACCTAATTACTAAATCCAAATTTAAAAACCACAACTCCCTATGAAGAGTCACATCACTTATGATTTGAGCATATAAAATATGGTGGATGAGAGGACAGTGAAAGAAAATCAGAAGAGGCAATCAAGGAGGATGTTGTGCACATTCTAGACATATATTAGGGAGAGTTTACACCAACCATCCGCCAGGCCATACACAACCTAGACACATTTCAGAGATCACACTCAATCATTGATATCTTATAAATTCATTAAAGGAATTAAAATTAAAAATTAAAAGGTGACTTTATATTTAATTAATTTAATTAATTATTGTATTACAAGAGAGAAGCTTCTAGAGTGTGTATTAATTATTGGAAAGGTGGAAGCCATTAGTAATTTAATTTTCTAGAAGCACAATTAAATATTGTGTTGCAAGGGAGGAGTTTCTAGAGAGTGCATTAATTATTGGAAGGGGGAAGCTTCTAGTACATGCAATTAATTAATGTTTTAGTTCCTTCTAAAAGGGTGAAGGAAAAGGACAAATAGGGGTGAGAGTCTCATAGTTTAGCATTAAATTATGGTGAATTGCATTTGATAGTAACTTGGATGTACAATTATGTTCTTGGCATTAGAGGACGTTAATCCTCTCTTGTGACATTCTAGATGTCATTCCCTTGGAGTTTGGCCTTTGGAATACATTGCTTTGTACTTGATTTCATCATTTTGAGAACTAATATTATTTCAGTAGCAATTCAATCTTCAATTTGCATAAATTCTATTTTGTTCATGTTATGTGGATTGAAATCTATTCAAAGACATTAAAATTGCTTTCAACAGTTTGTTCAACTTTTCGGCATTTCCAGGGTGCGCATTATAGTGGTATCAGAGCTTGCTTGTAAAGTGTTTCATAAAGTTATAACTGGTAGGTGCCCATTACAGTGCTATTAGAGCCCATTATAGTGCTATCAGAGCTATAAGTGCCCATCATACTGGTACCACAGCTTCCCATTACAGTGGTATTAGAGAAAAAGTCCTACCATCCTATGGAGGTCTTATAGGGAATATGGGATAGCTAAATAGAGGAAAAGGTGTTTGAAAAAATGTATATCGGTCCATATTAGGATGTGAAATTCAAGTGCCAAGCAAGATTCAAGTGTCGAGTGATAAGTGATGCCGAGTCACTATAGGTGCGAAGCAAAGTATAACTGTCGAACAACTATAGGAGCCAAGCAAGACAAAAATCCTATATTGTAATTAGTAACTTTTGAGTAACACATAATTAGAATATGAATTTGTGCCTTCACAAAATCAGATGTAAACCATTTTTTTTGAGCCAACTTAAGATGAATCTCGAAGGATCTTAAAGATAAGATCAAATCTTTTGGATTCCCTATGTAATCAGCATGCAACCAATAAGAAAAATGGAGAAAGCATGCAACCAATAAGAAAAGTGTAAAGATTTGAGCAGAAAAGAAGGATGAATACTAATCATAGATTCATACCTAATCCTGAGGCTTTGAAACCTTTAAATGGAGGTTAATACCCCATAATTCATGTGTGTCAGTGTAAGAGAGTGATATGGGAGAATGCTAGTCAAGCTTAGAAGGGTGTAAAAGACTTAGATAAAGAAGAACAATATTGCAGAGTTTAGTTGGTTAGAATAGAACTTCAACACTTCACGTAGAGACATATCAGATCAGGAAGGATCATATCAGATTGAGTAGAACAAAGATTTGGAATCAGTAATTAAAGATTTTTAGTCATTAGGTCAAAACATTCTAATACTCTCTAGCTGTTGCATTAGGAATGAAAATCCTATGATGATAGGTTTGTCTAACAGCCATTTTGTAAGCCTTTAAACAAGGTGCTAAATCCTTTAATAGGGTAACATTCAGAGTGACTATTTATAAATCCTTTAACCAGGTCACTTTTAATAGGGTGTAAAGTCTTTAATAGGATTGATCATTGGAAGTGGTCAAACTATGTAACCTTAAATAGTTACATATTGCTGCAGTGATAATTTGTGGGTGTTACCCGCACCCTAGTTTTACCTTCTCATTTTGGAGGGTTTTCGAGTTACCAAAATCTTGTGTTATCTATTTTCATGCATGTCTTTACTTTTATAGATATGGTAGATGAATATGAATGATCTCAGCTAAAAGTTTTAAAAGGTTAAAGTTAGTTGCTTCCAATTCACCCCAACCATAACCCCCCCCCCACCCCCCTCCTCTCAGAAGTAAATCTTCCCATTTGTAAATTCCAATAGATATATTTGTGTAGCACTAATTGGAATTTAAGTGGGAGATTGTAATGGTTCTCACAAGGGATATTATAATGGCTCTAAATGTGGAGCCTAATCATTGCCAACACTTCCTCTTCTCAACCCTTTTGGCTTCCATTGACTATTACTAATATTGAATAGAAAAGATAGTTGATAACGTTATTCATTGTAACTTGTGATTTATCTGAGTAAGAGAAATTCCCTTATTTGAAGAGTGTATGTAGTCCAAATTAGCTAGATGAACCACTATAAAATCTATGTCCACTCTTGCATCTTTTGATTCAGTTTTACTTTATTTTCTATATCTTTTATTTAGCTCAACACGGGTAAATATCAAAGATTGAAGGTACCCATTTCTAACAATTAAGTTACTTTCTAAAATCTATAAAATAAATTCTTCAAAACTAATATTGAAATTGAAAGGTTTTCAATTAGTTTGTCAAAAATCAAGTCTTGGCGAATGAAAGGCTTGTCCCAGCAACCAATTGCAACAACAAATTTTATTTTTATTTTTTGGATGTTCAATATTGGATGTTTACATTTAGAAAGATTTGATTAATTAAAACTAAAGTTGTATACATTGAAGACATTGAGTGGAATGAATAAATGGACAATTACTTGGAAGAGAATTGAATGAAGCAATGAATAGTTCTATCTCTTTTATGTGTGAGAGAGAGTCAACACTTTCCCTAAAAAAAATAATCATCAATAAATCAATTAGAATGAATAATGAAAAATATTAGATTTTAAAAATTTAAAATATAATCTATAAATTAATTTTTAGTTCAAATGATTAAATAAAATGAATTATACCAAATGATATAAATTACTGGCAATAGATCTTTGGAGTAGGAAATTTAATGATTCACAAAGAACCCATGAAAAATCAAGTTTAGTTAAATGCAATACCTCAACATAATTAAAAAAAAATTAATTTAAATATATATAAAAGGTATTATAAGAATTTTAATCTTATTCGTAAATTCCTCACTGATAATTACTAAACATCGTTTGATAATCATTCTAAAATAAGATTTACTGAAATGTTTTACAAGACATATTAGACGTGCTGAGCTATTACAACATCATTAGATGAAGTTGTAGAATAGAAAACACATTATCAGATGCAACTTTACATTAGTAAACGAGCAACAGAAAAAAATGTAAAAGACATTATATCTCAGATGCAACTTGTCAGGAGTCACCGCTGAGAGTGACCAACACTTAGCCTTCATTTATGCTCTCTCTCTCTCTCTTTCTCCAAAATTTGAGCAATTCAAAAAACTACAAAATATAAGAAATGAAGTGTTAAAATCTACAAATAAAGAGATCTTTGTAAGGTAATTATTCAAATGATACGAATGAAAAAAGCATCAATATATTACTTGTGTAGATTTCGAGTCCTCATCCTTGCCAGCACCTGGTTTGCATTCCAATGCTTTTATCTCTTCCATTTGTAGAGAATCAGAGCCCTCAATTTTCAAGGAGGAATAAAGAGGCTCCAATTCAACTTCCAATTTCTCCTTCTTTAGTCTCATTTTGCATGTTGGAGATATTATAAACTCCTTCAATGCAATTACCATCTTCCATCTCTAATATGTAGACCATTATGAATACTAAGAGGGGCGGAGGAAGGCAGAAAAACCATCCAAGAATGCACACAGATAGTGATAAAACACTAAGACTTTGTGAGCATGAAGTTAAGTACATATCCTCTACCAAACTTGTGCTCACAAATTTCTCAAGGCTAATTCTCATGTACCCAATTGAAAATCTCCTGCCAGAAAATTCAGCTGTGCAATCCATTTATGCTATGAAAATGTTGCACTTTCGATTTGTTAGATAGTTTTCATTTGTAGTCTTGTGAAGTAGAGAGGAGAGATTGTGTATCTTTATTCATTTCAAAATTGCCAACATCAGGGCTGCTAATTTGGAAGTGCCACAACTGATTTTATGCCCTTGCTGATTTCATGGATGAATGTTTTCACTGTATTTGAATTTTAAATTTGAATTCTTTGCTTTTCTTAACTAGTTTTTAAATTGTAGATTTTCACTATAAAATCTTGATATTCTCATGATCTTTTGCTTCTGCTACAATAAACCCTTTTCAACATATTTGGGCGCCAAGATTTTAAAGTTAATTTTTGAACTTAAAGGCGGTGCAGTAGGGTGCAAGATTAGGCTCTATCGATTTAGTTTTTCTCTAAAACACCAACACATCCAAATTTCTACCCAACAGACCTTCACTATGATAAAATATTATTTCCAGAATGTTCAAATTGTATCTCAGAAAATCTAATGAATTCAAATTTTAGATGAATTATTATTATGTGTTGTGATTAATTATTAGTATTATTAGTACTTGTCGTAGGCTAAGTACTATTGTGACAACTTTTGGATTTCATCTGTTAACTAGTGATTAATATTTTTTCATTTTGACCATTAGAATTAACAATTTTAATGTTTTTTTATAAACCTATTGAATTTTTTATAGCATAGATGAATTTTTTTTAACTTTTTAATTTTTATAAAATATTTTTATGTGATTTGATTGGATGAATCCATTTCACTCTTATATGGACACGATTTCATAAATTTTAAAACATAATACCTTTTTAAAAGAGACATTTCTATTAATCATAATATAATTCATTAATATTTAATAATTTTAAATGTGCTATGTTAGTTTAAATTTTGATCACATTTTTTAGAAATAACTAAATTGTTATTCAATTAAAAATTCTAAAGTAATAATATATACTTTTATATTATATAATATTTTAAGAAATATTATCATATTTTATTATTAGAAAAAAATTATTATTTTGATATTATAATTTTTTTATAACATATATGCAATAGAAAATATATATCAATAAATATATTTACAAATAAAATTTAAATTTAAATTTAAATTAATTAAATTTTATAATTAACAATTGGTAATTAGTCACATAATTATACTTAAAAAATCTTTATTAATATATTTATAAAAAAATATAACTATATAATACTTTTATTACTTTAAATGTTTTATTTAATATAATAAATTTATTAAATTAAAATTAAGTTTATATGGAAAATAATACACCAAACAATTTTATAACTATTTATGGCTCATTTGTCTTAAAATATGATAATAGAAAGCGAAGAATCACTCATTTTATCCTTTCAATTTGTAAATTAGAAATGACTATGGAAGAATAATTGTTTGCATATTATCATATATCTTAATAATCAATGTTTTAATCCTTCCAATTAGTAAACTGGAAATGGAAATGATTGGAGAAGATAAAGTTTGGATATTATTATGAAAGCCTTTAGTTTCAAATGATTTCTTATTAGTATAGTGCAAAATGTATTATTCATTGGATTATTATTTAAGTCTATTTTGTTCCTTAATTTTGTTACATTAAGTAATAATAAGCTAACACATATAGTTTTATAAATTAGTTTTATAAAAAGTTATGAAGTTAGCTATCAATTTGAGATTGATGTATTGTAACAAATTAAAGTATTATTAAGTGTATTGTATTTTTAATATTATAATTTAAAAATTAAGTTTCTTTCACTCAACTAACAATATTATATATACATATATTATACAATCTTTTAAGAAACACTATTATATATTATTATTATTATAAAAATGATATATAATATTTTTATTAATTTAAATATTCTATATAGTGTAATAATTTTTTGAAAAGAAAACTAAATTTTAACTAAAACTAAAGTTTCACTAAAACTACGGCAAGTACTAAGCCATTATATGGCACTTGTTTATAAATCTGGAATAGACTCACAAAATCATTTCCAAACTTTCATAATTTACCACTTTGCAGTAGGCTCTTTCCTATGATTTAATTATTATTTTTACAATGAATTAATTGTAATAGCAGAAATATAGAGATAGAGAGAAGTGTATATATATGTACCATAGAGAGAAAAATAAATATGGAAAAGAGATAAATATAGAAATATCCATAGAGTGAGATGTGTATAAAGGAAAGAGAAGAGATAGATATGGAGAGACATTTGTAGATAATGATATAGAGTGATAGAGATAAAGAATTATCAGAATGAACATATACACAAGGTGAAGGGGAGAGAGGGGGGGGGGGGGGGGGGGGGGGAGGAAAGAGGGGAAGGTTGGGAGAGAGAGTAAAATTATAAAATGACACATATTTATAAAGATAGGTAGGTGGATAGGGAGAGTGTGCAAAGAAGATGGAAAGAGGAGGGAGATAGAGATGATTAAAGAGAAATAGTGAGATTTATGTGGAGGAGAAGAGGAGAGTAGATTTGGGGTATAGAGAGAAAGATGGCTAGAGGAGACAAGGGAGTGGATGGAGGGAGAGAACTAGAAGAGAAGGAAAAATGTAAGACATATAGGCTGTAGGGTGTTAGAGTATAAGGAGGGATATATATAAAATAATATATAAAAAGGGAGAATTTTATATTAATTAATGATATAGAGTGAAAAAGATGGATACAAAATGTGATAGAGAGTAGGGAGAGAGGTGAATAGATAAGTATATTTTGAGGTAGAAGACATGCATATAAATAGAGAAAGGAGTACGTGAGAAGTGAGAAGGAGAGAGATCTAGAGGGGATAAGAGGGAAACATAGATACAAATAGAGAGGGATATATATATATACACACACACACACACAAACAGGTAGAGTAGAGGCATAAAGAGGGAGTGAAATAATGAATTTGTTAAAGAATTATAGAGATTTATAAAGAGAGAGGAATAGAAATAGAGGTAGAGAAATAGGAGAAAAAATGATAGGAACAAAGAGGGAGAAATGAATAAGGAAAGGATAGTTATCATATTAGAGAAATAAATGAAATTAAAATGATAGATATTTAAGAGAGATATATGGATCAAATTAGAAAATATATTTTTTAATGTAAAATATCAGCATGTTAGTTGTAAGTGAGATAACATTGCTTGCCAATATGGAAATAGATAGGTAGGGTTCAAGACATAGATAAAGGGGTACAAGTAGATGATAAAGAAAAATAAATAAGTATAACTAGAGATGAGAATAAATGGAGACATATATATAAAAAGAAACAGGTATATAGAGATGAAAGAAGAATTGAAGAGGTGAAAAATATATAATGAAATTAAAACATAATTATTTCCAATAGGAAATGAGATAGGTAGGGAATGGGACGTAGATAGAGAGGTAGAATTAGATAGAGAAGAAGATAAATAAGCATAAAGAGAGAAAAGAGAAATGTAGAAATAAGTCAAATGAGAGTTAAACATAATGGTAAGAAGATAAATATATATCAAATGATGCATAATGAGAGAGATTATATATGTATATATAGAGAATATAAGAAAGTAGAGTCATGTAAGAGACACAAATATAGGGAATGATGGAAATGAGATACATTGGTAGAATGATATTAGTATAAGGAGGTATATGTGATACATTGGTAGAGAGATACCAATATAAGAAGGTACCTATATTGATGGGAGATTTAAAAAGCAAGAGATATATTGAGGAAAACAAATAGAAGTAGATTAAATATATATAGAGTGGGAACCATAAAGAGTGATGATAAATGTGTGTGTGTGTCTGAGAGAGAGAGAGAGAGAGAGAGAGAGAGAGAGAGAGAGAGAGAGAGAGAGAGAGAGAGAGAGAGAGAGAGAGAGAGAGAGAGAGAGAGAGAGAGAGAGAGAGAGATTCATTCTTGTATATGTGTATGAGATATAAAAATAAATACAGAGGATATGGAAGAGCCAAATAAAGAAAGGTTCATGGGGAGAGAGATTGGGGGGGATATATAGAGTTCTTGATTCAGATCATTTTTTGTTCTCTTCTCCTAATCCCTAATTATAAGTTCTAACAAAATTCTCCAAAATTAGGAAAATTTATGTTTCTCTTAAATCTCTTCTATTATTAGAACTCATCCCCCTTTTCTAAAAATTGTACATTGGGATTCCACAAATATCATTTGTAAACTAATTTTGAATTAAATGGAAGATCTAGAACCCTATGTTTTAGGAATTGGTCGAGTCTTATTGTAATGTTTGGTAGAGTAAAAACTCCTAAAACCATTTCAATATAAAAATTCAAACTTTCATGACACATTTTCCTTGTATAGATAGTGTAGAACTTCTTTTGGTGTGTATTTGTATTGCAATTTATTTATCAATTAATTTAGGCTATTATTTCCAAAATGTGAAAACAGTGAGATGTTACTTTACATGAATGCAAAAAAATTAAAACCCTTAAAACTAGAGAAAGTGTTATAAAATTTCTATATTTGACAATTTAGGAAGAAGTAATATTTCTCTTCAATATTTTCATAGTAATTTCTCTCACAATACAATTTTTAATTTTCTTGATTTTTTTTATTAAATTTGTAAAAATTAATTCAATAACATATTTAAAAGATTATTAACATTTTAACAATTAATAAATTAAAAATGTATATGGAGAATGAGCATATGTAAGAGTGGAGATACATCTTTATTTTACTTCAAACTAAAAACATTTCAACCATTTTTCTAAGAATTATCTTCTTTATATTCTGTTGAGTTGAATCTTCCTTATTGATCATTAGTTGTGACCTTATCATCTTACCTTGGTCATATCGCTTTCCTAGTTTTATATTTTTATAGGTTAAATTTAGATCCTCAAGGTTGTTCAACCAATTGGATTGATAAATTTTATAACCAATAATAATCATCAAAGAAAAGCTTACCTCTTGGTATCAAATGTTGTTAAATCCTGTAGCTTCGGTCTGACAATAATTGTGATATGCATAGTTAAAACCCATGATTCCTTTGATATTTAGATCATAATCAATCTATCTTTTATATTATGCTACAAATTTAATGATTGGTAATACATTGATTAATTTGGTTCAAGTTCATAAAAAATCGTGAAGATTAGTTACCATCAAATGAGTGTGACTATGAATGTCGATGTCTCCATTTAGAGACATGACCATTCATCCCCACACCCTTTCCACTTGATATATATCCAATCTTCATGAAGTAAAAAAGGCATCAAAATCTATTAATTCAACACTTCAAAGGATCAAAGGAAATTTAGAGTTCAATAAAATTTTATCTCTGTTATTACTACACTAAGTTCTACAGATCTTGGAAGTGATTTAGTACATTGGGATTAGTGATCATACCTGCAACACCACTGTGCATTAGTTTGCAATCAATTTAAAATCTGGTAACAAACTTAACATGGTATTAGAGCATTAAATTTAGAAACCTAAGTCATCGAACATTCATTTGGTACAGATAAAAGGAGAAGCAAGTGGTAGTAAATTTATAAAAGGAGTAGATATATCTATATCAATGGTAAGAGGATTTTGAGAACAAAATTCCTCTCTTCTACTCAAACATTGATGATCGCAAGAGATGATTGCAAATTAGAAGTGTTAAAAGAATGAATAGTATTCCACAAATGGATGATGGAGTCACTATTATATTGCATATAATTCCATTTGACTATAATATTTCTTTCTTCTCTGATGGATTGTAGTTGTATTCCTTCAAGGATCTTGTATAAGACAAGTATGTGAAGGAACGAATTATTTGTTAATTGGATAAAATATACAAAATTTCCTTATGAATGAGAAGATTGCTTCAAAAAGGGCCAACTCTGACTTTTCTTAGCTGTAGGATGATTACATGTCATTGTAGAGCATTCACTCCCCAAGTAGATTTGTGACTATTGTCTTCTTACAAGAGTCAAATAGAATCTAGTGGAAGGATAGAACATGAAAGGAATTGAGACCTATAGCCTATATTGATTGTAGGTGGTTATAACGTCTTCTACTCAAAGTTTTTGTGGGGCAAAATATTGATAAGTGTGGGTGATGTTTTGGTGGATCATCTTCCCCCTGTGTTTCAGGATGTTGTTTATTCAAAATGTTGCGATTGAAATGGCCCTCATTTCTTTCATAGGTCATGTGAGTTTCTTTACCTAGTGCTAGGAAGAGGAAGTTCTTCAGGCGACATCCCAAGTCTACCCAGATTTATGGCAATTCAATGTGTGCTTAAAGAGTAGCAAACATATACCCTTCATTAAAAGTTGGAGATGCTCTCAACAACAGAGATGAGAATTGAGACAGAAAATTATGTATTAATGGTGTTTGGCATTATAGCTTGGTTAAAACCTCAATCTAAGTTCATGGGTTTCAAGATTGTTGGTCGGATGACTCATTGATCCCTTAAAGCTATCAATTTCCTACGATGAGAATATTAGTTTGCAGACTTGTACATAGACACTTATGACTACCTAATGGAAATGCCGAATTGGTCACCAAGTTTATTATCTCACATTCACATCCCACTCATGAAAACTCCATGAAAAGTACTAATTCATACACAAGAATTGATTATAAATAATTTCTTTTACAGAGAAAGTTATAGATGGATGTTGTGATCAATATAAACTTTGGAGAAGAATCCTTGTCATGTAATGCATATATCATATGTAGAATGATTTGAGTACTAGAAAACAAAATTTAGTTGACTTCCTATCAATCAATGTGGTAGACACACAAAATACACTAATCAATGTGGCTTCATCACTCTAAAGAACCATAAGTTAGTGATTATGAAGAAAACCATAAGAATATGATGGGTTTATATTATCATGATGAGAAGTGTGTATAGATAGAATATAATCTATTAGTGGATGGTAGAGTCATAAAAAAAAATATTCTATGAAGGATGAAAATTGATTCATGAGTCATATTTCCTATATGGGCTCACCTTATGAAAAGGAAATATTTGAAACACAAGAATGAAAGCATATGTAATTCAGATTCAGAGGGAGTCTGGCATCTTCAAAGAAATCAAAATATTGATGAACTCAAGCTTTAGTGGGAGTAGATGGATTCAATAAACTTGTGACAATCCCAATCATAGTGATTGAGAGGGAGTTTCATTGTTGAAGATGAAATACTTATGAGGTAAACATTATTTAATTGATTATTATACTAATGAAATCATTTAATGCTTTATAGGCCCTATGGTATAATGAGGAAGTGATAACTTCCGTATGATTATGACTTGTATTTGTTAATATTATTTGAACATGATGATCTTACACACATGATAGACATTTTGTGATGGTTGTAATAGATCATAATAGATAATTTCTAACATGGTGGATTTAGTTCCCTAAAATAGACCATGACCTTCTAGATTATGATAGACATCATGCAATGGTTGAAACATAACACAATAGATTATGAATGTTCCTATGGTAAGTGCACATTACCTTTAAAAAATTTGAGTTATGGTGAATATCATGAGACTTGATATTCTTGGTCACACCATATCTCTGATATCATATTGAGGTGATATCTAAAATTGGGTATCACATGTTAGGTGATTCCTTATATCATGTGTTAGGTGATATGTAAAACAAGTTATCACATGTTAGGAGATTCCTTATATCATGTGCTAGGTGATATGTAAAACAAGGTATTACATGTTCGGTGATTCCTCATATCACATGTTAGCTGATTCCTCATATCACATGTTAGGTGATAATTAAATCAAGGTATCACATGTTAGGTGATTCCCCATATCACGTGTTAGGTGATGTGTAAAATAAGACTTATCACATGTTAGGTGATTCCTCATATCACCTGTTAGGTGATATGTAAAACAAGACTTGTATCACATGTTAAGTGATTACTCATATCACATATTAGGTGATATGTAGAACTAAGTTAGATGATACTTCGTACCATGTGTTATGTGATCACAAGATATGTAATATGGATATACCATGATCCCTTATGGTTGATATCACGAGACTTGATATTTGTGTACACACCATAACTGAAAAGAATATCATGAGACTTGATTTTCTTAAATATATCTAGATGATATCAATTTTAAATAAGGAGAACTTATACATAAGCACTTTGTCTTCCCTAGCTAAGAGGGAGTGTTAAAGCATGTAGCTTTGGTCTGACAATTACTATGATATGCATAGTTAAAATCGATGGGATATATATTTTTTGAGATAATTAAGGCATCATCAAAACTACTTTTCTTTCCTTTGATATTTAGATTGTGATCAATCTATCATTTATATTAGGCTGCAAATTTAATGATTGATAATACATTGATTAATTAGGTTTAAGTTCATAACAAATGATGAAGATTAGTTACCACCAAATGAGTGTGAGTATGAATATTCATGTCTCCATTCCAAGACATGACCATTCATCCCCACACCCTTTCCACTTGATAGATATCCAATCTGGCCAAAGTAAACAAGGCATCAAAATCTATTAATGCAAGCACTTCAAAGGATCAGAGGAAATCTTGAGTTCAATAATATTTTATCACATTTATTAATAAAATAACATCTATAGATTTTGGAAGTGTTTTAGTCCATTGGGATTAGTGATCATACCTATAACACCATTGTGCATTAGTCTACAATCATTTTAAAATACGGTAATGAACTTTACAAATGTCATAAACAATCGTGGGTCTATTCTCTTGCATGGATTTTGTGAGTTTTTCAACTTCATCCATTTATATGAGTCATATGGTATATTATTCATCATCTACCAAAAAACTTATGAGTAAATGGATTATATTCTTGATGACTTTGATTGGTCTTTAACCTTCCAGCTGGATGAAATTATCATGGTATCGATCAACACATAATGCATCCACCCTTCTTTGAAAACCTTTAATAGCTTAGCTAAATGAGTTAGACCATTCAGTACTAGGTACTTGAAATCTTCCTTCAACTCTCTATTCTCATTACACATTTTTAGATATTCTTGCTTGATCTCTACATCTCCTAGCTCTATAATTTTACATTATACAAATATCCTGATATCTTCTATTAGTATCACTATGGGAGGAATTGATGATAGGACACTACCTTTATCAACTTCTACTACCTTGAAAGGATAGAGAATTGATCTAAATAAGTGTTTAATTATTATACTTTACTTAAGTTTACTTAGGTTAATGCATTATTTTATTATTTTGTAGGTGAGACACTTAGGAGTTTGCATACTCTTATGAGTTGTCATGTTGACAACACTAGAGTAAACAACTCTAATTTAGCACATGGTGTCTACAACGCTGGAGTTTGCACAATAAATTCAGTTGTCATGTAGAAAACATAGTTATTTTCACTCCTATTCTTGTACATGGTTTCTACAGCATAATTTTGTGTGCTACACCTTTGTAGGCTTATCCTATCATCATCACACTTACTCCTGTGCTTAATGGAGGATAACGCAAACTTGGTGGACATGTGCCTGGTTGTATGACCTATCATGTTGCTAACTTAAAGGCATTATAGAGGCCTTTATATATATGAACTCCTAGTATACTTTTACATTGAATTGAATACTATATTATTATTCTAATCATACTCTTCTGGTCTATTCTTGTGCTTTTGCTTGAGTTCCTTGACTTTGGGTCAATTTTTCTCTAAGGAAAATTCTTACATGGTATCGGAGCTTGGAGAATTTATTTTCACATAGCCACTTGAGACCATCTTGTTGCTTCAACACCTCAACCAAAATCGAGAGTATCACAATCATTGGAAGTATCTAGAGCCAAAAATGGACCTCACCATTGCATCCAAAACATCGATTTGGTGAAAATTAGTGATAAATTCTTCTATGTTGGGCCAAAGTCAATTTTGAGGCAATTTTTTTTTGTAAATCTACACCCAAAGGCCTGATTTGCAACTCCAATATGATCATTATTTAGATCTGCAATTTTATTTTTAGATCAAATTTATTTTCTCTGTGATTTCAAAAAAAAAATTCAGCCCATTAGCACTGCAGGGAATTTTTTTTTGCAAGAACCAAGTTTTGACATCTCAGTCCTTGTAGGGAATATTGGTAGAATATTCATTCAATATTTCAAGTGAATGAATCATATTATTTCAGTGGCATTCACATCGTAATCAACCTTGAACAAATCTAGCAAACTCTGCAACAACCAGCCAACCAGAATCTAGCACTGGTGCCTCTTTATTTGTAAGCATTTTTTATTGGGTTTTTTAAAGTCTTATAAGTATTTACCCTGTATGCATGTGGGATCATTTCCTACTGTCATTTTAAAACTCGATGCTCATAGCAATTAAATTGGCACTATAAACAACACTCATTGATAACCATTAACCTCGACCACCAGATTCCCTAACTCCCAGCATCTTTTCTAACAGTGATGAAGAAGATTCTGGTGAAGATCATGTCAACAAGAAAAACTTGCGCACACTACAACACATGGCATCCAACTATCAACTACACTGACTTTCGTGTCTGCTACGTGGCATCACACCCTTCACTATGTGGATCACCAGTTCAAAGGATGCATTAGTTGTATTGGCAACATCCACATGAAGCCACCTCATGCCTTGTTAGCGTATGCAATGCAGATGCAGCCTACCATGCCGTAATGTTTGATCCTACCATGCAGCAATAGTTGCACCTTCCTCTCTGGGTACACATGGATACCCTCTGTACACCTATCTACCAACTTGGCTATGACTACATCAACTCCAAAAACTATCATTAGTTTATATGTTAGTGACACGTAGGATAGCTTAGACCAACTGTATATTGCCATCTATCAAGACTGTACATATAGTTAACAATCCATATTGCCACATAGGCAAGGGGGATTTTTTTTGCTAACATCATCATTTCATGGCACTAAATTTGATGGTCATCTGAACATCATTCCCAAGCACTTTTGAATTGCTATGATGACTATTTGACTATCAAATTTAACCTTGTAGTTTCCTCCTAGACCCCTCTCCAGATGCAGTTTTGATTTGACAATCTGACTTTGGGAGGCCATAACTTAGTCATCTAGACTCCAAATTAGGTGTAATTTTTTAAATTTTGGGTAGAATTTCCTGTACATTTTAGTGGGGCTATTCTTTTCTTTTTTTGGTGCATGAATTTGTTACAAATTACATTTTGTGGTGACTATAGCTATCCAATCTTGCATTTTACAACTTGAAACACTTCGTACGGGCTCATTTGGACTTGAAAATAGTTTTTTTTTTTTTTGAAAGTGTTTAATTTTTCATCTACTTTTTATATCTGCAATCAAATTATAGGGTTGTGTGGACAAAAATATCACTTTCAGACTTAGGGCTTTTTCTACATTGTATTGCTTTGATTGCTTTTCAAAACAATTCTACATCTGAGCTATAGTGCTTTGTGATAGATTTGAGTCTCAAAAGGTAGTTGTAAACAAAAAAATCATAAGTCCACTTTGTATATTTTTCCAAGTGGCCTTTTGTACACGCACTACATATAAAGTGCCAAGAGCATCATTTTTTTTTTTGGGGGAGGGGGCGGGGGGGGTGGGGATGTCTTTGATTGAGTGAATAGTGGGGTGTGTATTGTGTTTTTGTGTCTCTTTCTTGTGCTCTTTTTATTTTTTTGCATCATGGTTTCACCTAAAGGTCCACTTCTAACACAATTATTCTACATGGAAAGATATTGTATGGAGTAGATTAATGGAAAAAGGTCTAAATCTTTATGTTGATGGTACAATTCCCAAACCCATTAATGCTACAAAACTCTTTGATTGGAAAATTAAACACCAATAGGCTTTAGGAATTATCAAGAGTTGTGTACATAGATATCTCTTCTTCCACATTTCTAGTTTCAAGGAAGCCAAACCTACTTGGGACAAACTTGAAGCATTGTATGGTAAGGTGGATGAGGAAAAGGGATTCTAGATTGAGGACAATCTACTTCTGTTGGATCCTAAGAATTTTGAGACAATTCAAGATTATATCAACAAAGCCAATGAGTTTAAAATGTTCTTTAAAGATTGTGTTAATCCAATAAAGGATGATCGATTGATTCATCACATCCTAAAGAGGCTACCTTTAGAGTATGCTTCCTTTATTTTGAGTTATAACAGTCACAGGTTGACCATGGGAAGTGCTTTCCAAAAGCCTACATTTGATGCATTTCAAAAAATGTTGATTTTTGAACAAATCAAGTTGATAGATATGAGAATTCTCAAGTTATCAAAGACTAAAGAATTGGTCGGTAGTGATGAGAACCAATCATGTCAAAGTGGAAAAAGTTCTAACAATAGCAAGAAAAAGTAGTAGAAGCAAAAACCACAATTTGAGACACAACATTCTTCCTTTTCACAACAAGGTAGTTTTTCTTTCAAAAAGAAGGGAATCAATGAAAAGGACATTTTTTTTTGTGCATATTGTAAGAAACTAAATCATGATGAGCATCATTACAAGACTAAGAGAATCGATGAGCTGGAAAACCTACTCAAGAAGAAAAAAATCAATGTGCTGATGCTTCCAAGGATTCAACTCTACCCACCTCTAAGGGAAAAGGGAAAGCACTTATGGTAAGTTCAAGTTCTTCATCATAATAGATTCTTTCCTTAGGTACCTCATATGATATGGGTTCTTCAAAGGGAGAATTTTCTTCATTGAAGTAGTCACATGTACCGCACATCTTTGTAGGAGATGATACAGAAATGGAAGTTGAAGGGAAAGGACATGTGAAGATGGAAAATGGGGAATTCAAAGATGTTCTCTATGTTCTAGACCTTAGCTCTAGTCTGCTCTCAATTTACCAAATCACTCACTTTAGAGATGGTAACAAAGTTGAGTTACTTCCTGATTCTATAATGGTGTGAAATCTAAAAGATGATTCATTGGTTGTAGTGGGTAAAGTCAATCATCAAAAAAGGCTTTACTCTTTTTCCCAATTTGTGCCTAAGTCTCCTTTACATGACTTGTTAACTCAATCTCATTCACAAACCAAATTATGGCATGAGTGGTATCGTCATCTTTCCTTCCACTATGTTTAGCAACTTTTCTCAAGAGACATGGGCAAAGGTCTACCTATAATTAACTATTCTAAGAGTGAATGTTCAACATGTTAGGTGGATACGAATCTAGAGGAGAAGTTTGATAAAGGGAAGTGTTCAAGAGCACCAATTGTTCTTTACTTGGTTGACATGGTACTAGCATGTCCTTTTGCAATGAGATCAATCAGCCAGGGTCGCTACACACTCAGTTTCATTCATGATTTTTCATGCTACACATGGGTCTACTTTCTTCATCACAAGAATGAAGTGTTGGATAAGTTTCTAGCCTTGAAAACTCATGTTGAACAAAAATCAAGGAAATCCATCAAGGTTCTTGGGATGAATAATGAAAGAAGATATGTGAACACAAGACTTAAATACTTTTGCAAACTTGAGGGTGTTGATCTTCAAAATCCCTAGCATTCAGTCTACATAAGACAAATGTTGTAGCCCTGAGGTTACAAACTCTTAAGTCTATGGAAAGTTGCATGATACAAGTCAAGTCTCTTGATCCTACACTTGAAGTTGAAGCCATAAATAGTGCCAATCACATACTTAATAGGTCTCCTTATAATGCCATAGATGGAAAGAATCCTTTTGAGGCATGGTGGAATACAAAACCAGTTGTGAAACACTTTAGAGTCTTTGGTTGTCTAGCATGGAAAAACATATCTTCCAGGAATGTAAGGCACCACCAACAAGGCCTTGTACTTTCATCAGACATGAAGAGAGTGTTAAGGCATATAGACTTATGGATCCTAAGACACATGAGATTTTCATCGAGAGGAATGTTCACTTTGATGAAGGTTCACCTAGCTTATCCTCTAATCCTCTTCACACTTCATACATTCTGGAAATTGATAATGACAGTAGTGATAGTGATTCAATAGATTCAAATATGTGGGATACTATTGACAGTTGTAGTCTGTAGTCACAACATTGACACATTCCACATGCATATATTGCCATAGTGATAGGTCCAACACAACATGGTACACTTTGTCTTCCAACTCTAGCAACAAGGGATGACTACATAGCATATATTTTTAGTTTTTTTTTTGGAGTCATACATAGAAGACTTGGGGGACATCATCAATGATATACATCTTCTCTTTGATGATGACAATCCTTCTTCAATTTTTGTGAGAGCTCACTCTAACCCTCTTGTCCATTCTGTACATGATTAGTCTTCATAGGTTAATATGATTGTGGATCCTTATGTACAATAGTTGTAAGAGGTCTCTTTATCATTTGAGGAAACATTTGGTTGTTCGGGACAAGTTCTACATCTATCCTTGCAAGATCTACACTCATTCTTTTTAGCAATCTTTGATGCAGAGTGGCATGCAAAAGGTGATGGATTCCCACAAAACTGATTCAAACTCCCAAGGTTCCTATTAGGTTCTAAGACACCTTAAAGGGCAAATACCACAAATATGGAATAGACCCTCAACTATCTCTTTGAACCCCACAAAGTGTTTCAACAGACTCAAAATGACATGTATAAATAGGTTTTACAATCCCAAAACCAAGTTCATGCACAAACCCAAGTTACCCCTCTTGACTAGGCTACTCTCTTCTTCGGATCAGCAGATCCTGTTTTCTTCACTTTTCTTCCAAACTTTACAAAACAACAAGCAGAAAAAATATGATTTTTAGATACCCTTTTCAGATTTTTATAACATATTAAAAAATAAAATATCACTATTTTGGAAAGATTGTACGGAATAGGACAATTTTGTCTCAAAATTAGGCCTTTTAAGCCACTTTTACAAAGCAAGTACCCTTCAAACTTGTCTCCTGACTCTCAAACTTTCTACAGTATGGTATTTTGATGTCAAACTAAGGATTCCTCAATCTTTATTTCAAGTTGACCTTTCCAGGCACGCTTTCCAACAAACCCTCTCATTAAATGACATAAAACAAGGGCTTTACGGTTCTCCCACTTCCAATCACTTCTAGAATATGTTCAAAGATGGAACACCATATTTATGGCATGCCCTAACTCCAGCAAACATAAAAACCCTACCTCCTTAAGGTAGATTCTCTGCTGCTATACTTGTCCCTTTGGATTTTCCTCTTTTTTTCACACCTTAATTGCTTTGGTGGCCACCAATCACTGGTTAAATGCTCAATAAAAGGTTAGTAATCATAATACATGTTAAATGGATGGTATTCCATGAAGAAACAGTAAACATTTCATGGAAATACCATGATTAATCAAAGTAAACTGTCAAAAATGCCTAAAATATGACTGTTACAGCCAACAGTACGGAATTTTGATGACCAAATCTTCAAATCTGAGTGCAAAACCCTGTGAATCACCTCAATACATATCTAAAATGATATTACCATTCATTCCAATATCAAAAAATGCTTACAAAACAAAGGATTCTTCAAATTGCTCTTGAAATGAAGCACTTTTATTGCAAATTCTATAACAGTCCGTACTATCTTAAGGTACAGGCCGTACCAACACATATATATATGTTCAGGAGATAGTTCTCAACCTCCTTAACTAACTCCAATTCGTTTCACTACCTATCCCTTTATAAAATTCAAATTAGAAGGTTTCCCTCCAAAATGGCTTTTATGCAAAATTTGAATTTTTTAAAGCATGAAACTATGTCTAAAGGGACTTATTGACTATTTTAACGTATGCAACAACTTGGGGTTGTTATGACATACTACTAGAACCTAACTAATGACTTCTCTACCTTAAAAACCCACTAGATCCCATTCCAAGGATCAATTACAACTCTTCAACATTGGAATCAGCCCATACATCATACAAAACTATAACCTTTTGTTCTTTCAAAAACCATGATGGGTTGTAAAATAGACCAATTGATATCATGAGATGCTCCAAGACCTCTATATGTCCTTGAATCTCCAATGTGCCCCGGATGAGTATGGGATGCTCCTGCATCAAATTCACCACCTTGAAAGTTGTTCTTGTCCCAAGAACATTGTTTCACATGGATGGTTTCCTTCACTCCATATTGCTGCATATGCTATTTAGGAATGAAATCTCCTAGTGTAAAATGCCCTCTCTTCTTATTACCTACATGCAAAACATTCAAACATTTATTAGAAATCTTAATTCCTGCCCTTGGGGCAGTCACCATTACTTTTTCAACTGTGTCTCTGTTTGCTTGGACAGTCTTTATTCCAGTCCCCTTGAGACAGTACTCCTGCTGTCTTCCCACATGCTACTGTACCCTCTTTTCATGGTACCTTTCATGTCCTCTGATGCAGAGCCCTTTATATTTATCTTCAAGGAATCTTAGTTCAACTCAAGGGATTCACAATAGGCTGGTACACCCTCAAGGAACCAAGAACATCTCAAAGATTTCAACAAAGAACCCTAACATTATACACCGATAAAGACAACATCTTCACTCACACAATCAGATTGCTATGTTTAATTCCATTGTTCATAACTTTTGTTCTAAACGTCTTCTTGAAAAACCTTTTGGAGGAATTGTTCCAAATTAGTAATTCTCAAACATATCCAAATCTGAGACCAATCCAATAAGCATATTATAAATTACGTACTCTGAACCAAGACCCATTTTCTCTTTCATAAACCAGAACCAAAATTGGTAACCCTGCCTAGGGCATCAAATATCTTCCTTGAAATAAATCTAAATGAAACCAAACCAATTCCATATTATCCATTATTGAGTCTAGTTTCCAAATACATAAGCCATTCATTTTTTTCATTCATATATAAAATTTCAAGGACAAATAACTGTCTGTAACTCCAATGAAAATTGTTAAAAACCAGTTTTCACTCAAATGCCCATAACTTTCACAAATATATATATAAATGATTCAAACTAGTTGGAAATGAAATTTAGTTCACATATCTTTCCAATGAATATCATTAGAGATCTTGAGTCTCCAAAATATGTCCGCATCACACGCTGTAACATGACTGTATTCAGCAAATCTCAAATCTGCAAACATCCACTTTCACCAAAATACCCATAACTTATTCATTTCTTCATAAAATTGAACCAAACCAAAAGCATGAGAAGAAGGATTTATCATAATATATATCCATTAGTATATTACATGGTTTCAAGGCTTTACATGGCCGTACAATTCTTGGAAACTACTCTAAAATTTTAAAAAACCAATCAAAACCACAACAATGAAATGCACCAAAAATGTATCAAAGTATTTCCTCTTCTCCCCATTCATTTGGTTCGACCATACAATGGTTTTTATATCCATTTGACAGTTATAAACCTTCCTAACTACCCCCAAGACCAACCATATACCTTTTTACATCATTTTTTTATTATTAGCAACTTTCTCAAAGTTGCATTTTACAACTTTTTTACGCAACTTTTACATTTTTGACAAAAAATGGCTTCATAGCCTTTACAACTTGACCCAAATACAATTAAAATGACTCAAATGAATTTAGATGGATGTGAATAGATCCATTCACCAATTAAATAAACATTTTTACATTATATATCATATTAAGACCTCCTTTGACAACTTATTACAAATTGCTTCTCTAGCTTTTATATCTTTGTCTTCTTGAAATTTAATGTGCTCCTACACCAATCTTGGAAGGGGTGACCATCAGTATCAACATAGGGATAGTTTAGCAGGTTTTAGAGACACCATTCATCATCGAGATTCTTTCTACACATAGGGGAAATGTCTAACTTGTACCTTTTCCAGTGTTTCTTCCAAAGGGGAGGAACATTATTCAGCACTCATGGTCTAACTTCTACCTTGGAGCAACTATCACTGATTGACACTTTACATTTGGGGGAATGGAGGACTATCTTGTCTCTCTTCTTCTTCTCTCTTATGAGGGGACTTTTTCCTCTTATGGGGTTTTGTTCTTCTCATACTATTTTTTTTGTATATACTTGATGTATGTTGTAATGCAGGGGTCTTGATTACTCCATCCATCCATGCATCTTGTCTTTTCATCTCTATTTTTGGGGGAGCATTTTTCCCATGATGTTCTCCCTCTTTCTCCACTTTATGAGAGATTGCATTGCATTATTTACATGGGTACCTAGCATGGCCTATTAGCTGGGACCCATCTTGCATTTCATCCTAGCTTTCATAAGCTTAAGTGCATTCCGCTATGTTGCAATTAAGGGGGTGTTGGTGTAAAAAAGTATTTACTTGTTACACTTTACGTAAGTTTACTTAGGTCAATGCATTATTTTATTATCATGTATTATTTTGTTATTTCTTAGGTGAGACAAATAAATCATACAAGTCATTAGAGAAATGGTAGTGAAGGAGGTAGAGTAGAGGAATTGTCTAAAAGATCTTCTATCCATTTTAATATTTTTTACAAACTATTAGAAATGTCCCAAAAAAATTATATAATATTATGTATAAAAATATCTAACCTTTTCTAAAGAGGGTATTTTAATTACATTGATCATCTTAAAGAAACATTCTTATAGAAATTTCTAAAACTTTCTCTATTTCTAACTGAAATCTAAATCACTTTAATTTTTTCCTTAATTTTTTTTTAAATTTTTATGTCAGCATTTCAATTAAACTAATTACCTAAATGTTAATTTCCAAAAAAATAAACTATTTATAATTGATGGCACCAATATTACCCTACTTCTCAAAAACCCTCCAGATAAGGCAACTTAAATCTCATTATTTGCATTTACCAATAGTTGAAAATGTCTTGGCATTCAGTTCAATGTGAACTAGATGTTCTGATACAAATTATGTGAGAAATAGAAGTGAAGGGAGTCAAAGTAGAGGAATTACATTCTCTAGACTCATAATGTCTAAATGACCTTCTACCCATTAATGACATTATGTTCTTGCCCAGCTACAGATTACCAAAGAATGATAATAGACCTATGTTCAATCTTGTGAATCTGTTTTGTTCAAAGCAACAACTCAACAATGTGTGTGCAGCTTAGGCCATAATTTCCATACTCACGAACTACCCATCTCATGTGGAAATTGGTCCACAACTCTCCAATTCGAAGGAGTACAGTAGAAATTTTAACACACCACTAATCAAATCTCTTTGTATTACAAATAAAAATGTACTTTGGGAAGCTCACAACAATTTTTCAAAAGAAGAAGAGGTTTTTGCTTCTATGTCTCAAATTGATGGGATTACTTTCATTATCTATTTTCCTGTTGATAACAATGTTTATAAATAAGATGGGATGAAGAAAGGGCCCATCTCTCTTAGCTGCTTTGATAGAAATTTAGATGGTTTGGATTGGTTGAATGTTTTTCGCTCAATATTTCAAGAAATATTGGAGAAATACATGGAAAACAACATTGAGTTGACCATGTTGGGTGTTATAAAATATTGGAAAGAAGAGTATGTTACCTATCTGGAGAATCTCCAAAGCAGGAAAGATCAGGTTGTAGAGGGATTGAGAGGGAAGATGGATGAAGGAAGAATCATGATGATTTTGATGGAGACATAATCTAAGATTGAAACTTTGAAGTAGAAGATATTAATGGAAGATGAGAATATGAGAAGTTGGAAGAGGGAGAATGAAACTAAGAAGCATAACTATGCACACTTTTTTGAAAATTTCTTCAAGGTTTTATTTGACAAGGGTAAACTCAACAATGTAATTGAGAAAGTCAAGTCTGGGAAAAAGAAATAAGAAATCTTGATGAGTGGTGGGAAAAATATGGTTAAACCGTGCAATAATATTTGATATATTTAATTTTCATTTATAAATAGAGTATTTTACAAAGATTTAATATAGGAATTTATGTTGCTGTTAACTTAATACACTCTATCAAAGAGTGCACGAGATTTGATCCTGCGACCACTAATCAAAATAAATTTGTACATAAAATAATATTCATAGTTTTCATTGAGATTACTATTATTATTATTATTATGAAATTTTTTAATCATACACTTTAGAGTCATTAGTTCTTAATTTGTTTTTGAAATTTGGAAAAAGAGGGGTAAAAATTTATTAAGATAGAAAGGATTACAACAAGGAGCTCTATCCTGAGCAACAAGTTCATCAAATTCTTGTACCATCTCAAAGGGAAGTTTCCCCCTATCTATAATATTCCAGCCTAGAGCATGACCAAAAGCCCATTTGGCTAAACAATCAGCAACTTTGTTCCATTCAGAGGGAATTTAAGTAAACCTAATGAACTCAAGAGAGGTGCACAAGAGAAGAATCTGATTGACAATAAGGGCTAGCTACCAACTGACATACTCAAGCTCCTATGAGGAAGTCAAGTTCACCACCATTTGGGACTCAGACTCATAGATAATCTTGCACCATCCCCACAAACAACATTGTTCCATAACATATAAAATGGCCTAAGCTTCCATAAAATTATTAGTGTAATCAACCTTATGCACTGAGAAAAGTAATTTTGATCTGATGGACAGATCTAGACTAATTGCATTATTCAATGCTTAATTAAAAACACAGCTTAGTGGAAGTCTTAATACATTTAACATAAAAGAAATTAAGCATTACGAACTCAAAAGATTGAGGTGAAATAAATAGAATTGAGAGAGATAAGAAGATAGAAATCAATTACAAATGCACCAAATCCATTCTTTCGAGCACTTCGATAGAAAAAAAACATCAAGATACAAGAATGGTACAAAAATCTCCTTACAAGACCTCTTTGTCACAATGCCTGTTTCAATAAATCATCACTTGAAGAGAATAAAATCTGCCTCCAAGAATACTTGGCCAAAATTCTCCTCCAAAAAGACTCTTGAAAATCATGAGTGAAAAACACTCACTCTCTCCCCCTTTTTATACAAAAAATCTACTTGAATTAGGCCAAAACAAAAATATTTTAATAATAGGCCTAGTAACAATACGTGCTTTTTCATTAACCTATTTTCCATTTAATAATTTTGGCATTACATGAATGTGAGGTTAAAGACAATTAAAAAAATAACCATATATCTCTATTTTAAGGGTGGCTCAGTCAGTAGCCATAGGATAAATATGCTTTAACCCATATAAATTTCAAGACTTGTGTGTGGTGTAGAGGCAATTACTTATTTTAGGATCCAACCAGTTCGGTGTTGAACTCCCATTGGCGCATGCTTTAAAATGGCTTTGGTGGCATTCTTAATTTAAATAGAGTATCTGACACTTGCATAATGAATACAACATGTGGCCCAACGGCAAGGCCTTACTTTGGTAAAGAGGTGGTTAGGGGTTCGAATCTCACCACTATCTTAATTTTTTGTTTTTTTTTATTTTGGTTTAAAATTGCCATCATGACATCATGATGATGTCATCAAATTTCAAATGACATTTTTACCTCCAAAATTCAAATTGCCATAACTTTTACTAGAACTTTGATCGAGTGTAACTTGCACAAACGGACTCCTTTTTAAACCGTTCAAGTTGTGTTAGAATTAGGATGCTGAGATATTTTTGATGGTGCAAAAATCTAGAGATTCGAGGAAACTTCAATTTTCACTAAAATTATCCACTGGATCAAGGCTCCCCACTGAAGACCTTTTGGATCTCCAAAAGTGACATTTACTGTGACATAAAGTGAGGACTTGGCCTCCCCACTTGTCCTATATCATTTGTACATCTGAATACCTGACTCACAAGCACAATGAAGACTACAACAACATTGTTGATCATAAACATTATTCTATCACTTTGGTAAGCATTTACATCAGTTGTCGTAGCCACTAACCAAAAAATATTGACTAGCATCAAGCTAAACAATAATGCAAAAATGAAAGAGAATAAATCAACAACATATTGATCCTTCACAATAGCAACATTTTTACCCAAGGACCCATCAATGCTTTCAATCATCATTTCCTCATGTTGCAAGTGCATCCTGCAACATTTGACCCTAGTCAGCTACTCCAAGTTCAAGTCTAGAACCACCTGTACTAACAGACATAAGAGTTAACTCTTTACTTGCATTAATTACCCTCTTTAATTGCCCTATGTTTGAAAAAGAATGATCAATCTTAATCCTGTGAGAATGTACAACATATTGAATGCCATTTTTAAACAAGTGATAATGACTCTTCTCCCTATAGAAAATTGTTTTTTTGTCATAAAGATAAGGGCTACCAAGCACTATCCCAAAGATATCTAGTGGAACCACATCAAATTGTACTTCATCCACAAACTTATTGGTGATTGCAAATCTTAAGGTGCATTGTCTTGTTACTTGCAACTTATCATTTTCACAAATCCAGGCTAGTGGATAAGGTTTCTTATGTAATGTAGTCCCAAGTTCCTTACAACATTTTTTGAAATTAGATTAACCTGAGATCCACTATCTATGAGTGCATCAATTTTAGTGTTCTTAGTAACAACCCTTAAATGAAAGAACTCATTCATTTTCTTATCTTTAGAGAAATCATTAACTATAGAAGTAGAAGCACAACTAGCAACAAAAACACTAGAAATAGGAGATTTACCTTTCAAACCCATAGTTGTTATCTTAGTCTCATCATCTAAATCTGAACCAAGATCCAAAAAAAAATTTGTTGCTTTCTCCTTACCTTTCTATTTTCGATCAAATTTTTGAGCCCACTTAGGCTTCAATTCAAGATGCAACTTCCAACAATGTTCTTCATCATGACCCTTCCTATCACAATGAGTGCAAGAAAGTTTCTCATCCTTCTTGACTATAGCTGCCTTCTTTCCTATTTATGTCTCTACATTCTTAGAAGATTTCTTTACATCATTATCAAACTTATCAATAAAAGATCCTTTACCCCTTGACTCTAAGTGTGTAGCTTGAATAGACACTTCATCCAAATTACAAGGGTTCAATACCAAAATAGAATGTCTAAGGTAGGAATGAAGACCTCCTATGTACTTCAACAAAGTATCCTGGGTGTACAAAGGAACATTCAAAGCAATAGCCCTTTTCCTCAATTCATGGGTGTACTCTTGGACAGTTTGATCTTTCCTAGGGGATAAAATTGCTCCTTAAGAGCATTCAAAAACTTTTCCGAAGTTAATCTGACTCTACCATGTTCTGGAACTTCTACCTTAGTCTTACTCTCCCACTAGGTTAAAGCTATACCTCCTAACCGAAGAGTAGCTAATTTGATCATATCAACATCATCTAATAGGTTCTGTACTCTACAATAGACTTCAACTTGTTGAATCCAATCATCCAATTTTTAAGCATCAAGTTCACCATAACACTTAGGCAAGTCAAATTTTACATCCAGTTTGATCTTAGGCTTATACCCACTCTTGAAAGGATTAGAAGAAGTAGAATGAGGAGAAGATGGAGAAGAAGGAGAAGATGGAGAAGAAGGAGAAGAAGGAGGAGGAGAAGAAGAGGATGGATCTTGTTGCTTATCACCATCTCCATGATGTTTCCCTATCTTGTCTTCATGTTCTCCTTGCTTCAATGAACCTCCTTCATGTTCCTTCTATTCTTGTCTCTCTTGAAAAAGAATGTCCACCTTAGCCTTCATCTCAAGGAATGCTCTTCGAAATTCCTACTCACTAATCTCATCAGGAACCTCCATCTAGAAATAGACATCTTCAAAAATATCCTACGCTTCCCGATCTTAGGATTAAATTCTTCAAGCTTGCCTTTGCCCTTCTGAATCCTAGATCTTGTTAGCATTCAAGAAAACAACTGCAATAATTGTCAACTAGGCTCTGATACCACTTTTTATTATGGACAGATCTAGACTTATTCTAGTATTGAATGCGTAATTAAAAACACAACTTAGCAGAAGTCTTCATACATTTAACATAAATGAAATTAAGCATCACAAACTCAAAAGCTTGAGGTGAAATAAACAGAATTGAGAGAGATAAGAAGATAGAAAGTGCAAACAAAGTTTGATTTTGGAGTTCACCACAAACGTGACTACATCTCCAGGTCAGCTCCAATAGACTACAACCGATCTGATTAATCTCTAGAAATCAATTAAAAATGCACCAAGTCCATTCCTTCGAGCACTTTGGTAGCAAAAAAACTTTGAGATACAAGAATGGTACAAAAATCTCCTTACAAGACCTCTCTGTCACAATGCATGTTTCAATAAATCATCACTTGAAGAAAATAAAATCTGCCTCCAAGAATACTTGGCCAAAATTCTCCTCCAAAAAGACTCTTGAAAATCATGAGTGAAAAACACTCACTCTCTCCACCTTTTTATAAAACAAATTTACTTAAATTAGGCCAAAACAAAAATATTTTAATAATAGGCCTATTAACAATACATGCTTCATCATTAACTTCTTTGCCATTTAATAATTTTGGCATTACATGAATTTGAGGTTAAAGACAATTAACAAAATAACCATATATGCCTATTTTAAGGGTGGCTTGGTTAGTAGTCACAGGATAAATATGCTTTAACCCATATAAATTTCAAGATGTGTGTGTGGCATAGTGGCAATTACTTATTTTAGGATTCGGCGAATTCGGTGTTCAAAAATCTAGAGATTTGAAGAGACTTCAATTTTCACTGAAATTATCCATCGAATCAAATTTAACGTCACCAAAACTACAACGAGCCACTCCCCCGATACTAGTAGGGCTTGGATTTCCTTGAGAAGAACCATCAGTGTTAATTTTTAGAACTCCATGGGGAGGAGGAGTCCAATGACCATCCCAATTCACCTGACCTTTTCTCTAATACTCAGCCTACCTGTTCACTCTTTGATACCTTTGAGCTACAAACTCATCCTAAATAGTAAAATTGAGGTGATTGCATATAGAAAGATCAACCTAATCCATACACCCATCAAGTGCACACTTTACTTGAATAGTTTCTTGAAGACAATATGAGATCTTCCACAAAAGATGCATAACACCAATCAAAAAATCTTGGATTATTTGTCAATTCCTCTCCATCTAGATATGCTAGAGAATGGATGATGGGCCAAAAATCCAAGTAGCATGGAGAGGAGAAGACTTGGAGGGAGCACAAGCCAAGCAAGCCCATAACTTAGTGAAAGAGGAAGCATGCCTACAAGAGAAACCCCAAGCACTCGACCAAAGGTGCCATAGCTGAGAAGAAAAGGAGCAATGGAAGAAAAGATGGGAGTAAAAATCCTCCCCATTACCATAAAAAACAAAATAAGAGCGACCTTGAAATCTCATTAAGACAATGGATGTGAGCCACTAGCTATATGAAAAAATTGCACTTAGACCAAGAAATTTTATTGCAAGCTTGCTTCCACCAAGGGACCATAGCATCCCCAAATAATTGTCTAGTTATCTCCTAACACCTTGCAAAGATATGATATTTACTAGTCAAGGTACCTCCCCAAGCATAAATATCTAGACCTAGTAAAGAGGAACACTCCCTAGAGGTCAAAATTTTAGAAAGCTCCTGACTATCTACATCTATGCCTCCAGGAGGCCAATTAGAAGAGTGCTTCCATCTATAACCATCATCAAGTCCCAATTGATAAGGAGTCTTATAATGAACCAGTTTATCCCATCCAATAGCATGAAAAAATCCACAAAGTGTCTAAAGTTGAGGGTACATGGACAATATGGATGGGAATCCATCCTAAGCATCATACCAAAACAAAGGCTCAGAGCCTCCCTTACATATCCAGAATAGACCTCTCTTGACTAACACAACACTAGTCTTCAGAGTACGCCTGACCATTGAGCCATGACCTTCAAGAGGAAGTGTAGAAACAAAGAAAGGATCAACACGACAAAAATATTTATTGGTGATAATACAAGCCCAAAGTTGATATTGTCCAGGGCACTATCACTAGTAAAGCTTAGCAGCCAACACTTGACTACTCAAGAGAGCTGATCAAAGGCCAAGATCATCCTCCTTTTTAGGCCTACAAATAGTCTCCCTACTAATCAAACTCCATTTATTGCTATGAAAATTACCACTCCAAAGGAATTTTTTAGAAAGATCATCAAACTCCTTGAGAAAGTAAATAGGAGCAGTGTGAACCATGCTTCTATAAGTAGGAAGAGCTTGGATAACAAATTGAAGAAGAGTAACCTGAGTAGTAATAGAAATCCAACTATGAGTCCAATGATTTACCTTATCCTTAATCTTTTTAATCAAATTTTTCTAGAAGATATGTGGTTTCCTAGAAACAACAATAGGGATGCCAAGATAAGTCAAAGGAGGTCACCCAATCTGAAATTGCAGGATATCAACAACCCTTTGTTGAATAGAATTAGGAGTGTTAAAAAAGTAAATTGAAGATTTCTGCTCATTATATTTTTGGCCTGAAGTTTTCAAATAAATAGCTAGAGTATGTCAAAAGGCTTTATCTTCCCTAATCCTAGCAAGACCCACAAGAGAAGAATCATCAGCAAATTGAAGGTGAGAAAGAGTAGGTAAACCATTACCCCACCACCAACCTTGTATAGAATTCTAGGACACCTGATACTTAATGAATTTTCCCAAGCCCTTATCCATGATAATGAATAGATATGGGGAGAGAGGTTCACCCTGGTGGAGGCCTTTAGAGCCATCAAATAGCTGGGAAGGTTGACCATTAAGCAAAAATGAAAAAGAGGTAGAAGTAACACAACTCATAGTCCAACTCACCCAATAAGAGCTAAAGATAAAGGAAAGAATAATATTCCTTAGGAAACTCCATTTAACTCCATCATAGGTGTTAGCCATATCTAGCTTAACAAACATTGCTCTCTCTCTTAAACTAGCCATAGAGTGAATGGCCTTAATAGCAATAACCACCCCATCCAAAATTTGTCTTCCAATAACAAAACCACCTTGTTCCTCTAAGATAATAATGGGGAGCCACATTTTAATTCTCTCAGCAATCAACTTAGTAATGGCTTTGTAAACCACATTACATAAGGCAATTAGTCTAAAAAACTCCAATTGAATAACACGCTTTCGTTTTGGAATAAGAGTCAAGAAATTCAAATTCAATGCCTGAAGATTTTGCTTGCTAATATAGAATTCCTTAACCACCCCAAAAAAATCATGATTAATGATGTCCTAAAATTCCTAAAGGAACTCAACTGGAAAGCCATCAGGACCAGGAGCCTTTCCCTTAAGCATGCCAAACACCACCTCCTCTAGCTCTTCCAAAGATATTGGTCACATGAGATAATCATTCATTTCTTGAGTGATAAGGGAAGGAATACAAGACAAAGTAATATTTTCTTCATTATTAGTAGAAGGAGAGTCCTCAAAGAAGAGGGTAGAAAAGTACCAAGTATCCTCCTAGAAAAAAGCTGATAAGGAAGTCAGTTGGGTACCTTGAGAATTAACTAAAGAAGAGATATTGCTCTAATTCTAGTGATATTGCACTATTTTATGGAAAAAAGCAATGTTCTGATCACCTTACTAGATCCAATCAAGTCTAGCCTTTTTCTTTCAAAAAATTTCCTCATGAAGTTCCCATTCTTCTAGAGCTCTAGAAGCAAGGGATTCAACCCTTCCAATATCCTCTTAGAAACCTCGATCTCTAATCTGCCTTGTGATGATATCAAGATCTTCCTGAGCAAGCCTCTTCATAGAATGAAGTTTCCCAAAAAATTTTGTATTCCATATATTGAATTGCCTTTTAAAATGTTGAATCCTTTTTTAAAATGAAAACATAACAGTACCATATGCAGGAGTGTCATCTCTCCACCAACATAAAACAAAATAAAAAAGAGAGGATTCACGAAGCCACATCAACGGGAACTTAAATGATGGACACTTTTGAATACAAGCCCTAGTAGCAAAAAATTTAATTGGCCAATTATGAGAACACCTCCAATCTAGGATTTTTGAAGAGAGAGTAAGGGTTCTACTATCCAAAAATAGGAAACAAGAAATCTGTCCAGATGTTCTAAGATAGCATTAGCCCTAGTCATTTGATTATTCCAAGGATAGAGACCGTTAGAAGGCTTAACATGACAGAGATGCAAAAATGATCTATGTTTCTGAAGAAGAGTAGAAGAAGGCCCCAATCTAGCCAAACCACCTTGCTTCTCTTCCAGACTTAAGACTGAATTGAAGTCCCTTGCTAACACACAAGGATGAAAAGGGTCACAATTTCTAACATATTGAATATGCCTCCAAAGTTTGTCCTTTCCCACAAAATCAACATGCACCTACACATTAGTAGTCATGATTTCCTCTCCTAAATCCAAACAAAAGACACCATAGGGAGAGCTAAGCAAGAGGACACCCAGCCAAGGTGAGAAATTTTCCATGGATCCCAAAAGATAGCCAAACCACCAACACTGCTAGAGCCCTAACACACTGGCATTTCCAATGAGTCCAAATACTAGAGGTATGTTGGACCATAGACTCCATAGAGAGCTTAGTCTCTTGGATGCAAAAAAATTAGGAGAATGATCAACCACCGGATTTTGAATAGCCTTTTGTCTAGGGATGCTATTCAACCCCCTAAGATTCCATGAGAGAATAATCATCATTGAGTAGAATGAGGAAAATGAGCATGCAATGGTTTCACTGATGTAGTCTCCATGAACATATCTCCTATGAGTTTAATCTTCTCTTGGTTTATTTTGTGCCCACTCCTTAGAGGAGTAAAGGAAACCTACTTAAAGGGTCTATTAATCAACCCTAAGGGGAGAGGAGACCCTTAACCCTTACCAGATGCTAGCACATCCTTAACCAAGTTGGCCAGAACAACATCATTATCCTTCGACACCATAGGTGTCACGAGAGCATCTGACACAGGAGTTATAGGGACTTCATAGTTTTGATGTACCACAACCTGAGATGCCCCACAAGCATCATTAGGTAAAAGCCCCTCATCTTAGAAAATTAGGTCAGAAGAGACATTATGAGGAATAGCCTCCTCTAGAACCATTCTATCTAGCACTTGAAAGTGATTAAAACCTAAATAATATAATCTATCTTTCAATGGCCTCTTCTGACCACACCCCTTAGTTCATCGACAAGTAGGGGTAAATCCATCCTTATCCTACATTTGAGCCTTTCCATTTCATGTAGCATTCGACTAATACTTCCCCTTGGTTATATTATCCATATAAGCTTGTCCTTTCCTTACAATATCTTCCAAACCACCACTATTTCCGACCATAGAACCATCCACTCCTTTGGAAGTCAAGTTGCAAGGACATTGACACTATAAATGACCATACTCTTGACATGCCATAACCAACACTGGAAAGGGAGGGATTTTTAATCTAAATTCTGCACCCAAGAAGAAGCTCCAAGAGAAATTTCCAAAGAATTTGGTAATGGGTTATTCAAATTAATTTTAACACAAACTCTAGCAAAAGAAATAACATTTTTATTGAGGAATTGATGCACAATTGCAGTCTGCTTTCCTAGTAAAGTGGCATTTTGATATAGGATCTCTTCTCACTAGAATTCCAAGGGATGGCAAGGTAAGAAAACCCAAACTGACACTATTGAAGGGAGATCCTTAGCAGAATTAAATCTTGAATGTTAGGGTTTGACAAATAACCCCACATGGTTGTAGAAATAAGTGCCTCCTTCAAACACATGATCACCATCAAACATGCATGAGAATACAACAAAAAAATAGCTATTCCCTACTACCAATATTTCCACATCTCCTTCCACCTATTATGAGTTGTTGATCCATGCCTCAAGAGTAGATGAGGAAATCTAGATTCCAAGAAGCATGCTTGGTCCAATTTAATGTCCTCCATCACTATTGCTGGAGGAATAACTAGAAAATGGTGATCATGGCTATGTGAAAAACAACCATTAGCTTTTTTCATCTTCGAGCTCTTCCTTGAATAAAAATGATTCAAATCTCATTGCATGCACAATTGGAGAAGAACCATCAATCCTCACTAACACATAAGAAATCCCAGGCACTGCTATGCAAAAAAAAAAAAACCCAATCCAAAATTTTCTGCAAATGCTCTTGAAGAATCAAATCCCACACTAACTTTGTCTAGCAACCATAAATCCAAAAAGAATAGGGAAGAATAAAAGCGAAAAGGGCAAACAACAAACAGAGGCTAGGGATTGAGCCCTAGCCGAGTTGACAACCACTGCTTCTCATCACTCTCACACTCACCTATAAAATAATTGAAGAATTTTTTTTATTTTTTGGCTTTCTTTTTTGCAATTTGTAGGGAGGTTAGCCTTGTCCATTCATTCTAAATTTTCTCAATTTTTTTGTTGTTTGCGATCACAAAATATAGAAATCATAAAGATCAAATATTGAACATTTTAAAAAATTTCCTTTATTTGAAATGTAGTCAATGGTGCAATTTGTAAGGAGGATAGTGACTCCCAATGAAATTGGTATGTTGAATAGCTATCCATAAAAAATTTAAAATTGAAACCCTACAATGTTGTTCATGACAAGCTAAAGAAAAGGGGAACCAGTCAAAAAAGACTTAGGCAGGGGTCCCATGAAGGGGGCTTGGGTTCGATATCTAAGGAGCTAGAGGTCCCATGAATTTTATTTTTTGGGGGGGGGGGGAGTAGGTGGTGGCATGCCTGGGGATGTGGGCTAAAGCTTAATTTTGAATCTTTTACAATTAACTAGGAGCCCCCACTTTCTAGTTGAGTGGATGAAAATGGGTTGGGGTTGGAAATAACCCCACCAACATACGGGAGAATTCTACCACTTGGCAAGAACCTATCCTTCATTTTCCTTCCAAAGTGAAATAATCTACCAAAAAATCTAAAAAGAACAACTTATATTATCATAAATTTAAAAGTTTAAGCTGATTTCATGTTCAAATTCATTTGGCCACCTTTTTCCTTGAATTTAGGAGCTAATTTTTTAAAGAAGATTTATATCTAAAATTCATAAGACTATTCCCCCTTTATATGTTGGGTGCCCATCGAGACCCCAGCCTTAGACAACTGAATTATATGAGAGAGGTAATAGGAAAATACAAACACAATGGTAATATTGGGTGGTTTAAACGAGGCCACAAACTCTTTCAGAATAGAGTTAGTTAACTTTTGAAAGGAGAGTTTAGTAAGTCTTGGGCAATGAATTATATGGAGCTTAAGATAATGCGTTGGACCAAAAAACAACAAATTTGTTTAGTGAACATGAAATTTGTTTAGTGATTTTTATCTATTTTTTTAGTTGTTTTCTAAAATAATAGATTTGGAAAAAAAATTCTATAAACTATTTTTTGAAATTTAATAATATTGCATGTTTATAGAGGCTAGTCACATTTTTTAAAGATAAATTGAAATAAATATAAAAAATATTAAACATAGAAATATTGTTTTTCATAATTAAAATACATATTTATAAAAAGAATAATAAAAATTATTTCAAATGACAAACTCAAAAAAAAGAAATTTGAATTTCACAAAAACTACAATAATTTTCAAAAGCCAAAAATTTAAAGTGATGTAATTTGTAGAAACTAATAGACTAATATACAAGACTTATAAATAAATATGAAGACTTTAAATATATTAAAACTTTTTGAAGTACTAAGATGAATCCAAAACATTAGAATAGTCATATACATTATGATTTAAGTTATATATACAAAATACAATTTAAAAACTACTTATATACACCTATATATAAATATATCTTCAAGTGCAAGTGTCTATTAAACAATACATAGATAGAAAGTACTATAATCATGAATGGCTTAGATATCACAAACTAAGGCTTGATTCCTAGTGTAAAAGTGTTAAATAGTCAAAGGTTGACTTTTTTTTCTAGGCTTAATTTACTTATTGAATGCCTAAAGACACCAATTACATATTCAACCTATTGAAGCCATGGTATCTATTGAAAGTGAGCAACCCATAAACAAGATTTACACCCTATCCCAATACAAGAAAAAAATAGTTAAATCTACACCTTTGTAATAGTGAAAATTCAAAAATATCCCCAAAAGCTTAAATAATATGTTTTACCTGTGTGGGTTTCCACTTTTTATCCTCAACCATTTCTTCTCGGTGATCTGACTAAGGCACATATCCCAATGCTTTGATCTCCTCTAACACAACTATATGGAGACAATCGGTGACCTTAATTTGCTAGGAGGAATGAAGAGGCTCCAATTTAACTTATGCTTCTACTTTGTCTGAGTTTGTCCAAATCTCAATGCAATTACCATCTTTTATGTCTAAAGCATATGCCATGGTGAAAACTATAAGAGATAGAGGAAGGGAGAATCACCATCCCAATACCACCAATGTATACAAAATAAAACGTTTTAAACATTGGGTTAACAACTCCTGTAGTAGAATTATGCTCACAAATTTCTCTAAACAAACTCACATAATCAGTGAAATATCTCTTGCAATCCATTATGTTGTGAAACAATACCTTCTCAATTAATTAATACACAAATTTCTTTTGGAAAGTGGAATCTTATCAAAAATTTAAAATGAAAAGGAAGAGTTTTTTCGTTCTACTAGGGTTTCTTGCTTCATGCAAACTTTTAATTTTTTGTGTGTAGATATTTGTCTAAACTTTCTTTCTGTAAGAGCCACTTGTCACACTAAATTTATTGTGGGAGTTTTTTAGGCTAGGATATATTGCCTCTAACTAGCAGTGAACCAGTTGTTTCTAGTGTTCACACTATTGCTTTGGTCTGCCATGGCATCACCACTAAACAAACATCCAAATAAGTTTGTCCTGAAGCTTTTTCATGAGGTAATCCTTACATTACACTTCCTTTGAAAGAATTTGATGCTACATGTGATTGGTTAGAACATCACACCTTGATAGGTTATTTTGTGGGTAGGACTCCCCCTAAAGCTATGCTCCGAGAATGGGTTAAGAAGAGCTGAATTCCTCATGGAGCTTGCCATAAAACTATGCAAAACCTTACCAAAGGTTTTTTTTATTTTGCTTCGCTAACCCATTGCAAGAAAAAATGGTTTGTACATTCTTCTTTGCTTCTTTTCCAAAAATGGTCATGAGACTTCACAATCTCAAATGATAAAAATATTAGGGTTCTTGTGTGGGTCAAGTTCCCAGGTTTACCCTTTCCATGTTGGCCTTTCATTGAGTCCATTGCCAAAGCCTTTGGTAAAGTTGTCACTAAGGAGCTTGACAATTTTTTTAAGGCCCACTTGCAACAACGCATTTGCATAGAGGTGGATCTTTCCATGGATCTTAAGGATTTTGTAAAAATTTGAATTGGGACTAAAACCTTCTGCTAGAAGGTGCTTTACTTGAACCTCCCCAACACCTATTATAGGTGCTAGTCCACAAAACAAAAAATCAAGGACTAGCCTCTGGCTACACCTAAGGTCAAGCCCATGCCTAAAGAGGTGCCTATCAGACAAGCTAAAGGAAAAAAAACAAAGAATGGTATACTATTGGGCATAAAGGAAAGGCTCCCTCAAATCTAGTGCCCCCAAAGAAGTTCTATGCTGTGATTGCTATGGTTCCTCCTATCCCTACAGGAGCATCAATTCTAGCCAGCATAGGGATGCAAGAGGCGGACAAAGGAACTACTCCCAAAGTTTCACAGGTTTCAAACCTTGCTAGTACACAGGGGATTAAGGTAGCCATTAGGGCTTCTAAATTGGATAGGGTGCATACTCCTCTTGCTACTTCTTCCATAGCACCACTTGTGATGTGGCATTCTTGTAGTGCTCTTAGATGTGTGGAGATACTAGAGGTGAAACATCAAGCTGTAAGTCCAGAGGGCTTTCAGTCTAAGTTCAAACATGTTTCTACCTTCTTGCAGAATAGTTACTCCTCTCTTGAGGATGATGATGATATGGAAGTTTTCTCATGAACTTCCTATCATGGAATGTTTGAGGTCTCACCGACCTCCCCAGAAAGTATTATGTTCGGGATGTCTGTTATAGACTTGGTAATTTAGATTTTCTCTATCTACAAGAAGTTAAAATTTCTAATTTTATGCTTTCTTTGGCATGCTACATAATTTGGCAAGATGGCATGATGTTTTCTTCCTAGCACAAAAATGGCCGAGGTGGTGTAGTTACTCTCTTGTCACCTCACCTTCATTTTGCTATTATTTGGCACAGTTTTGACCCCACACATAGAATTATTTGGCATTTTCTTTCCATTAACAATCATTACTTTGGAGTCATTAATGTTTATGCATATGATGATGCTATGGAAAGATCCTAGATGTGGGCTTGGTTGGCTGACAACTTGCCTCTAGCTAGTTGGGTCATGTGTGGGGATTTTAATATGGTTGAAGTGGCATCTGACAAAGATGACATTCTACCTTTTTGTTGGATAGTTGGGGAAAGACAAGCCTAGTATTACATGTACAATAAATTGGGCCTTTTCTATCCCAATACCAACCACTGCCAAGATAGTGGGGTTTGGCACACTTGGTCCAACTTTCAAGCTAGCTCTGACCGCATATTAAAATGCCTCGATTGTTCCATGATCACTATGCAATCTTTTTTCTCTTTTTCTGAGGATCAATTTCTACCTATCATTATCCTACTAGATGTGATGTTATCTGACCACTATCGCACTTATTTTGTCATTTCTTGGTAAACAACTATCCCAAAGGTGGCCAAGTCTCAGTTCTTCCTCAACACTTCAGTCTTGATGCATGCTTCCACCATCTTGCACATCCTATGTGTTTGGAATTTGGAACCATGTTCGAATTCTCAAAAGGGATGGATTCAATGGTGGAATGATGCCATTACCAAAAATACCCAGTTGCTATGCATTTATGGGTGACAATTAGCTATGTTCAGAAAATGATTATATGAAGTCAATGTGCTTGCCCTCAAAAAAGCATCTGAAGCCCTCACCCTCAAGCCCTTTGATGTGCACTTAAAAATTCAGCTTGCAAAGCTTCATCATGACAAACAAATTTTTTATAGTTTTGCTACTTGGGGAGCCCAAATCAAACCCTGTCTCTGCTGGTTCGAGGTTAGCGACAAAGCCTTGAAGGAGTTTTATCAAGCTCTTTGTGTCCATCATACAAATTTTGGGATTAAAAAAATTAAACAAGGAAATGTTGTTCTATCTAGTCTCCCTACCATCCTACAAGCACTTGTTCATCACTATGAGAATGTGTTTGCTTCATAGGGGAATTTGGTTCCTCAGGAGGAAGCTCTCAGAAAGTGTATTTCTATTACTCCAAATTGCCTAGCAGTTGAGCAACGTGCTTTCTATGAGCAATTTATTTCCCTCTAAGACCTTCAAGAGGTGGTCTACTCCATGGAGGATGACAAGTCCCTTGGGTGTGATGGGTTTCCTTGTGAATTCTACAAACACCTATGGGAGCATATAGGTCCTAATTTGCACAAAGTTTATCTTGAAGCCTATCATTCTAAAAGCTTAGGAGCCATTATAGACAAAGGAAATATAAAATTCATAGCTAAAGCTGGTGATCCAAAGGACATATGCAATTTGAGGCCCATTACCCTTCTAAATGTGTCTTATAAGATTATTGCCAAGGCACTCTCTCTCAAAATCTAGCACATGTTGCCCATAATTGTGTGGCCAAACAAAACTAGATTCATCAAGTCCAGATATATTCTTGACAAAATCATTTTTTTCTAGGAGGGAATGGAATGGACATGCAAGTCCAATTAGAAGGCTATCTTTTTAAAGATAGATTTTGCTAAAACATATGATCGCATTGAATGGCCCTTCATCTTGGCTATGCTCTAAGCTTTGGGTTTTGGCACCAATTTCCTTTAGTCTATGGAGATGCTCTTTGGAGATGCTAATGGTTGCATTACCATCAAGAATTTGCAATCTAAGGCTTTTGGACTATTTGGTTCCATTAGGAAAAGTTGTCTGGTAGCTCTTGCACTTTATGTCCTTGCTCGGGAAGGTTATAACTAAACCCAAGATTGTGCTTTTGCTTGGTGCATGGCCTTCCAAGGTCTTCTCCTGGGGCCTTGGCTCAAACACATTGAGGTTCCTGATCCTAGATGCTCCTGTTATGGACAACCAGAGTCTTTCTTGCATATTTTCTAGTTTTGTAAGTGTGCTCAGAATTATTAGCACTGGATTCATGATTTTTTTAAGCCATTCAGTCCTGAGTCTTTTTCTTGGCACATGATTTTATTGGGTGACTCTTCTAGATTTCCTCAAAAGTTTTCCCAAATTTGGCATACCTTTAGGCTGGAGATTCTTTTTTCTCTTTTGAAAGATAAGAATTTTGTTCTTTTCACACAATTTTATGAATGTTAATATTGCTATGTAAACTAAGGCATGCATTTGTAATAATGCAATTATGCAAATTCAAGTGCAAGCTAACAAAGTTGCACTTTAGGTAGCTCACTTGAAAGAGCTGCTCAATCACTGAGGCAATGGTCCATGCACTATTTCTAGAATTTCCCCTAATGCCTTAGCAGAGATCTTGATGCCTCATGGCCACTGTCCTTGCCACCACTCCTCTGGCCACCACTCACACACCCCGTGCTCTCAGGCTTCCCACCACCACTTTCTTAGTGGTGGTGATGGCGGATGGATGTGTCACTTAGCTTCCCCACCCCATGGTGGTTCTAGTTGGTCCCTGGCTCCTCCTCGTACTCATCATGAACATTCTAAGAAGTGGCCTTGCATAGACTTGGTGATCTCTCCTTTGTGGCTAGAGGTTAAAGATGTGAAGGTTGCCACTATTACTACTACTACTAATGATGGTTGGACTATTCCCAGCCCGTCCCCTTATCCTAAAGATGATTTTGGTTTCAAGATAAAGATGATCCACCACCCTTGGTTGGCACTACTTTGGCAGCCTGAGGTTGCATTATATAGCTTTTTTTTATGAATAGTTTTTGTTTCTAACTGTGGCTGTGTTATTAGTTTGGCTTCAGCCCTGTGAACTCATTCGCAAGGTGATCTTGTATCCCTTGGCCTTTTTTTGTGAATTGTAATTTGAGTATATTTTATTAATAGAAAAGGAGACTATTCATCAAAAAATTAAATTAAATTGCCAACATCAGTGCTGCAGATTTGGAGGTGGCACAGCTAAATTAGAGCTTGAGCTTTTTTAATTTTATGTACTGGCTAATATCATGGTTGAATATTTTCATTGCTAATTTTATTTTAATTTTAAATTCACATTTGAATATTTGAATGTGTTTTAAGAGGAAAATCCCAAAATACAGTAAAATAATTTTGTAATTTTGTTTTGGTGACCGTTTTGGCAAATATCTGATGAGGGAATTGTAATCTTTCATGAGACATGATAGTAGTTCGAAAACATGAAGCTTGCTTCGAAATTTTTAATTTCTAAATGTGGATATACAAATTGTTTCCTCTCTACCACAAAACATACCCTCTAATTTGAAGGTGGGCAGAGATAGAGAAAACTAAAACAAAATGAGAAAGCTTTCTATTATCATTTATTTGTCTGATGATTGTATCCATTACATTTGCCTCTATTCATAGAGGTCTAGAATCATACACATTAACAGTAGGAAGGACATGATCTGGAATATGTGGTAGTCAAAAATCACATTTAAAAAGAAGAAAGATAACAATGTATATGGAAGGGCAGTGGGAAGCTTCCAGATTAAATATGGTGGTTGAAAAATTTATACCAAATTCTAGATTGTTGATCCCTGTAGAAATTACCACATGACAATAGTCCCCCCTAATTTCTACCATTAATTATATTAAAGTTTATAATATTCATTTGATCTCTTAGATATTCAAATTGTTCTTGTGCTAATGCCTTTGTAAATATATCTATCAATTGATCTTCGGATCTACATTAATACTCTAAGTTGATTTCTCCATTATTGACTAATTGTTGAATAAAATGATATGTAGTATCAATGTGCTTTTTCCTCTTGTCAAAAATATGATTCTTTGATAGTGCGATGACAAAATTGTTATCGCAATAGATTGTAGTAGACTCTTCTTGCTCATGCATTAGATGTTTCAAGACTCTTTGCATCCATATTGCCCTACATATTGCTGATGTACTAGCTACATATTCTACTTTAGTTGAAGAAATAGTCATGATAGGTTGCTTCTTTGATGCCCATGCCACACTTGTTCCAAGATGAAATCCATATCAAGATGTGCTCTTTCTATCATCAATACTTACTACAAAGTCACTGCCAGTATATCCAACCAGTTGAAAATCATTTGAAGAAGAATATATTATGCTATAATTTAGAGTCCTTGCAATGTATCTCAATATTCTCTTTCCTACCTGCCAATGTGAGTTCTTAGGTGAATCCATAAATCTAGAAATTACACTCACTACATACATAATATTAGGTCTAGTTGTTGTGAGATACATCAAACTACCAACCAACATTATAAATTAAGTAGAATCAAATTTAGTCTCGGTATCTTCTTTACTTAATTTTGTGCCCATTTTCATAAGTGTAGAGATTGGACTACAATTTACCACTCTAAACTATCTCATAACATTTTGTTGCATATTTATTTTGAAAAATGAATAGATCCTTGTCAATTTGTGTTACTTCAATACCAAGAAAACATTTCATCAAACCCAAATCTATCATCTTAAATTCATTCTTCATTGTTGATTTAAACATATCAATGGAAAGATTACCTGTAAAGATCAAATCATCAACATACAAGCAAATAATCAAAATTTGACCTTCCTAATTGACTTTGGTGTATAGTGTTGGTTCTCTAGTGCTTCTATTAAGTCCATTCTTAATCATATATATCACCAGCACATTTCCCCCTAAATTTTGACCAAAGGCCATATTGGCCTATAAATACTTTTTATTTTATTTTTTTTCTTTATTTGGTCAAAATTTCTACCAAATCAGGTCAATAGAAAAAAAGAACAAAAGTGAGGAAATCACAATCCTTGGAGGAGGACTTTGAATTTTGAGTGGGAAATGTTCCTACACCAATTTACGTATCACTTATTTTGGGGCCCTTCTGAATGCTTTTTGATACTCATGAATAGGGTAAGACACACATACCATGAAGTCCAAATGTTTTCTTTCATTATTTTAGAATTTATATGCATCCCTAACTTGTAATTTGGATGAACTTGAGTTTTTTTGAATTAATTGATTTTATCTTCTAGAACCATTTCTTGTATTAGAGAACTATTGCTATTATTCTTTTTTCTTATTATTATAAAAGAATTTATTTTTTGATTATGAAATTATGATAAAATGGAAAGAATCAACACCAGAGGGAGTAGATTTTTGACCAAAACAATAAGTCATTCCAAGCTGAAGGGGAACCATAAGGCACAAGAAGAAATGTCATACTAACCATTATGTTAATCCCATAAGTTTTTGTGCACATTGATAGGCTATGAAAGGATGCCTTAGTTTCTTGTTTTATCTTCAAGATGTATTGTTCTATTTTCTTATTGTTGTTTCAAGTGTGTATTGCTTGGTTGGGTTTTTACATCTTTGATATTAAATTTGTATGTAGATAGGAACAATGATTATATTTTTGTAGCTTCACGAAAATGATTTCACCTATGCAATGACTTACAAGCAATAACAAATGTATTCCCAAATCATAATCAATAACTTTATTACACTTTTCCAACCATTACATTTTTCAATAAATTTATTGTAACATAACGATTTAGTATGCCCCCTCATGATTCTTCATATATACACTTACTTAAAAGTGCAAGCATAATTCAAATGTAGTCATAATTTCTCTTGTAGTCGTGATCATTTCTAGCCATTGACAATCTAAAATAGGTGATCCATCTATCCCCAAAAGAGCACCCTACATTTAGCAAGTTATTGTTGTTAGTTCATTCTTAACTTTATAAATATCAATAAGGGATTCACTCTCAAATTAGGGTGTTTTAAAACTTTATAAAGTGTCCTAAATGAATAATTAAAAGTACTAAAATTAATAAATATTTGAGACCTATTAAATGCTATTATTTGTAGTAGGAGAAAACTGAATTTTGAGATCTTCAAAATGCTAGTATGTTAAATTTTTATAAAATAAAAAAATTGTGCCAAATAAAGAATTAAAAATATTCTCTAGAATTATTCCCCATTGAAATTCTCTTGTTATCCATCAATATCTCCCTTTCTTTTATTTGGGATAAAGATGGATTCACTTAATATGTCCATTTGAAATAAATTGATCCCCTTAACTTGGACATTCATATCTAATTTCCACAATATGTTGTATTATAATTAAAATCTAAGTCTACAATTTTAAATAATAAAATACTAAAAATATTTGGAAACTTCAAAATATTATTATTTAAACATTTTATTAAAATTCTTAAAGTGTCCAAGTTAGGAAAAACATGTTTATAACTAGAAATACAAAGTTTATTCTCAAAGTTGGTGTTATGAACTTTGTACAAAAGTGTATAAAAATATAATACTAAAAAAATTAAGGAACTTCTAAATCCTTTAATTTTAATATTTTTCATGAACTACTAAAAGTGTCCCTCCCCACAATTTTTTTAAATTTTTATTATGTGTACAAATATCTAGCCTTTTTAGAGAGGTATATCAAATTCATTGATAATCATAAATGAACTTTCCTGTAATAATTTATAAAGCTTTCTTTATTTACAATTGAGGTGTCAATCACCTCAATTTTTTCCCCCATAAAAATACTTTTCATTTTTATATTGACATTTTAAATAAAATGATTACCTCGACTTTAATTTCCAAAACTTACCCTATTTATAATTGAAATCTAACAAAATTATTTCATCTCGCTTACCTTACCTCTGTCCAAGGTGTTCTCATACAAGTCATACAAGTCCTTAGAGAAATAATAGTGAAGGGAAGTAGAGTAGAGGAATTGTCTAAATGATCATCTTAAAGAAACATTCTTATAGTAATTTCTAAAACATTCTCTATTTCTAATTGAAATCTAAATCACTTCAATTTTTTCCTTAACAATGCTCTTAATTTTTATGTCAGGATTTGAAATAAACGAATTACCTCAACTTTAATTTTGAAAAAAAAATGCTATTTATAATTGATGGCACCACTCTTACCCTACTTCTCAAAAACCATCTAGATAAGGCAACTTAAATCTCATTATCTGCATTTACCAATAGTTGAAAATGTCTTGGCATTCAGTTCAATGTGAACCGGTGTTCTGACACAAATCATTGGAGAAATGGAAGTGAAGGGAGTTAGAGTAGAGGAATTATGTTCTTTGGACTTGCAATGTCTAAATGATCTTCTACCCATTTATAGCATTATCTTCCTTCCCAACTATAGATTACTAGAGAATGATAACACAATTGTATTGGATCTTTCGAATATCTTCTTTTCAAATAAACAATTCAACAATGCGTGCGCAACTTAGGCCATTATTTCCATACTCATGAACTTCCCATCTCATGTGGAAATTGGTCAACTTTCCATAATTAAAATATATATTTAAAAAAATTTGAGGTCTATAATAAAAAATATTTTGACAAATTTAAAATAGAAATTTGAATTTTCAGAAAAATTATAATAATTTTTAAAAGTAAAAAATTTAAAGTGATGTAATTTGTAGCAATTAATTGAATAATATACAAAAGTTATAAATAAATATCAAGACTTTAAATATATTAAAACTTTTTCAATACATAAGAATAACCATATACAATACGATTTAAGTTATTTATACAAAATACAATTTACAAACTACTTAGATACATCTATTTATAAATACATCTTCAAACATAAGTGTCTATTAAAAATATATAGAGAGAAAGTACTATAATCATGAACCTATAATCACAGTTATTGAATGGGAGATCAATTACTTATTCAGTCTATTGAAAGTATGGTATCTACTAAAAGTGAGTAAACCATAAATGATAATTACACCCTAGCATTCACCTTTACTCTTTCTTTCTCCAAAATTCCAACAATTTAGAAAACTACCAAATACAAGAAACAAACAGTTAAATCTACACCTTTGTAAGAGTAAAAATTCAAAGTATGCCTAAAAATTAAAATAATTTGTATTCCCTATGTGGGTTTCTACTCTTTATCCCCTACCATTTGTTCTCAGTGATATGAGTGAGGCACATATCCCAATGCTTTGATCTCCTTTGACACAATTGCATGGAGTCAATCGGTGTTATGAATTAAGATGCTCCAATTTAACTTCTGCTTCTGCTTTGTGTTAGTTTTTTGAATTCTCAATGCAGTTCCCATCTTTCATGTCTAAATGTGAAAAAATCTATTAGCAACACTAAAAAATGCTTGGCAAATTTTTTTGCCTAGTGCCAGATTTACTCAGCATCTTAATAAGTTGAGTGGCAGGAGTATACCGAGTGAGCTAGGTAGATTCAGAACAATTTGGCAACAATGGATACCAAGTAAGCTTGGTAGTGTGGATGTTGAGTGAACTCGATAGCCATTGGACAGTGGAGCTCGGTGGATTGATTCCACGTCTAGTTTGAGGAAGAACAAAAAAATATTAGTTGGGAAAAGCATTTGATTGAATAGACAGAGGAGAAATTATTGAAATTCATAAAATGAATCTTGTTGCAAAGATTTTTAGCACAAGGTTTAAACAATTGGAAGAATCTGGATGCGAACCCTTGCCATGATCAAGTTGGGGAATGCTTGGTTACTAGTACTGAGTGAACTCGGTAGCCACTGCAAGGTGGAACTTAGTAGAAGAAGATGCTGAGTGAGCTCAGCTTGAACTGTAGATGAATTCTACAAAAGACAATACCGAGTGACAAAACTATAATGTGAACTCCTTTTCCATCGTTAAAATTAGAGACCCAAAGTATGAAGCTTCTAAATAAACTTTTCAAATGCAATGAATAGAAGAAGAACAATTTATTCTAGTATGCCTCCTTGTTTTTTATTCAAATTTGGTTAAACCATTAAAAAATCTTGGAGCATTTGACTTCAACCAGAAAACCCTAAAATAACCCTAAAACTTTAAAACTTCAAACTTTAAAAACTTTAAACTTGCAGCTCTAATGGCTGCATACAATAATGCTTGGAGCAATCACTTCTTCAATAGGATGAACTTAACAAACAATAAACTTACATAATGATTAGAGAAGAAATACATACATATGCAGGCACGAAATGAACTTCCTTCTATCTTTGCACTTTGATGAATGGATATGTTGATCACTTCTCTTCTCTCTGCAACTTCTAATCTCCTCTAGTCTGCTCTGCTAAACTTTTGAGCTCTTCTACTAAATGAATGAATAAAACGTTCCATTTTTGTCATACACATTTTCCCTCTCTTTTTTTATTTCAAAAAACTCAGCTACTAAACAGTAAATTCGTTTGATTGTTTTGCTTGTTGTCAGGGAGGTAGGTAGGTGTTTGGCTCTAGGGGAAAATGACCATTGCATTTAATATTCCAACACTCTACCTTGTCCCGAGCCAAACAAACAATGATCACTACTGATCCACATCAACTACACCAAGACACTCTCTTAGGTGTACCAAACTTCCAATGCCTAATGGCTTTGTGAAAATGTCTTCTACCTACTGCTCAGACTTACAAAATTCCATTTTGATATCTCCATTCTCTACAAACTCTCTGATGAAGTGATATTTGATCTCTATATGTTTTCTTCTCCCATCGAAGACTAGATTCTTGGGCAATGCAATAGATGAGATGTTGTCCCAATAAAGTGTGGTTCCATCCTCTTGCCTTTCATTCAAATCTATCAAGATCCTTCTTAACCAAATAGCTTGACATGCTACTACTTTTTCTGCTATGTATTTAGCCTCTGCTGTAGATTGAGCAACAATAGGTTGCTTCTTGGATGCCCATGAAATTGCACCTAATACCATATGAAAAATGTATCTAGAAGTGCTCTTCCTATAATCTATACTTCTAGCCCAATCACTATCTGTATAACCTACCAACATGAATTCATTTGTTGCAATATACAAAATTCCAAATCTCTTGGTAAATTTCACATACCTAAGGAACCTCTTTCTTGCTTGCCAATGGGAATCCTTTGGTGTTTCAATAAATCTTGAAATCAAACTTACTGCATGCATTAGGTCTGGCCGAGTTGCAGTCAAATACATCAAACTTCCAACCATACTCTTGTATAGTGTTGGATCCACTCCCTTGCTAGAGTCTTCCTTGCTCAACTTTAGAACTATTACTATTGGTGTTGGGGCTGCCTTACTATTTTTCATTTTAAATCTCTCCAAGATCTACCTTGCATAATTTTCTTGAGAGATAAAAATGCCATCATGCATTTATTTTACTTCTATGCCTAAAAAGTACTTCAAGAGACTTAGTTTTGTCATTTCAAACTCATTTTTCATGGTCTCTTTGAACTCACCAATCAGAGCCTTGTCATTACCAGTAAAAATCAAATCATCTACATACAAGATAACAATTAACACATTTCCATTTTCTACCTTGATCTAGAGAGTAGGCTCACCATTGCTTTTGCTAAAGTCATTGCTCATAAAATATGAGTCAATCCTGTTGTACCATGCCCTTGGAGCTTGCTTGAGCCCATAGAGAGCTCTTTTCAATCTATATACTTTGTGTTCTTCACCTACAACTTCATAACCAGGTGGCTGGTCCACATATACTTCTTCTTTCAATATACCATTTAGGAAGGTGGACTTCACATCCATTTGATATACCTTCCTTTATGTTGAGCTGCAATTGCTATGATAGCATGCATAGTTTCCATTCTTGCAATCGGGGCATATGTCTCATCATAATCTTTGCCATACTGCTATTTGTAGCCCTTGACTACTAGGCTTGCCTTATGCCTAGCAATTTCTCCTTTAGCATTACATTTGGTCTTGTAGACCCATTTCACTCCAATTATTTGCTTCTTGGGAGGCAAATCAGTTAGCTCCCATGTCTCATTCCTTTCTATAGCATCTATCTCCTCATCCATGGCCTTACACCATTTCTTCTCCTTAATAGATTCTTCAAAATAGATTGGATCACTATGAGAAAATAATGCAAAATTAACACTCTCATCATAATCTTCATACCTTTCATCTTGGTATATCTCCCTAAGACTCTTGGTCTTTCTTGGTAATAGGAACGAGACTATGGGATCAGAATCTTGACTACTACTTGGCACTGACACTCGATTATGACTGAAGGAGCTTGACAATAACTGAGGCTACTTTCCTTTTCTTCTATTTGCTCCTTCTTGTTGTTCATCAACTTCATCTTCACTCATAATTGGCACTTTATTAGAAGTTCTTGGTGACTCATCAATTTGTCGATACCATGACTGATTTTAAAGAAATTCCACATCTCTTGAGAGAAACATCTTTTTGTTCAATGGGTCATAAAATCTATATGCCTTTGATTCTGAGTTGTACCCTGTGAAGATGCACTTCACACCTTTGTCATCCTTTTTTTTCATTTTCTCTTTAGGCACATGTGCATATGCAACACATCCAAACACCCTTAGGTGTTCAACTGTCCATCTTCCTAGTGACCATGCTTCCATTGGAATTTTATCATAGACCACCTTTGTAGGACACTTATTAATTAGGTAAATTGATGTTGCCACAACCTTTCCCCAAAACTCAGTTGGGAGACCTTTCTCTTTCATCATGTTCCTTGCCATTTCTACAATGGTCCTATTTTTTCTTTCAGACACTCCATTTTGCTGTGGTGTATAGCTATCTATGAGCTCTTTCTTTATGCTATGTTTCTTGCAAAAATTTACAAAAGAATTGGAGGTATACTCCCCTCCTCTATTTGATCTTAGGACCTTGATATAGTGTCCACATTCTCTTTCAATTTGGGCTTTAGATTCTACAAATTTATCAAATCCTTTAGATTTATTCTTTAAGAAATACACCCATGTTCGTGTCCTACAACTGAAATCATCAATAAATGTTATAAAATAAGTACTCCCCCCAATGGAAGTAACTTGCATAGGACCGACTAGGTTAGTATGCACTAACTCTAATAGATATCTAGCCCTCCTAGAATTTTCAGAATTAAAGGGAAGCCTATGTTGCTTACCCAAAATACAAGCCTCAGAGTTGTCACATGAATTTCCTATACGTGGAAAACCTTCTACCATTCTTTTATTTGACAACAAATTTAAACCAGCATCACCAAGATGTGTTAGTGTAGTTTTTTTATTTTTCCTATTTTGCTAGGTTTTTTCTACACTTTTAATAATCTCGCTTAGGTTAATAAAGCATGTCCTATTAGGTGAATGGTTGTGAGGTGTCACCTTCCTACATGTGAGCATCCATTAGCTATCTTGGGAAGATACTTTGCTATCTTTAGTCCAATAGATAGTTTCTCCTCATTGGTTGGTGTTGCCACCTCCTCCCTCTTCATAGCCTATATAAGCATGCTACCTAGCTTGTATTTGGATTTCTTATTTTTGCATCCTCTTAATGCTATTTTGCTTCCAGAATTTGCATTACACTCTTGGAGACTAACTCTATGATGCTATTTTGATTTTGTATCATTTGCATTCATAGTTTAGATATTTATTCTTTGCACTAGTTTTCTGGGTTATTAATCTTATCAGATTCTAACATGGTATCAGACCTTTTCTATGTGCAAGAGTAGATTTTAGTTTTCTTTTTTGAGAGATTCGGGGGGGCAAATAAAATTTATTGTAGTTTTTTGAAAAACAAAGTATGCTCTTCTCTTGCATCTTTGGATGATCCTGAGAAACATAAAAGTTTTGACAAAAATAGTTTTTCTTTGGGGTTTCAATCTCAAATCTGACAACCAACTTGCATATTTGGAGTTTTCAATCAGTTTTGCAGGTTCCAGCATGCCATTGATGGACTTAAGAAGTTGATCCAGCATTTTCATGTCATATTCTTGTTGTTGGGGTCATTTTTTGATTTTTGGAGCCATTTTTTATTGTTAAAGGCGTCTGATTTACACTACAACAACATCTTTTGTACATCAACAAGAAAAATGCTTTCTGGATTTTGTTCGCAGCCCTGAAAAACCATCTAGGTATGTTTTAGATGTTGCATGCAACCTATATATTTTGCAAAATTGAGCATCCAAAGCTATAGTCATACCCCTCTCCATTAGCTGTCGTAGATTTGAACGCAATTTTCAAATGTCTCATTATTGCTCATACAGACTATGATTTTGATGATTCTTGTTATGAACTTGGCTATTTTTTTTTGCTCTATCCACTAGTGGAGTTATTTTTTGATTTTCATGCATGAATTCTTCAACAATTGCAGATTCTTAGTCGTGACTATGCACAGTTCTCATTTTGGAAACTTCAGAGGATCATAACTTTCTCATACGACCTCATATCAAGGCAATTCTTTTTTTGAAAGCGCATGATTTTTTGTGTAGATTGCAGTGGTACTATTTGGTTTTTTTTATTATTGTGCCAACGTTTCACTTTTAGCATATGCTCTTCACGAGGTTTTGTAATGCATTGAAATCAAGACCACTAAGTATTTCTTTCTAGTGGTAGTTGTAAATGTACTAAAATAAAGTGTCAAATCATATTTTTTTGGGGGGTTTCTTTGATTGAGTAAAAAGTGGGGGGCATTGTTGTGGCTGGGTTATCTTCTTTTTAGCATTTTCCCTCTGCATTTCTTTATCATGGATCAAACAAATATGCCCATCCTAACTCCATACAATTAATTTGAGTGGAAATATCGCATGACAATTCACTTAAGGAAAGCTGGATTAAATAGGATAACTATGGGACTTGAAACTGAACCTGTTAAAGATGAAGATAAGCCTAAGTGGTTTAACAAATGTGATGAGGCATTTGGAACATTGTGTTTGTCTATTTCTCCTGACTTGTTATGTTAGATTGAGTCTTTGGATACACCAAATGAAGTATGGACAAAGCTAGAAACACTATTTGGCACACAAGATCCAATGAGGGGTCATATGTTGGAAAATGAATTAATTAGTTTGAGTCTAGGCAATTTCAACACAATCTAAGATTTCTTCACCAAATTGAAATCACTAAGGCTACAATTAAAACAATGTGGAATTGAAAAGAAAGATGAACAACTGATTCTTAGTATTCTCTCTAAGCTAAGTTCAGAATATTCTGTGTTTGTCTCTACCTTCTATGGTACTAAGGGTGCACTTGGTACTCAATTCACCATACCATCTTTAGATGATTTTGTTGTCAATCTCACTCGAGAATAGGACAAGCTAATCTAGATGGGCACTCTTAAGTCCTCTAAGTCACATGCCTTGGTTGCCAACCAAGACACAAAAGAACAACAAGGAAAAAGTAGTAACAACAATAGTAAGGACAAAAAACAAAAGAATAGCAAGCAGAAGAAGGATCAGATATTGGTTTCTTTGAAAGCAACTATTGATACACCATCTTCCAAGGGCGATAAGCCTAAGAAAGAAAAGGTCAAATGTGCCTATTGTAAAAGACCTAGTCATGATGAGCATAAATGTTTGTAGAAACAACTTGATCACTTGACATATATTCTTAAGAAGAATAATATTAGTGTTCCTGAGTCTATCAAACAAAGTTCTAATTAAGGGTCTAACAAGGAAAAAGAAAATAGTAAGGGGAAAGGAAAGGGCAAGGCCCTTTTTGCAGTTGCTTCCTCACCATCCACTTGGGTTCTTGATTCGGGTACTTCACACCACATGGCTTCATCTAATGAAGAACTTGCATCCTTGGAGCCATGTACTATGCCTTCTATGTTGATGAGTGATAAAACTCCTATTAAGGTGTGTGGGAGAGGGTCTGTTGATGTGGGGGATGACACATTCCATGATGTTCCTTGTGTTCCCTCATTGTCAACTAATCTCCTATCAGTAGACCAGATCACTCACACAAGTTGAGGCAAGTGAGTTGAGTTCACTCCTAGTTTAGTGGAGATATATGAGTTGCACAATGATTCTACAGTTGCAATTGGAAGAGAAGATCATAAGTCACGACTCTATATGTTTTCTCACTTTTTTCTTGATCCTCCTTTGACTGTTTTTCTCACTCACTTTAATGATGTGAGCAGGTTATGGCATGAGCGGTTTGGCCATCACAACTTCCACTACTTGCATCAGCTTAACCAGCAGAGCATGGTTATAGGGTTGCCTTCTACTTTGACATTGGAGTCACTTGGAATACATGACAGATCTTCTAATGGATCAGATTCACTTGAGCAATCTTCTACCTTCATTTTTGATGCAGAGAGTGATTCAGAGGACTCACCTCCTTCCTCTCCTAGTCATCATTTACAGGTTGATGATTCTGCTCTAAATTCTCCATCTTCTGGTCCACTTTGGGCTAGACAAACCTTGTAGTTTTCAAGTGATTAGGTTGGGGATCCATTAGACACCAAGCAAACTCATTCACAATTTCAAGATGCTCTACATATCTTCATTGCTACTGCCTCAAATCCACAGTCTTTTCATGAGGATTTTGGTATTTCTGAGTGGGATACAGCTATGCAGGAAGAGTATAGTCCCTTGATGAGGAAACACACTTGGGATCTTGTCCCTTTTCCTAAGGGAAGAAAACATGTTCGATGTAAGTGGATCTACTGGACAAAATTTGCAAGCTTTTCTCGAGGTGCAAGATGCTTCATCTTTTGGGGGACCTCTTCCTCTCACTTGGAGTCCTAATTTTCTTTGGGGAGTCTCTTTTCTCTCTATTTTGGGGGAATTTTATGTACATAGGTACCTCATCAGGCTTGACTTGTCGGGACCGATTTCTACATCCACCTAAGCTTTTCTTATGGGGGGGTGTTAGTGTAATTTTTTTATTTTTCCTATTTTGGTAGGTTTTTTCTACACTTTTAATAATCTCACTTAGGTTAATAAAGCATGTCTTATTAGGTGAATGGTTGTGAGGTGTCACCTTCCTACATGTGAGAAATCATTAGATATCTTGGGAAGATACTTTGCTATCTTTAGTCCAATAGATGGTTTCTCCTCATTGGTTGGTGTTGCCACCTCCTCCCTCTTCCTAGCCTATATAAGCATGCTACTTGGCTTGTATTTGGATCTCTTATTTTTGCATCCTCTTAATGCTATTTTGCTTCTAGCATTTGCATTGCTCTCTTGGATACTAACTCTATAATGCTGTTTTGATTTTGTATCATTTGCATTCATAGTTTAGATATTTATTCTTTGCACTAGTTTTTTGGGTTATTAATCTTATCAGATTCTAACAAGATGACCATATCTGAGGTGCCATAGCCATGAGCAGTCTTCAATCACACTCCTTAGAGCTGATTGTGTGGGAGATGCAACACCAACTTGAGATGAGAAACATCTTTCTATCTTCAAGGGAAACATTATATTCTTTGTCATTTGAACTACTACAAGTATGTTCTTGCTCCTATCCTTTTCATGAATGACACACATGTCATTCTCCATTAGTACTTTATATACATTTTGAACGAGTTGACCAATTCTCATCAAATTGTGCTTCATACCAGGGGGGAAATACACATTTTGTATTTCCTTCTTCTCACATTTCTTGGTGTGGACCATAATAGATCCTTTGCCCACTACTGGTAGAGTTCCATTATTACCCATTTTAATTTAAGATTTCAAACTCTTGTCAATGAATGAAAACAAGGTTTCATTACCACTCATGTGGTTGCTACATCCACTATTGAGGTACCAAACTTTAGGGCTTCCTTCTTCACTAACATTACACATGATGAAGGTAGTGGCATTGTTTCTACTTCCCATGTTCACATCAGCCACATTTGCTTGTCTTGACTGATCATTTTGCTTCTTTCAGCATTCATTTGCATAATGCCTATATTTATGATAGTAGTAGCATTATACATTACTCCTATTTGAGTTGTAGTTTTTCTTACGTCCTCTTGAAGTATTTTGTGAGCTACTTGCTCCATTTGCACTTCCTAAGCTTTCTGATTTAGCATTTCTTTGTCCTCCATTACCTCAGCCTCTGCCTCTAGAATTTTTTCCTAAGCCATTTCTTCCTCTCCCCCTTCCTCTTGGATTTGACTGAGCCTTGAATTCTTGCTCTTGGGAAGAAGAAGATGCAGATCTATTGATCCTATGCTCATGGGTTTGAAGAGTACCCATCAACTCATCCATTGTCAAAATAGTGAGGTCTTTTGCCTCTTTTATGGTCATGACCAAGTTGTCATATTCATGAGGTAAACTCCTCAATATCTTTTCCACTATCCTCTGCTCTTCATAGTCTTCTCCATTTGACTTCAGTTGGTTAATCACAGTGGAGGTCCTTGAACTAAAGTTTGCAACTGATTCATTTTCCTTCATCTGAAGGTTCTCAAACTCCCTCCTTATATTTTGTACCTTTACTATACGAACATTATATGTGCCCTTAAAGTTCATCTAAAGGATATCCCATGCTTCCTTTTCATAATTTTCTACTATAATCTTGGGAAATACTATCTCTGTCATTGATACTTCAATAAGACTTAATTCCTTAGCATCCTTCCATGTTGACTCCTTCAACTGAGTCTTCTATGCATTTGTGGGAGTAGCATACTGAACTAGGTCTGTCACATCATTGAACTCATTAATTAAAAACTCCCACAAATCATTAGCAACCATTATGGTTTTCATCTTCTTTGTCCATGTATCATAATTTTTCCCATTAAAGGATGTTGGATGCTACCATATCTTTCCTGCATCTCCTGCCATGTCAAATATCCCAAGAAAATAAATGCCCTAATTCACTATGGATGTGGGGCCTCAAAGCTCTAATACCATGTGAAGAAATATATTACCAATACCAAAAAATGCTTGATAAAAACTATTGTCGAGTGCTAGATTTACTTGGCAACTTAATAAACTAAGTGGCAGGAGTGTACCAAGTAAGCTCAATAGATGAAGAATAACTTGGCAACAATGGATGTCAAGTGAGTTCCGTAGTGTGGATGATGAGTGAACTCGGTAGCTACTGGAGGATGGAGCTCAATAGAAGAAGGTACCGAGTGAACTCAATAGCCATTGCAGGGTGGAACTCGGTAGAAGAAGATGTCGAGTGAGCTTAGCTTGAACTACAGATGACTTCTACCAAAGACAATACCAAGTGACATAACTATAACATGAACTCCTTTTCCACCATTAAAACCAGAGACCCAAAGTATGAAGCTTCTAAATAAGCTTTTCAAATACAATGAATAGAAAAAGAACAATTTATTCTGGTATGCCTCCTTTTTTTCTGTTCAACTTGGATTAAACCATTACAAAATCTATGAGCATTTGGCTTGAACCAAAAAATTATAAAATAACCCTAAAACTTTAAAACTTCAAACTTCAAAAATTTTAAAATTGCAGCTCTAATGGCTACATGCAATAATTCCTAGAGCAATCACTTCTTCAATAGGAAGAACTCAACAAACAATAAACTTACATAATGATTAGAGAAGAAATACATGCATCTGTAGGCATAAAATGAACTTCCTTCTGTCTTTGCACTTTGACAAATGGATCTACTGATCACTTCTCTTCTCTCTACAACTTCTAATTTCCTCTACTCTGCTCTGCTAAAATTTTGAGCTCTTATACTGAGTGAATGAATAAAACATTCCTTTTTTGTCATAAAGATTTTCCCTCTCTTTCCTAATTTCAAAAAACTCACCTACCACGCAGTAAATTCTTTTGATAATTTTGCAAGTCGTCAGGGAGGTAGGTGGGTGTTTGGCTCTAGGGGCAAATGACCATTGCATTTAATATTCCAACATGAAGCATATGCCATGATGAAAACTATAAGAGATAGAGGAAGGGAGAAACACTATCCCAATACCACCAATGTATATAGAATAATTTTTTTTAAGAAATTGGTTAACAACTCCAGCAGCATAAGTAAAGAGGATATGGAAGAGCCAAATAAAGAAAGGTCCATGGGGAGAGAGGTTGGGGGGATATATGTAGAGGTATTTATATAGAGATCTTGATTTGGATCATTTTTTGTTCTCTTCTCCCAACCCCTTATTATAAGTTCTAACAAAATTCTACAAAATTAGGGAAATTTATCTTTCTCTTAAATCTCTTTTACTATTATCCTCATCCCCCTTTTCCAAAAATTGTACATTGGGATTCCACAAATATCATTTGTAAACTACTTTTGAATTAAATGGAAGATCTAGAACCCTATGTTTAATGAATTGGTCGAGTCTTATTGTAATGTTTGGTTGAGAAAAAATTCTAAAACCATTCCAATAAAAAACCTAAAACATTAATGACACATTTTCTTTGTATAGATAGTGTAGAATTTCTTTAGGTCTATATTTGTATTACAATTTATTTATCAATTAATTCAGGCTATTACTTCCAAAATGGGAAAAGAGTGAGATGTTAATTCACATGAATGCAACAAAAAAATTAAAACCCTTAAAACTAGAGAAAGTGCTATAAAATTTCTATATCTGACAATTTAGGAAGAACTAATCTTTCCCTTTAATATTTTCATAGTAATTTTTCTCATAATATAATTTTTAATTTTCTTTATTTTTAATTAAATTTGCAAAAATTAATTGAATAACATAATTAAAAGTATGTTAACTTTTTGATAATTAATAAATTAAAAATGTATATGGGGAATGAGCATATGAAAGAGTGGAGATATATATTTATTTTACTTTAGACTAAAAATATCTTAATCATTTTTCTAAGAATTATCTTCTTTCTATGAGTTAAATTTTCTTGAGTGATCATTAGTTGTAACCTTACCATCTTACCTTGGTCATATCACTTTCCTAGTTTTACAAATTTTTAGGTTAAATTTAGATCCTCAAGGTTGTTCAACTCATTGGATTGATAAATTTTATAACCAATAATAATAATCAAAGAAAAACTTACCTCTTGGTATCAAATGTTGTTAAAGCATGTAGCTTCAGTCTAACAATAACTATGATATGCACAGTTAAAACTGATGACATGTATATTTTCTGAGATCATTAAGGCACGATCAAAACTACTTTTGATTCCTTTGATATTTAGATCATGATCGATCTATCCTTAATATTAGGCTACAAATTTAATGATTCATAATACATTGATTAATTTGGTTTAAGTTTATAACAAATCATGAAGATTAGTTACCACCGAATGGGTGTGAGTATGAATGTCTATGTCTCCATTTAGAGACATGACCATTTATCCCCACACCCTTTCCACTTGATATATATCTAATCTAGCTAAAGTAACTAAGGCCTCAAAATATATTAATGAAAGCACTTCAAAGGATAAAAGGAAATTTTGAGTTCATTAATATTTTATCTCTGTTATTACTACACTAAATTTTGTACATTTTGGAAGTGATTTAGTCCATTGGGATTAGTGATCATATCTGCAACACCAATGTGCATTAGTCTACAATTGATTTAAAATCTGGTAATAAAGTTTACATGGTATCAGAGTATTAAGTTTAGAAACCTAAGTCATCTAATATTGGTTTGGTATGGATAAAAGGAGAAGAAAGTGATAATAAACTCATAGAAGGAAGAGATCCATCTATACCATCAGTAAGAGGAGTCTGAGAACAAAATTCCTCTCTTCTATTCAAACATCAATGACTACAATAGACGATTGCAAATTAGAAGTATTAATATAATGAATAGTATTCCACAAATGGATGATGAAGCCACTCTTATTTCTTATAATTCAATTTGAATGTAATCTTTCTTTCTTATCTAATGGAATATGGTTGTATCTATTCGAAGACCTTGTATACCACAAGTATGTGAAGGAATGAGTTATTTATTGACCACATAAAACATACACAATTTTGTTATGAATGAGAAAATTGCATCTAAAAGGGCCAACTTAGATTTTCCTTAGCTAGAGGATAATTTAGTGTCATTGTAGAGCATTCAGTCCCCAAGAAGATTTGTGACTACTATCTTCTTACAAGATTCAAGTAGAATCTATTAGAAGGATAGAACATGAAAGGAATTGATACCTTTAGCCTATATTGATTGCAGGTGGTTATAACATCTTCCACTCAGAGTTTTTGTGGGGAAAAACATTGTTAAGTGTGGGAGATGTGTTGCTGGATCATCTTCCCCCTATGTTTTAGGACATTTTTTTATTAACAATTTCAAGGTGAAAATGAGCCTCATTTATTTCATAGGTCATGTGAGCTTCTTTACCTAGCACTAGGCTGAGGAAGTTCTTCAGGTGACATCCTAAGTGTGCCTAGATTGGTGGAAATTCAATGTGAGCTTAAAGAGTCGCAAACATGTACCATTCATTGAAAGTTGGATATGCTCTCAATAGTAGAAATGAGAATTGAGATAGAAAATTATGTATTAATGGTGTTTGGCATTGCAGCTTGGTTAAAATCTAAATCTAAGTTCATTGGATTCAAGATTGCTGGTCTAATGACTCATCGATCCATTCAAGCTATCAATTTCCTACACTTTAAATATTAATTTACAAACTTGTACATGAAGACTAACAATACTTATGACTACCTAATGGATATGCCAAATTGGTCATCGAGTTTATTCTCTCACATTCACATCTGACTCATGGGAAGTCCATGGAAGGTGCTAATGCAAGAATTGATTGCAAATAATGTCTTTTGCAAAGTAAGTTATAGATGGATGTTATGATCAATGTAAACTTTGGAGAAGAATTCTTGTCATGTAATGCACAAATCATATACAGAATGATCTAAGTACTAGAAAAAAGAATTTAGTTGGCCTCCTATCAATCAATGTGGTAGACACACAAAATACACTAGTCAATGTGGCTTCGTCACTCTAAAGAACCATTAGTTAGTCATTATGAAGAAAACTATTGCATATGATAGGTTTATATTATAATGATGGGAAGTGTGTATAGATAGAATATAATCTATCAGTGGATGGTAGAGTCATAACAATTAATATTAAATGAAGGATTCAAATTGATTCATGAGTTATATTTCCTATATGGGCTCACCTTATGTAAAGGAAATATTTGAAATACAAGGATGAGAGCATATGGAATTCAGATTCAGAGGGAGTTTGGCATCTTCAAAGAAGTAAAAATGTTGATGAACTCAAGGTTCAGTGGGAGTAGATGGGTTCAATCAACTTTGTGACAATCCCAATCATAGTGATTGAGAGGGAGTTTCACTATTGAAGGTGAAATACTTATGAGGTAAACTTTATTTAATTGATTATTATACTAATGAGATCATTTAATGCCTTATAGGCCCTGTGGTAATAATGAGGAAGTGACAACTTCCATACAAATATCACTTGTATTTGTTAATATTGTTAGAAGATGATGATCTTATACACATGATAGAGATCGTGCGGTGGTTGTAATAGATCGTGATAGATGATTTGTAACATGGTGGATTTAGTTCCCTAAAATAGACCATGACCTTCTAGATTGTGATAGACATTGTGTGATGGTTGAAACAAATCACAATAACTTATGAATGTTCCTATGTTAAGTGCACATTACCTTTGAACATTTTGAGTTATGGTGAATATCATGAGACTTTATATTCTTGGTCATACCATATCTTTGATATCATTTTGAGGTGATATCTAAACTTGTGTATCACATGTTAGCTGACTCCTTGTATCACATGTTAGGTGATTTCTCATATCACGTGTTAGGTGATATGTTAGAAAAGGTATTACATGTTAGGTGATTCCTCATATCATGTGTTAGGTGATATATAAAACAAGGAATCACATGTTAGGTGATTCCTCATATAACATGTTAGGTGATATGTAAAACAAGGTATCACATGTTAGGTAATTCCTCATATCACATGTTAGGTGATATGTAAAACAAGGTATCACATGTTAAGTGATTCTTCATATCACATGGTAGGTGATATGTAAAACTAGGTTAGATGATACTACATATCATGTGTTATGTGATCACAAGATATGTAATATGGATATACCATGATCCCTTATAGTGGATATCATGAGACTTGATTTTCTTAAATATATTTGGATGATATCTCTTTTAAATAAGGAGAACTTATATATAAGAACTTTGTCTCCCCTAGCTAAGAGGGAGTGTTAAAGCATGTAGCTTTAGTAGAAAATAACTGTGATATGCATAGTTAAAATCGATGACATATATATTTTCTGAGATCATTAAGTCATGATCAAAACTACTTTTTAATACTTTGATATTTAGATCATGATCGATCTATCCTTTATATCGGGTTGCAGATTTAATGATTGGTAATACATTGATTAATTAGGTTTAAGTTTGTAACAAATCATGAAGATTAGTTACCATCGAATGGGTGTGAGTATGAATGTCCATGTCTCCATTCGAGGACATGACCATTCATCCCCACACCCTTTCCACTTGATATACATCCAATCTACCCAAAGTAGACTAGACATCGAAATCTATTAATGCAAGCATTTCAAAGGATCAAAGGAAAATCTGAGTTCAATAATATTTTATCTTTGTTATTACTACACTAACTTTTGTAGATTCTAGAAGTGATTCAGTCCATTGGGATTAGTGATTATACCTACAACACAAGTGTGCATTAGTTTGCAATCAATTTAAAATCTGGTAATAAAATTTAAAAATGTCATAGATAATCATGGGTCTATTCTCTTATGTGGATTTTGTGAGTTTTTCAACGTCATCCATTTATATAAGTCTTATTGTGTATTATTCATCATCTATCAAATAACCTATGAATAAATGGATTAAATTCTTGATGACTTTGATTGGTCTTTCACCTTCCAACTAGATTAAATTATCATGGTATCGATCAACACATAGTGAAACCACCCTTCTTTGAAAACCTTTAGTAGATTAGCTAAATGAGTTAGACCCTTCAGTACTAGGTACTTGAAATCTTCCTTCAACTACCTATTATCATCACACATTTTCAAGTATTACTTCATGATCTCTACATGTCTTAGCCTTATAATTTTGCATTATACAAATATCTTTATATCTTCTATTAGTATCACTTGGGGAGGAATTGGTGATAGGGCATTGCCTTTATCAACTTCTACTACCTTGAAAGGATAGAGTTTGTATTTTTATAGGGTATTTTCTATAATCTCAAAAAATACTGTGATACCAATGTTCACTTCCATGTTGATCCTATGAAATATTGTCTTTAACTTCACTCCTTTCTACAAAGTTTGTCGCTTGATTCTACTACTCAAATTGGGTTAACAAATGATCAATTTGATCTCAAGAAAATACTTAACTCTTGAATAATTGACTTAGTAGATCACAATATGCACTCACACTTAGCTCCAAAAATCACTCATCAAAATTATAAGGTGAAAATTTATTAGGTTTTCCTTCTTTTTTTCCAAAAAATTCCCAACATCTACAAGGACATATTATCACCAATTTAATACTCTTTATCGATAATAATAGTTTAGTATAGTAGGTAAGTTCTTCCCTATTAGGAGCTACAAGTTGCAACCTTCTAAATGGATCACCCTATTAGGAGTGACTAATATATTGTTACATGTATCTAGAATCCCCATCAAAGAATATCCTAGTAAGTTATATTATCCCCCTATTATAGTCTTGAACTAGTTAAGGGATTTATTGACCAGTAATGTTAATAAATACCTTGCTTAAAGGATCTTAGCAACTTATTGATTTTTTTAGCAAAACAAAAAATATTTGACCTGTAAGTACCTTCTTCAAGAGTTCATTAGACACTTCATGCAAATATTTGACCTATAAGTACCTTTTTCAAGAGCTCATTAGCTCCTTCATGTTTTGCATCTACCAATACAATCCTTTTATGTCCCCTTGGAGATCATATCTGTGATCACTCGTTGATTCTACTACAATTCTTCATATCAACACTTAACTCTTATCAACTATTTTTCATTATCCTTGACTTTGTTTATTCAATCCTTGCCTTCAATTACAAAACCTAATTAGGGTTCCACATTCCTCAATAGATTCCTCTAGATTCCATTTCTTATTCAAACCTTCTTACATCTTTGAGCATATCAAATTGATCTTTCTTTGTTTGTCTTCATAATATTTGTTTTCTATTCACTATATTTTTATTTTATTTGCTAAAACATTTGTTGAATTCACCAAAAAATCTATTCACACATCCCCATAAACTATTCCATTATGCACTATAATACATGTAGATAGTTTCACCCTTTTTAATATTCACCAAATCTTGCTCCATTGTGATCAAACATGAAATTTATCAAAATTGTTATAAACTTCACATGTTAAGAGATTGATTGGTTATCCTATTTACCTATTCACCAATATTTACTATTTATCTATAAGTCTTTACCTATTGACTCTTCACCTATTGGTCTATCTATGCACCAATAAATCTTGTATTTTAGTTCACCAGTAAGACTTCACAAGTTTGTCCTTACCTATATAACTTTATCAACATTGCCTAATTGACCTATTTGTTTTTACTACTTTCTTTTATTGGTAGGTTATTCATATTGACCTATTGCATCTACCTAGTGTAACTTCACAAAAATGATTTCACCTATGCAATGACTTACTAGCAATAACAACCATATTCCCACGTCATAATCAATAACTTTATTACATTTTTCTAACCATTACATTTTTCAAAAAAATTATCGTAACATAACCATTTAGTATGCCCCCTCATGATCCTTCATATACCTACTTACAAGTGCAACCTTAATTCAAATTTAGTCATAATTTCTCTTGTAGTCATGGCCATTTCTAACCATTGGGAATATAATATAGGTGATCCATCTATCCCAAAAAGAGCACCCTACATTAAGCAAGTTATTGTTGTTATTTCATTCTTAACTTTATAAATATCAATAAGGGATTCACTCCCAAATTGGGTTGTTTTAAAACTTTATATAGTGTTCTAAATAAATAATTAAAAGTATTAAAATTAAGAAATATTTGAGACCCACTAAATATTATTATTTGTAGTAGGAGAAAATTGAAATTTGAGACCTTCAAAATGCTAATATTTTGAATTTTTATAAAATACAAAAATTGTACCAAACAAAGAATAAAAAATATTCTCCACAATTATTCTCCATTCAAATTCTCTTGTTATCCATCAATATCTCCCATTCTTTTATTTGGGATAAAGATGGATTCACTTAATATATCCATTTGAAATAAATTGATCCCCTTAACTTAAACATTAATATCTAATTTCCATCATATGTTGTACCTATAATTAAAGACCAAGTCTACAATTTTAAATAATAAATTATTAAAAATATTTGGAAACTTCAAAATATTATTAATTAAACATTTTATTAAAATTCTTAAAGTGTCCAAGTTAGGAAACATATGTGTATAACTATAAATACAAAGTTTACTCTCAAAGTTGGTGTTATGAACTTTGTACAAAAGTGTATAAAAGTATAAGACTAAAAAAGTATTAAGGAACTTTTAAATCCTTTTATTTTAATATTTTCCTCGAACTACTAAAAGTGTCCCCCCAATTCACCCCCCCACCCCCCTCCCAAAAAAAAAAAAAAAAAAAAATCATTATGTGTACAAATATCTAACCTTTTTAGAGAGGTATTTCAAATTCATTGATAATCTGAAATGAAATTTCCTATAATAATTTATAAAGCTTTCTTTATTTACAATTGAGATGTCAATTACCTCAATTTTTTTTCCCATAAAAATACTTTTAATTTTTACATTTACATTTCAAATAAAATGATTACCCCAACCTTAATTTCCAAAACATACCCCATGTATAATTGAAATCTATCCAAATTATTGCATCACCCTTTATCCAAGGTGTTCTCATACAAGTCATTAGAAAAATGGTAGTGGAGGGAGGTAGAGTAGAGGAATTGTCTAAATGATCTTCTATCCATTTTAATATTTTTTACAAACTATTAGAAATGTCCAAATTTTATATATATATATAATATTATATATACAAATATCTAATCTTTTCTAAAGAAGGTATTTTAATTACATTGATCATCTTAAAGAAACATTCTTATAGTAATTTCTAAATTTTCCTATATTTCTAACTAAAATCTAAATCACTTCAATTTTTCCTTGAAAATGCTTTTAATTTTTATGTCAACATTTCAAATAAACTAATTACCTCAACATTAATTTCCAAAAAAAACATTATTTATAATTGATGGCACCACTCTTAACCTAAAAACCATCCAGATAAGGCAACTGAAATCTCATTATCTGCATTTACCAACAATTGAAATTGTCTTGGCATTCAATTCAATGTGAACCAGGTGTTCTGACACAAATCATTGGAGAAATGGAAGTGAAGGGAGTTAGAGTAGAGGAATTACATTCTATGGACTCGCAATGTCTAAATGATCTTCTACCCATTTATGGCATTATCTTCCTGCCCAACTACAGATTACCAAAGAATGATAACAGACCTATATTGGATCTTCTGAATACCTTATTTTCAAAGAAACAACTCAACAATGTGTGCGCAACTTAGGCCATAATTTCCATACTCATGAACTGCCCATCTCATGTGGAAATTGGTCCACAACTTTCCATAATTAAAATATATATTTAAAAAAAAATTGAGGCCTATAATAAAATATATTTTGACAAATTTAAAAATAGAAATTTGAATTTCGCAAAAATTATAATAATTTTTAAAAGTAAAAAATTTAAAGAGATGTAATTTGTAGCAATTAATTAAATAATATACAAAATTTATAAATAAATATCAAGACTTTAAATATATTAAAACTTTTCCAATACATAAGAATAGTCTTATACAGTACAATTTAAGTTATTTATACAAAATACAATTTAAAAACTACTCAGATACATCTGTTTATAAATACATCTTCAAATGTAAGTGTCTATTAAAATATATATAGACAGAAAGTACTATAATCACGAACCTATAATCACAGTTATTGAATGCCATTACATATTCAACCTATTGAAAGTATGGTATCTACTGAAAATGAGCAACCCATAAATGAGAATTACACCCTAGCATTCACCTTTACTCTTTCTTTCCCCAAAATTCCAACAATTCAAAAAACTGCCAAATATAAGAGACAAACAGTTAAATCTACACCTTTGTAAGAGTAGTAATTCAAAATATGCCCAAAAATTAAAATAATTTTTATTACCTGTATGGGTTTCCACTCTTTATCCTCAACCATTTCTGCTCGGTGATCTAAGTGAGACAATCGGTGCGCTCAATTTGCTGGGAGGAATGAAGATGCTCCAATTTAACTTCTGCTTCTTCTTTGTCTGAGTTTTTCCAATTCTCAATGCGATTACCATCTTTCATGTCTGAAGCATATGCCATGATGAAAACATCATCCCAATACCATGAATATATATAGAATAAAACATTGTAATCATTGGGTTAGAACTCTGCTCACAAATTTCTCTAAAAAAGCTCTCACATAATTGGTGAAACATCTCCTATAATCCATTAAGCTATGAAACAATAGTTTATCGATTTGTTAGTACACAGATTTCTTTTGGAAAGTGGAATCTTATCAATTTTAAAATTGCCAACATCAGTGCCGCTAATTTGGAGGCACGGCTAAATTAGAGCTGGGGCTTTTATTATTATTTTATGTGCTGGCTGATTTTATGGTTGAATGTTTTCATTGCTAATTTTATTTTATTTTTACATTTGCATTTGAATAATTTGAATGCATTTTAAGAGGAAAATCCCACCATGCAGAAATAATTTTGTAATTTTATTTTGGTGACCGTTTTGGAAAAATATTCATTGAGGGAATTCTAGACTTTGGCAAGACATGATAGTAGTTCGAAAATATTCATTGAGGGAATTCTAGACTTTGGCGAGACATGATAGTAGTTCGAAAGCATGAAGCTTGCTTCAACATTTTTTATTTCTAAATGTGGATATACAAATTGTTTCCTCTATACCAGAAAACATTCCCCCTAATTATCCTTGAACTCATACATTCCATCATAAATAAGTTCAATGATATCTAAACATGTATTATTGATTTCCATATCTCCAAAACTAATTATCATGTGAGTTTCTTGGAGAACAAAATTTGCTTATTGAATTAATATATATATATATATATATATATATATATAATTTATATTCTAGAGAGAACATACTTACAAAAATCATTGTTTCTTAATAAATTTCCATGACCTAGATAGAAATTCTTTGAATTTTGTTATAGATTTTGTGTACATAAAGTTAATTATATGCACATAATGTAATCTCAATCCCTAGTTGACTACTTTTTGGATTGCCTAATTCTTTTAGGCCAGTTTTATGATTATGTTTTATGAGTAGCAGTATTTGGTTACCAAACTTGATTAGAGGTTATTTCATATTTAGTTGATTTATGTGATGAACTACTTAGTTAGTTAATGTATTTATGTTTATCCTTTCGATGATGATACTTGTATGTTCATATAGTGATTTCAGTTATTTCATGATGTTAGTTAGATGAATGATTTATATGCAATTCTATGGTTACTTACCCCATACTTGCATGTGTATGTTGTACTTGTCTATTTTACTTTATGCTTGACATTCCTAATGTGGTTGAGAGAGGGAGTTGTAGTCACCTGCTAGTCAAGATCTACACAATGCACCACTCATCACCATTGCCTATTTAGTTTAGCTTATATGTGTATGTACATGCATGAGTTTTATACAAATTGCATGTACCAGACATTGACTTCCCTTAATTTCCAGGATGAGCATGCCCTATTGTAGTATCTCAATGGTAAAAGTGGGGAGATAATTCTAGAGTCCAAATCTTAACTTAAGCCAAATTGTCCTAGAATGTAGGACAAGTATCTAAGTTGTTTAGTTGTGTAAATTTGTAAAGTGACACGAACTCATGATTTTGACCCAGGAGTTTGACTTTGTCCTTAGTTCTTTAGTTGAGTTTTCATATTTGGTTTGTGGGTGTGTTGTGATTTTTAGTTATAATTAAATCAAATTAAAAGAGTATTTAATGATTTAATTTAATAAAAAATTTATAAAAGAAATTCAATATTTAATTATATTTAATTAATTAAATAAAGTGATTAAATTTAAAAAATATTTTCTCGATCAGTAAGAGATCGAAGCCAAAATTAATTATTATTATTTATTTAGATTAATTATTTCAATTATTTGTTAATCTTGATTAGATTCGAACCCAGGACCTCCCAATCAAGAGGCTCACAATTTACCATTGTGTTGTAGGCTCTTGCATTAAATTTAAAATATTTAATTAATGTTCTAATTTCCTCATAATTATATTTATTTAATTTGATAATAATTTATTTAAGATTTTCATTTTTACAATAAACTCTAAATATTCTTATTAGTTAAATTAATAAATATTTAATTAAAATCATCTTGTGATTTTATAAGAGAGAGAGAAGCATTAATTTAATAATGTTTATTTTAATTAAATTACATAAAGTTTGTGCATATAATTAAAATAATAAAACAATAAAGGAAAAAGGGGTTTCATGTGATTGCATAATTGAAGCCCTGAATTGGGGAAAAACTCTTTATTAGAAAATTAGAGTTCATTTCTCGATATCGAGGTTTGGAGAAGTCAATTTTGGAGAATAAAGTTTTTGAAAGAAAAGGAGAAATATTGCGTGTTTTACATTTGTTGTTTAGCATCAGATCTAGCTAGGATCTCATGACTTTTGTGTAATAGTTCATCTAGGAAATTATCTATCTTCTCCGTGTTTTGTGCAACAGTTCTCTATGAAATTATCTTTTTATTATTATTGTAAATTATCTGTCTAACATAGAAATCCTTGTCCCAATTGAGATATGCCAAAATGGGCATACACACTATCCTTGTTTGATCTCCTCAAAGGCCTCTCCTTGTGCAATCTTCCATGCGTATGGCTCGCCATTTCAAGTTAACTTATCCAACCAATAGGATTTTTATGCAAAATTCTTAATGAACTTTTGCAAGTACTCAATGTGTCTAAGAAAGAGTTAAGTCTAGTGACATTCGTAGGAGGCTCCATATCAAGGTTAAATCTTACTTTTCCTAGAATAACCTTCAATCCAATAATTAGAGTCAGCAACAATCACCATCTCATCTTTCCTTATTTCGTCAAACTTAAGGCACACACATTCAATCTGTTTCCAACATTCATTTGTGTTGAGGGATATGTATTTGTAGATTATTGGGCTTAATAATGAAAAATGCCTACCCAACAATTAGCCTCTAATTCTAACTACTAACTTCATTACTAGATTATATCACTAAGCATAATAGTTATTCCACATAAAACTATAAAAAATAATTATTTCTTAATTAAATGATTCTAATTACAAGAGAATTGCATTGCCTCAAGTAGTCATTACTTGAGGAGATGTAACCTCAAACTTACGAGTAACCTTTACACATCATCAAGTCATTCACTTTATTCCTCTAAAATAATACATAGTACATAGTTGTAGTAACAAATTAGTGAATCAAAAATAAAGGTAGCATTTATGTATATCACATGTGCATTAGCTGATCCACCAACTTTTGGCAAAATTGGACTTTATACACAGTCTGAGAGATGTCTTGTGTCATACAAAAACCTTTTTTCCTTATAATCTCCTCTTGTCATTCTGTTTCCTTGGCCATATCCACTAACTTCCCTATTGAATAATGTGGAATTGGATATAGGAGTGAGGATGAAAGATGACTGGAAGCCAACTGACCTCATTATCTAATGAAGCCTTAATGTAAATGGTTACTCAAGACTTATTGTCAGAATATTTTGCACTCTTGTCCAACTTTTTTACCTAAGAAAAACCTTGTAAACCATGGAAACAACGTCCAAGCTATGGTACTTGAGCTATGAGGTTGAGTCTCTCAAGAAGGTCAGCTTCCTTTACTATCAAGGTGCACCTAACTACACTTGGAGAGGAAAAGGGAGAAGGAATGCTTGAATGAAAAGCTATCTACTCTAACCTAAGGGGTGATGCACAAAAATAGAGTGTTTGATCTTATCCCTATCCATAAATGCACAATTAACTAGTTATAACCTCAAAGAATATAGATTCAGACTTTTTCTTAATTCAAAAATCACATGTAGATCAGACAACAAAAGAATGTTATAGGAAGGGTCTTCACTTAATATCATTCAAATGTCAAAAGTAGATCCAATCATGGAAATTGTAGAATATAAAAAAAAATATTAACCAGAGGTAGAGAGAATTGCATAGTGTTTTAATGCTTAAAAGAGACTCAACAAAGGATTAAAATGGCTCAAAGGCATGAGAAATTATAGTAGTATGCATGGTAGCAACACTAGAGAATTAGAGAAAGATCAACCCTTACAAAGATTACAAAATTTTTTTTTTATAGCTCGGGCATAAGTGAGATATTTCCAACTGAAGTGACTCCACAACTATTGTCATTAAGTTCTCTGGGAAAAATCAAGGTAACCCATGTAGGGCCCATTTGTCGTTGCACCAAAAGCCATGACTTTTAGTGAACATGGAACACCACATAATTAACCACCTGTGGGCATGGGAGCACGTCGCATCACCCAACAATCTCCCCCTCGATGCGCATACCAGGTGCTTACGCATGTCGGGAAGGCACCGGGGAGATTTGAACCCATGACTAGGCCAAAACCAGGCTTTGATACCAATTGTAGGTCCCATTTGCTGTTGCACCAAAAGCCATGACTTTTAGTGAACATGGAACACCACATAATTAACCACCTGTGGGTAGGGGAGCGCGTCGCATCACCCAACAAGCCAAACACTAGATTTTATATGGTACACTTATACAGGCATGAAAATCATGAAACCCTCACTTGGAAGAAATTCTAAAGTAAAAAAGTGGTGCCAATCAATGCTAAAACTCCTCGAAATGGATGATTAGATGGTGAGAAGAGTGTCCTTTGCACTATTAAAAAATAGCATTAACTTTGAAGTGGTTGAAATCAATCAAAAAGATTAGATTGTGCAAGAAAGCCCAATCGTTCCTCATTTTTGGCTTACAAAATCAGCATGGTCAATAGGTCAACCTAGTCAAACAACTAGAAACCTCCATGTGGACCAACCATATTATTTCCTTTTTCCACCTCATGAAGTCTTCACTCATTTGACCATATCATGTTTAACTAACCACACCACCTGTAAATTTAACCATGATGATTTATGATATTGTCAACCTTAAGTACGATGTCAACTTAACTTGAGCCCACCAACACACATGGCAAGACCTTGTTATGTCACTATGACTAAAGATTAAAAAACTTCTTATAGCGATAAAGTGAGAGATGTCGATCATCCTCAATCTAATGGCCCCAAAGGTACACCCAACCTATCATTGTACTGACTAATAGAAACATGGTCCTTTTCCAACCTATCTGAAACTTCACCCACATCACACTATGGCCCACAAAAGGAGAGGACCACCATACTACATGTCAACTTGTCACTTTGTCACTATGATTAAAGATCGATCCACTTTGCTAAGTGACAAGGTGAGCACCCTTGATTTTTTTGCATTAGACGGTAGAAGGTAGAACCAAGAACATGTGGCCCATGACCTCAAAGTGTTAGAGGCTAGGAAAATGAGATTACCACCATACACTAGCTCAATCTGACTCATCACCCTGTCACCCTGTGACCCACACAACACGAAATTGACATGTCAGTGTAGTCAAAAGATGACCCACCAAAGAAACTCAAACCCACATAGACATGTGGCATAATGTCGCTTTGTCACATGACATAAAGAATGTGCAACTCCAAAAAGTGATGAAGCGACAATCATAGATGATGAAAGAAATGATGATGAGTAAGGTGCACTGAAGGACCTAGCCCACACCTTGCACAATCATTACCGTAGCCATTGAGAAACCAACAAAATGCTAACATTCTTTGACTAGAAGGGGTCAACCAACCCATCACTTTCATATGAAACAAAGGTCATATAACTCTGCATAGCAACATAGTGATGATTGTAGAACATAAAAAGATCTGACGAGGGGGAAGTTGTAGGCCCACATAATATTAAAGTGCATAGTCACTTAGGAAATAAAACATAACCTAAAGTTTAGTATGAAGTATTTCTACACCCCACTTTATTTGAATTTTTAAATATGCAAACATTACCACTTTAAAATTCAAATATAGAGATTTTGGCAGGAAGGCAAAAATGACCAATAAGACTCTAATACAATACAGTTGTAGATTTAGTGAGGCCTCTCCCTTTTGAGTTATTGGGTTAGTTCATGCCATCAATTCTGACAATGTTTCTTTATTTCCCTAATTTTCATAGCCACCAATTCTTTGACCCTTGGATAGTGCTCTGTTCTATATTGGACAAACCCTTCAACCTCTTTCCTTTTATAAATCAAATCAACCCATTCATCTGCAAACTTCTCCCTTTCTTGATATGTGTAAAGTGACTTCCCCCTTTCTTACTCATTCCCTAGGTAAGATGAAAGAGCCTTGAGTTGTACATCTCCTATGTTAATTAAGGAATTCTAGCTAAAATAGTAAGGGACTACCAAATTGTGAAGATAAAAGTCACACATTTGGTCTTATAGTTCTTGTGTGGCCCTAAAGTAAGCGAATAAGAATGAACGAGTAGTAAATATAGAGAAAGGTAGGAGGTCTTTTACTCAACATAATCTGAGTAGGGTGATCATCTAGGTTGCTAGGAAACATTTCATATCTAAAAGCATGCCAAGTAGTTAAATGATTTAAGCTTTCAATCTTGGCATAAATGGTTCTTCCATGCTTTTGAGTGTGTTATCAACATCAAGTGCTCTCTGCCTATACACTTGTGTTTGACTAAAACATGCCTTATTTTTTCCTAGGTGATTAGTGACAATATAAGAGCTCAAAGTAGTCTTCAATATTTTTAACACCTCAACCCTCAAATTTGTGTATAGCATCCTTGGATATTCAGGGATAGGCACTCACTATATGAGCAACAAGCTACACTCTTTTCCACCTACACCCCAATAGGACCACTTAATAAAATTAGGCCATTTTTGGCTTTTTCCATGTACTCACTCATAATATTCATCCACAAGAAGTGGAAAATATGGGACCCAAATATCCCAAGTCCTTACTCAAAGTACAATTGAAAAGGGAGAATGATCAATTGCATATGATTGCGTTGAACTACCATTACATTTGCATACTACTCATCACCTAGGTCTCATTTTGATTTTAATGCATGCTTGAGGGATGCATGAACCCTCATTGCAAGAAAAAGAAATCTTAAGAGGGAAAAGTCTTTGCAGAGATATTATAAAATTATCTTTCTTTTATAGAGAAAGGTTGCTTGATTGTTTGTTCTTTCTTGGGGGTAATTTTGCAATGTATTGTTTCTTATCTCCATGGAAAAATGGATGTAGGATATTTAAACATTGTTTCACAGTTTCAAGTAGGGCACAACCCACAAATAATGTATTTTTTCCTTTCTCTTTTTGGTCAAACAAACTAATAAAAAATATAGCATTCAACTTGGCCAAATGTGATGAAGAAAAGTCCTAAAATATGAAGCCCCATATGGACTATAAGTTTTGAAAAATTCAAAATATCTCAACATGGTGATAAAAATTCTATTATTTCTATAAGAATATAATTATTCCTATGATTTACAATAATAGATTCTACCATTTTAGTTTGACTACATGCTCCAAAATGAAACATTGAAAGCTGATATAAAGAGCAACTTCATCAATCATGAAAATGAGATACAAAGTGTACTTTTTCAAACGAACAGTCTTCATTAGGTATCCACCAAAAAATCAGAACTATAAAGTTCAAAACAAAAAAAAAAATAATAATAATACCAAAATATGCATCATCTATTCCAATTTTGTAGAAACTTGGCCAACGACAGATATGATGCCATAAAACTATACATACTAATCATGATGACAAGCTTTAAGCCCAAGTGTAGAATAGTGAGAATAAACAATAATGTCATCTACTATGTTGAATGGGAAAACACATACTACTTAGTTATTATTGGTAATATCTATAGCTAAGGGAGATAGGTTGAAGAATTTTAGGAGGAAGGGAAGATGAGAAGCACTTCATTTACAATGCCACTAAAAAGTGACGATTTCTTGGAAAAAACATATCAGACACCTTTGAACATGGGTTAACAATGGAAAGTGCGAAGGGGAATGCCATAGTGTTTGAACAAAATAATTCCTCCCACAAATCTCCTAGAAGTATAGAACACATTAGATAAAATATTATAATTTTAATTCATATTGAAATCTCCTAGAAGGAAACAAGATGAAAAATCCTCTCAATAAACAAAATATAGTGACCCATCTCAACTTTAAATGGTAGAACAACTAACAACCCAAAGAAGATGCTCACAAGAGATGGGATCATCCATAGTGTACATGAAATGTGCAACATATGAAACTAACATGGGACTAGAATGTGTGGGCAGTACATTTCCTCTCATAAGCTTAAATGATCACATGTTTGAAAGTAAGGAAAAAGGGGGCATCAAAGAAGCATGTGAATGGTGGAAGAAAATCAATATAAAGCATGTGAATCATAGAAGAAGATCATTCAAAAATTAAAAAATAATGGGTACCTTATAGCTTGTCCTAAAACTACAATATCAGATGCCTTCACTTTGTTGCTGCATGTACTTGCAAATAATATATTCTAGCATTCATATCCTTGGATTAGTGATTAAGGTTTCAAAGATAATAAGAAAAAAAATACTAAGAACAAATAACATGCGACAACATAATTTGCATTAAAGAAAAACTCATTGCACTCTAATGGACAACTTGATGATGGAAAATTCAATAATAATGGAATAAAAATCATACTGCTGATGATGCTAAAGATTCCAAATGAAAAACCACAAAGCTGTTCTCTTTCATTCTGATTTATGTTGTGGGTTTCTTTTTTATTTCACACTCTCTTAGATAATATCTTGGTTTTTGAGTCATTCTCAACAAAATCAATAAAGTTATTTCCACCCAAAGCAAAACATAATAGCTAATAATTGATAAGTATGATAACTTACTTTTGCACAAATTCTACCCACTATTGTCACATCGTAGCATCCATCCATTTATCATATATAAATACAAATCCTTATCATTAATCATACAAAGATGAGATATGAGATAATAAAGTTAGCAAGCAACATGATAAGACAAGAAGCATGATCATCCAAAAAATATTATCATTGAGGAGATAACCAAATAGAGCATCGATTATCAAACCAATATGCAATAAATGGTAATGTTAACCATGAAATATTAGTTAGCAAGCATGTAAAGATGATCACCTTACATATTTCTCAAATGATCATCATAATCACCCATAAATTATAACCATTACAAGACATATTGATTAGGATGATTGTACATCAAAGGTCAAATTTTGTTACACTGTTTAAGTGTTCCCACATTCACATCAAACAATATAAATGCATCCTTAATTGTGTGTGTCTGTGTGTATGTTTGTGTGTGTGCACACGCACGCGCATGTTCATGTGTGTGTGTGTGCATACGTGCACATGTGTGTGTGCATGTGCGTGTGCGTGTGTGTGTGCATGTGCATGTGCATGTGCCTATTCGTTTGTGTGTACATATGTATGTAGTTTCCTAATAGCAAACAAACAATCATATTATCAACAATCAATAGGATATTGTCTTTATCACCACCCATGAAAGATTAATAAAAAATGACAAGTGAAGTGAAAAAACTAAGCAGTAGCTATTATTCATAACTATGCAAAGATAGTGACTAAACATTAAATGCCCATTTCTAAAAAGGAAAGGTTCTATCCCAACTTGGGTGCAAGTATCCAATAAAAATGAGATCTATTATAAGAATCAATCCCATTCTCAAAGACATCATCGAGTATTTCTTATCATCTATTTATCCTTATTGGACTACTCAAGGGAGTACTTTCCTTTTGAAAATAAGTTTGCAAATACTAAATGAAAGTAATCACGAAGACCCCACTATCTTGTATATTTCCATAGACCAGGTAGACATAGCAATATCTCATAGCATCATATTATTTAAGTAGTATCAGTTGTAAATCATAATATTTCATTTTTATATTAATTGGTGTCAATTACCATCATTACAAGTTATCCAATCTTTGTAACTCAAATACCAAGAAATTGTTGTAATAAAATCAATAATATTTAAGACCAGTTAGTGCAAGAAAATACAGCCCTAACACTCAGCTCCAAAGGGGAACTTGTGTTAAGGACCTCAAATGGCACACTCATGTGGTCTTCAAAAATATCCACCCAAGATTTTCAAAGGATGAAGATAGAAGAATATAGGAATCTTATTCTCTATAACACCTCTAATGGGATCATCTGATAGTCTTTTCATTATTGCACTGATACCCTACTGTAAGGTCAGAGATTAAAGTTGGGACATAAGCTAATTGTAAACATTTCCACAAAGAATACAATTGAAGAATAATTAGCAACACAAAATATTGGAAGAATGTTTCTTGCACTACACCACTATTGTCCATCCATATGATGTAAAAATCCAATGCTATCTCTGCAACACCTTCCTAGTAAATGTGTACTTCAAATGGATACTATTAATTCATATATTCAATATTTATAAATATATATCAAAATTTATTATATTCTCACCAGTAATTATAGATCAACATCTTTTGAAATCCTACAAGAATCTACAAATTTATAGCCTCAAATCCCTAGCCACTACTTCCTCTAAAATAAATGAAAAATCCCAAATGTGATTTAAAGAATATTTTACTTGTTTCATGTTAAGGATGTGATGAATAAGGTAAAAATATAGAACTCCTATTATATGCAAAAAAAACTACAAAAGATGTCAAATGTGAGGCACATGATTAACTAATCCTTTAAAAAGAAAAGGTACAAATCTATTAAAACAACAAGTGTCACATAGTGGCTTGTATTTTCCATAATTAGGTAGAGTAGATTAAAAAATATTTTTTTTATATAAAAATATTTATCATTCAAAATAATTTCAATATTTTTTGTTCAAACTATAAGATTCCAAATATATTAGCTGTCACTGGGGCCTTGGTCTACCAGGGAATTTGAATGGCTCATAAAGAGCCCACCATGGATCAAGTCTTGCTAGTGCAAGGCTATGAAATCATAAGGGATGAGGCCAAGATTGTGCCCCAAGTGATTTTAATGTCATGGATGCCCCTGTGTTCTTGGCTCTAAGCCAAAGAGGTTTTAGGCATGAGTCGGCTTGTATTGGGTCCCTAAAAAGTATATGTGATGGTTCTTTATGTTTTGATGTATTAATACTTAATGTATATTTGAATTATATCATAACTTTTTAATGGAGTTTCCAACAATATTCATAATATTTAAAAAAATAAATAAATATTATCAACATTATATTTTCCAATGTTTAAAAAGGAAATAGAAAATATCATGACATTTAGAATGTTTCCAAGAGTTCCAAGTATGCATTGAGCTATGTTTTCATGTATAGTTAACAAGCATGAGGCGATGATGTGGTCGAAGCATGGACATTTAGAAGTGAAAGAAATAATTTTTGCATCCAATAAAATTGGAAGGCTTTTGCTATATGCACATTTTCAATGAACAATGTCAAAAGCTTAGCCTTTTGTGAAATTGAATCTAATTATATCACTAGAACTAATTAGAATATATAGTTTTAAATAGTATTTTAAAATATAATGTGTAATTTAATATTCAATCTATTTTATTATTTATAAATATATATTATTTTTTAATTTATTTTCCTAATTATTTTGAATGACTTATATAAGACAACCTAGAAATACAAAAAATTACTATTCAATGCTTTTGTAATTTAATAAAGGTTTATTAAAAATAAAAATAATTATATAAATATCCATCATAATCTTTAATGTTAAGACATAATGAAAAAAATACACATTTTCTATTGTACAGCATACAAAATAAAATAAAATAATATTAAATGTGTTTTCTCTATATCTAAAACATGGCCTTAGAATACTTCTGTAAATCTGTTCTTATACCCAATCAATTAGAAGTAAAATAATTTTTTTCATTTTAGAAACCTAAAATCTTATATATATACCTTTAAAAATTCAAAATTAAAAATCAAAATTAAAATACTTAAATATGATTATCACCTTACATATTTCTCAAATGATCATCATAATCACCCATAAATTATAACCATTACAAGACATATTGATTAGGAAGATTGAACATCAAAGGTCAATTTTTGTTACACCATTCAAGTGTTCCCATGTTCACATCAAACAACATAAATGCATCCATAATTGTGTGTGTGTGTGTGTGTGTGTGTGTGTGTGTGTGTGTGTGTGTGTGTGTGTGTGTGTGTGTGTGTGTGTGTGTGTGTGTGTGTGTGTGTGTGTGTGTGTGTGTGTGTACATATGTATGTAGTTTCCTAATAGCAAATAGATAGTCACATTATCAACAATCAACAGGATATTGTCTTTATCACACCAATGGAAGATTAAAAAAAAAATGACAAGTGAAGTGAATAAACTAATCAGTAGAGATTATTCATAACTATGCAAAGATAGTGACTAAATATTAAATGCCCATTTCTAAAAAGGAAAGGTTCTATCCCAACCTGGGTGCAAGTATCAAATAAAAATTAGATCTATTATAAGAATCAATCCCATTCTAAAAGACATCACCAAGTATTTCATATCATCTATTTATCCTTATTGGACTGCTCAAGGGATTACTTGCCTTTTGAAAATAAGTTTGCAAATACTAAAGGAAAGTAATCACGAAGACCCCACTATCTTGTATATTTCCAAAGGCAAGGTAGACATAGCAATATCTTATAGCATCATATTATTTAAGTATTATTAGTTGTAAATCATAATCTTTCATTCTTATATTAATTGGTGTCAATTACCATCATTACAAGTTATCTAATCTTTGTAACTCAAGTATCAAGCAATTGTTGTAATAAAATCAATAATATTTAAGACCAGTTAGTTCAAGAAAATGCAACCCTAACACTCAGCTCCAAAGGGGAACTTGTGTTAAGGACCTCAGATGGCACACTCATGTGGTCTTCAAACATATCCACCCAAAATTTTCAAAGGATGGAGATACAAGAATTTGGGAATCTGATTCTCTATAACACCTCTAATGGGATCATCTGATAGTTTTTGCATTATTGACTTGTCAGAGATTAAAGTTGGGATATAAGCTAATTGTAAACATTTCCACAAAGAATACAAGTGAAGAATAATTAGCAACAAAAAATATTGGAAGAATGTTTCTTGGACTACACCACTATTGTCCATCCATGTGATGTAAAAATCCAATGCTATCTCTGCAACACCTTCCTAGTAAATGTGTACTTCAAATGGATACTATTAATTCATATATTCAATATTTAGAAATATATATCAAAACTTATTATATTCTCACCAATAATTAAAGATCAACATCTTTTGAACTCCTAGAAGAATCTACAAATCTATAACCTGAAATCCCTAGCCACTACTTCCTCTAAAATAAATCAAAAATCCCAAATGTGATTTAAAGAATATTTTACTTTATTCATGTTAAGGATGTGATGAATAAGGTAAAAATATAGAAGCCCTATTATATGTAAAAAAACTACAAAAGATGTCAAATGTGAGGCACATGATTAACTAATCTTTTTTTTTTTTAAAAGTACAAATCTATTAAAACAACAAGTATCACATAGTGGGTTTTATTTTCCATAATTAGGTAGAATAGATTTTTAAAAATATTTTTAATATAAAAATACTTATCATTCAAAATAATTTCAATATTTTTTGTTCAAACTATAAGATTCCAAATATATTAGTTGTCAATGGTCCCTTGGTCCCTTGGTCTATCGATGAATTTGAACGGCTCATAAAGAGCCCACCATGGATCAAGTCTTGCTAACTTGCAAGGCTATGACATCATAAAGGATGAGGCCAAGATCATGCACCAGGTGATATTGATGTCATGGATGCCCCTCGGTCCTTGGCTCTAAGCCAAAGAGGTTTTAGACACAAGTCAGCCCGTATCGGGTCCCTAAAAAGTATATGTGATGGTTCTTTATGTTTTCATGTATTAATACTTAATGTATATTTGAATTATATCATGAATTTTCAATGGAGTTTCCAACAATATTCATAATATTTTAAAAAAATAAAAAATATTATCAACATTATATTTTCCAATGTTTAAAAAGAAAATAGAAAATATCATGACATTTAGAATGTTTCCAAGAGTTCGAAGTATACATTGAGCTATGCTTTCATGTATAGTGAACAAGGATGAGGTGATGATGTGGTAGAAGCATGGACATTTAAAAGTGAAAGAAATAAGTTTTGCATCCAATAAAATTGGAAGGCTTTTGTTATATGCACATTTTTAATGAACAATGTCAAAAACTTAGCCTTTTGTGAAATTGAATCTAATTATATTACTAGAACTAATTAGAATATATAGTCTTAAATAGTATTTTAAAATATAATGTGTACTTTAATATTAAATCTATTTTATTATTTATAAATATATATTATTTTTTAATTTATTTTCCTAATCATTTTGAATGAGTTATATAAGACAAGCTAGAAATACAAAAAATAACTATTCAATGCTTTTGTAATTTAGTATAGGTTTCTTAAAAATAAAAATAATTAGATAAATATCCATCATAATATTTAATGTTAGACATAATGAATAAAATACAAATTTTCTATTGTCCACCATACAAAATAAAATAAAATAATATTAAATGTGTTTTCTCCATATCTGAAACATGGCGTTAGAATACTTCTGTAAATCCCTTCTTATAGCCAATCAATTAGAAGTAAAATAATTTTGTTCATTTTAGAAACTTAAAATCTTTTATATATACCTGTAAAAATTAAAAATTAAAATACTTGAATATGATTGGTTGAAAGAAAAAAATTATTGACTCATAAGTTAAATCAAATCAAATCAAAATAATAAGAATGTGATACTTATATTGACATAAATTAATCTATCTATATGCTAAAACAACTTATTGAAAAAATCTGTAACTTCTTTATAACTTCCCCCTACCTCTTTCTTTTCATTTTTTTTATCATGGCTTATATCTCAGAGATGCAAGACTTGAGAACACCCCAAGTTATTACAACTTTTTAAACATCCGCCCATGTTTTGCATTCGCATTCCACTCAATCTGATGATAACATACTCAGCTATGACTTTGTAATCAAATCCTCACATTTTGCAGATGATCCCAAATAAGCACTATAAATTGGAGTGGAAAGTTTTGAACCTCTATGATAAAGGCCATGCTAAATGGAGGGAACAAAAGTGATGTCGACAAGAATGGTAAACATAAAATGGTAAACAGTATATTAAAAATACAGCAGTTGCGGTTACTGCTCATGTCACTTGACATATATTTCTTTCTACAACTTAAACAAAATACTTATGCACTCCATTTAACATCTTCTCTGAAAAATTGTTGATAAATATGGGATATCATCCATGCAATTTCTGCCATGTTGTTTGCGCTTTCTAATTTTCATAGAGTTTTAGTTTGGTTGAGTTTTAGAAAGTATATTTCCACTTGTGCAAGATGTGTTTCTTACATATTTCCTATCATTCCCTGAATGGCTGATTTTATAGCTTACTATTGCATCTTATTTTATGGGATGGCTGCTATCTGTCTAGCTCGGGCTTTACTCGCCATATACTTACAATGATATGCAGATCTCCACAATGGAAAGTCCCAAATTGAAGTATCAGTTTTTAAAGAAGTGATTTCGTAGGCATTGATCAATAAGTGAATTGGTTTAAAGGTTATTTAAGTTATATATATATAACTTAAATAAGATAATTTCTTTTTTTTTTTTTTAATTGAGATTCAGCTTTCTCGTACCACTAATCCCAACCTCATGAAGTGGTTTAAAAGTTATTTAAGTTATATATATACAACAGAAATAAGATAATTTCTTTTATTTTGTTTTTTAATGGAGATTCAGCTTTGTCGTACCACTAATCCCAACCTCAACACTTTTACATGTCGAGGGCCTTGCACTCAACAAGACTTGATCCCTGGTGGGCTCTTTGTGAGCCTTTCAACTTCACCACTAGACTAAGGGCCCTTTGACTATGATTAAAATAGAATTAATATGTTTGTTATGATGATGTTAATGAGGAATATATATTTGTAAAAATTTTGACATTTGATATAATATTAGTATATATTTTTGTACAATATATATCCATAATATCCATTAGTGAATAAATTTTCTCTTTTTATTATCAATCTAAAAAAGAATGATAAGGATATAAGTGTTATTCTTATTTATGAAATATATCATAAATATTTTTAGTAAGCTCATCAACTTAAAGAGACATATCCTATAGTAAAAAAGGTAGTATACAATAATAAATTGTTTGCATAATTATATCGTTACTTTTGCAACAATCTATGCATAAAGATATGGAATAAAGACATCACTAAGATGAAAAATTATGCTTCAAATGAATATATATATATATATATATATATATATATATATATATAGAAAAATATTGTAGGTTGTGTTAGGATTTGTTACTTAAATACTAGGCATGGTGTTTGGATTTAGAGCCTAGGTTCCAACACTGGGAATAACGGCCATCATGTTACATAAGATAATTTATACCTTTATATACTATTTATAGGATGCCTAGGACAAGAATAGGACATGATGATGGTCATGTTTGTGGATGTGGTGCAAAAAGAGAGAAAGTTGATCATATGCAACATGGACTCATGCTTTAAAGGCAGACCACAACAACCCCACAACAAATCTTAACTCCCAAGTCGTATAAGCAATTTGGGATTTATCTGGATTGATTCATGCTAGGGTACCACCAAAACCAATTATTCAACAAGAACAATCACATCACTCTTCATAGGTAGAAGCATTAAAAAATCAAGAGTGTAGTAGCAGACCACCTCCTAGCCATGCAAAAAACCATAAGAAGACAGAAAGAGAGTTAGCATCACTGCATCTTGATGTGCCACAAGTTATGCCACCACGAGAGATAGTAGATGATGATAGAGCCTTTAAAGAGGAAATAGATCTATTTTGTGAGTTTCACAATTAAAGGCATCCACCTTTGTAATAACCAAAGATTGTGTACAAGATGATTCATGGCTTATTAGTCTTTATAGGTGCTTTGGTTTGTGTCTATATGCAAGAAACCTAAAGGCATGCATTAAAATACATTTGATGAGAGACAAAAGATCCACATGGTGGTGTCAAGAGGAATGCAATCATTGTATCATTACTATGCTTACTTGCGAGATTGTTCTAGAAGGACTTAAATATAAATATACATCAGAGAAATATAGGTGGTATAGCATATAAATAAGTTTCAGACCCTTGAAAAATGAGGTGTGTTTGTGTCTCAATATGAGAGAATTTTTTTTGAGTTTCTCTAGTATGATGACTACCTTAAGAATGAGAGGATTCTTGTCAAAAAATTTATTTAGGGCATAAATGTTAGAAGTCAAAGTCCCAAACATATGGCTAGACCAAAATCTCTGAGGCTTGCAGTAGAGACAACCTACATTGTAGAGGATATATAGGGAAAGTCTTACGAGGCACATGAACAATTATAAAACCTTATCCAAAGTACTCAGGCTCATAGATTTTATAGATCCCCTTTTACTAATAGGGGGGATCTATAACACCATACCTAAGATAAGATAATGATAAAAGATCCAAAGTCTTTAGCGTCAATAGGTTTATCAAGATGGCCCTAATAGGGCATGGTATACACATGGGCCATATTGTAATTAGAATCCCTAAACATAGGATAATACACCTCCATGCTCATGATAAATCTTTTGGAGAAATTTTTATGGATCTTCAGAGAATAGTGGCTAGCAATTTAGTAGGAGATAGTCAGTGGAGGCTTATAAGAGATGTCCTTGTTATGTATATGGTGGATTTGGAAATCTAGAAAATGAGTTTCTAGATTAGATTTTTGGATTTAGGCAATCACATCGCCTCCTATATATAGATATTATAGGTCCTCTATGACTAGCTCACATATGCTATTTAAATTTTCAATTCATTTACTTTGAGAAAAATCTATTAGGATTTTAGTGCCTAGATGTTGAAGAATGTATATAATGTATAAAATTAATCTTATGAGTTGGTTAGTATTGTTGAAGAGAATTTTTACAGGAAAAGATTATAAATAAAATAAGAGGGATAGTCCACAGAGAGAAATAGAAGACTTATGTGTAAGCCCAATAAGGAAGAATAAAACAAGATCAATTTATATGGAAATGTAAAAATACAAAAACAATATCAATGAATCTTTAAGTATTAACATGTGATCTAGAAGATATTTGTGTAACACTTTAGATTTCAGCTTTAGTTTGTTTTCTTATGAATGCTACTATTGTAATCCTTTAACATGGAAACATGTAAGTCTTTTTAAATCCTCTATCAAGTTTTCTTTCATAAATACATCTCATATCCTCTAAAAACATAGCCTTAATAGGCTTATATAATCCTAACATTTTCTATCCATTCATAAAAGTACATTTTCTTGGAAAGAATAGTTATAGCCTCTAACAAGGCATCCTTTACTTAAAAGGAAAGATTAGTGGGTATATTAGTCCCACCATTATTTTTGTCCTCTCAACAAGGGTTTTCATTTACAAAGTCTTTGAGTCACTAATGTATGCATCTTTGTGTGAGTTTTTATTCTTTTATCTTATTCATTTCATCATTGTGCTTCTATTATAATAATATGTATATAGATTATTTGGAGTGATAGATCAAGTAACTTTTGGAAAGATTATATTGATTTAGTCCCCCTCTGATTACCAATTTAGTATTATAATTCATATCAAAGAACAGACCCTAAAAGTGAAGAGATTAAAAACTCAAGGGAAGATCTAATGTAGGATCATAGGGTAAAAAGATAACTCGATAAACCATTTGACAACATTAAGGGTTTGAAAGATAATTTAAGAGTCATTGACTAAGTAAAAGAAACTTATTTATATTTAAAAATTCATCGAACATCTTGAGGAAAAAAGTGGATTTGATGAATTTGAAGAACCAATAATTAAGCTCATGATTGGAAATGAGAAGCTAACCAAGAAAATAGTACTGATAAAGAAGAAATATGAGCATATAACATTAAGAATGAGCACATATCAGGATAATAAAGATAATGCCAATCTAGCAAGAGATGAAGCCATTGGGGTACAAAAAGAAGCCAAGGAAGGTAGGCTCAAGGATCAACTTTTCCATTAGTTAAGTACTAATTTTTATCATTTGATATCCAATCATACATCATTTATAATTGGATTTCAATGGTAAATACATTGATTACCTTGGATCATAAACAATGTCTCGTCCTTGACAAGTATTTCCTTTTATACATCTTGGATGACATCTCATTGCATTCTTCCCTTCCATAGTCTTATAGAAGTTGTGACCTCTTTGGCCTAGATTGGATGTTACTTTTGGATATTATGTAGATGTTGAAATTTGTTTATCCTTGGTTATTGATTCCTTAAGATTAAAAAATAAGAAATTATTTTCCATCTCAAAGGGGGCCATAAACTTCCTCCTTATTGTATATTGTTCCATTCATTTCAAGAATGAAAGATAGAGTACACTAGTATAACACAAATTTCTACAAAGAGTTACTTTCCCTTCTTTTGGATTAGTTGACTAGCATAACATAGCTTTCTAGAACACTTGGTGTATCTTAAAAATTATATATCCTGTATCCATGATGTTAGATTAATTAATTTGTGTGACGTCTAAAATATTAATTTTCCTAGATAAAAATTACCCTAATCCATCCATGAGGTACACACATGCAAAGTTTCTATAATTTACAGGGTTTTCATAGGATTGATTACTAGGTACACACACCTGCTAAATCATTTCAATTCTATCTTTCATTTGTTTCATAATAAGATACGCAAATTTTACTAGGTGGGGCAATTAGATCCCCCTTTTTACTCTCTCTCTCTCTCTCTCTCTCTCTCTCTCTCTCTCTCCCCCATTTTGGACTTGATGAGGACTCAAAATCAATTGGGTGATTCATTGATTCGTTTTCTCCTTAGTCTTAATGAGATCATTAAATCCATTTGATATACTTTATTGTGAGTTTGAGTTCATCTAATAGTCATAGTAATTTTCTTAAAAAGTATATAATTTATATTTAGAACCTTTTATCCATCCCTTTAGGATTTATTTATCTCCTAGGTCTATGGATAAATTTATACATGATCTGTTATTATTCCTTGAATTTCTATCTATTTCTAGTTGTTTATTTTTTATCATCATGATAGTTGAGCACATCTTGAGGCTCATATAGAATCAAGTAGGGATGGATGAATTCATCTCTTACCCTCACATAAGGGGTGATATCATCTCTTACCCCATGGTAAGGAACTATTTTGTACCTTACTCAAGCTAATTTCCCTTATATCTCAAGCTAATTGTAGGTATCTCAATTTGTTTCCCACCCAATACAGTTATTGATTTTGATTTTAATTTCTATGTGAATATAAAAAGAGAGGTTCACATACTTCATTCAGACACCATTACACTTTCAAGAGATCCCTTTTGTTGTAGGAGCACTCATAAAGAGAAAGATCCATTAAAGTCATCATCCATACAAGAAAGTTTTCAAAGTACATTAATGAAATTTAGGCTAGATGAGAATTGGTTCATTAAAGGCCCAAAATTTTATAGATCTTACATTTCCTCCTCAAAATATTGCTTCTTTCATCATATAATATAGTTTATTTTTCCATAAAAGGAAATAAAATCTATAAAATCACTCCTTCAAAACTAATACTGAAATTGAAAAGTTTTCAATTAGCCTATTGAAAATCAAGTCTTGGTGAGTGCAAGGCTTGCCCCTACAACCAATTGCAGCAGAAAATTTTATTTTTATTTCTTGGAAGTTCAATGTTGGAAGTTTACATTCAGAGAGATTTGATTCATTAAAACTAAAGTTAGATACAATTAAGTGGACATAGAAAGGCACTAAATAGAATGAAGAAATGGACAATTGTTCGATGTCTTTTGTGAGAGAGTCAACACTTTCCCTAGAAACATAATCATCGATAAATCTATTAGAATGAATAGTGACAAATGTTAGATTTTAAAATTTTAAAATATAATCTATAAATTAATTTTTTAGTTCAAATAATTAAATAGAATGAATTATACTAAATGGTAAAAATATTAAGAACATTTCATTTAAAATATAAATTACTATCAATAGGTCTTTGACTAGCCAAATTCAATGGCTCACAAAGAGCCCATGAAAAATCAAGTTTCCTTCAATGCAAGACTCAAACATCATAAGATTAAATATTTTATTTAAATATATATATAAAGTATTATAAGAATTTTAATCTTATTAGTAAAACCACCACTGATAATTACTAAACATCATTTGATAACCATTCTAAAATAAGATCTACTAAAATGTTTTACAAGACATATTAGACGTGTTGAGCTAATACAACAGCATCAGATGAAGTTGTAGAATAGAAAACACATTATCAGATGCAACTTTACATTAGTTAACAGTCAGCAGAAGAAAAGGTAAAACACATTATATCTCAGATGCAACTTTTTCAGGAGTCACCGTTGAGAGTGACCAACACTTAGCCTTCATTTATGCTCTCTCTCTTTCTCCAAAATTTGAGTAATTTAGAAAACTGCAAAATATAAGAAATGAAGTGTTAAAATCTTCAAAGAGAGAGATCTTTGTGAGGTAATTATTCAAATGATATGAATGAAAAAAGCATGAATATATTACTTGTGTGAGTTTTGAGTAATCATCCTTGCCAATAGCTAGTTTGCATTGCAATGCTTTTATCTCTTCCATTTGTAGAGAATCAGAGCCCTCGATTGTCTAGGAGGAATAAAGAGGCTCTAATTCAACTTCCTCTTCTGAGATTTTTTGATTGTCATGATGAGTACCATTCTAGCCTTCAATTTCTCCTCCTTCAATCTCATTTTGCATGTTGCAGATATTATAAACTCCTTCATTGTAATTACCATCTTCCATCTCTGATATGTAGACCATCATGAATTCTAAGAGGGGTGAAGGAAGGAAAAAAATGATCCAAGAATGCACACAAACAATAATAAAGCACTGAGACTTTTTAAGCATGAAGTACAATACATATCCTCCACCAGACTTGTGCTCACAAATTTCTCAAGGCAAATTCTCACGTACCCAATTGAAAATATCCTGCCAAATTTTTTTGCTATGCAATCCATTTATGCTATGAAAATGCTGCACTTTTGATTCGCTAGATAATTTTTGTTTGTAGTCTTATGAAGCAGATGTAAGGAAGCAAAGGTGCGTGGAATCACTTCCTACATAATCTTTGAGAGGATGATTATGCAAATTCAACTAACTATTGCAAAGATCTCAAGAAATGCATAATAACATAATAAAAATAACAAAGAACACATAACACAGTGATTACCATGGGGAAACCCTTTCGAGAGAAAAACCCACCCTCCAAACTTGCACAATGTATTATCAAACCAAGATGATTACAGTACACTTTCAATGCAAGTTCTTATAGGAGCACATCACCACAACTCGAACTTGAAGAGACTCCTCCTAGCACCAGTCTTGCATACTGAACTCAATTACACAAACATCTCCCCAAGCCCTCCTTTTATAGAGATTTTACAACCTGGAAACCATTTGTGCTTTTACAAAACCATGAGTAAAAATATCATGAGACATGTTACTCATTTTTGACATTTACATTTCAAATTATGAAAAACAACCAGGTTAAAACAATAATCCCATCCACAATTTTGTCTTTTAGTCTAGACCCCCATAAAAGTCACAAAATGAGTCATAAAAGCTCTAAAAATGACCTGCCTATATTCTACTATGGACAATACTAATTTTTGACAACTCATTAACAGATTTCCAATGTATAAATAACCGGAAAACTTCCACAAACAAATTTTGGAATTTTCTAAAAGAAGATTGCAAGGTTGAGACACATGTTTTGAACATTCTCCCACTTGTCAGACACCTTGCAAGAGTCAGTGGATCTAAAAATATCATGGATTTAATTGCTAGGGGCCGAGAGGCCCATAGAATCTGAACACCATCTAAATTTCTCTGTGCCCACGGGCTTAGTTAATGCATCAACAACATTCACCAAAGTCTTTATTATTTCCAGCTTCACCTTGTCATCCTCAATCATATCTCTCACAAAAAGATATTGTACATCAATGTGCTTGGTCCTCGCATGAAAAGTCAGGTTCTTTGCTAGGTAGATTGCACTCTGGCTATCACTATAAATTGTCACTGCACCTTGTTTGAAATCTATGTCTAGACACAATCTCTTTAGCTAGATGGGTTCTTTGTAGGCATGAGTAGCTGCCATTTAGTCTACCTCAGTAGTGGACAAAGCAACCATAGCTTATCACTTACTCATCCAACTGATTGCACCACAAATAATGTAAACACATATGCACTGGTGGATCTTCTTCTATCAATATCACTGGCCCAATCTAAATCCACATAGTCTCGAATATCCAAGGAATGCTCATTTCTTATTCCATGAAAACATATTGAGTACTTTAAGGTAGCCCGCAAGTATCTAAAAACTCTTTTTACTACACCCCAATGTGCTCTTCCTAGACTAGACATATAACAGGAAAGTACTCCCACTACTTGGGCAATGTTTGGTCTTGTACAGACCATAGCATACATCAAACTTCCAACAACACTCTGATATGATACTCGACTCATCTCTTCCATCTCCAATGGGGATGTAGGACATTGTGAGCTAGAAATATTTGTTCCCATAGTAAGAGGAATAGTCGATGGTCTTGAATCCTACATATTAAAACTTTTCAAAATAGTACTAACATACTTACTCTGGCAAAGCTTTCTATTTTGTCTATCTTTTATAATCTCCATTCCTAGAATGTACCTAGCTACACCAAGATCTTTCATTTCAAGCTTTATCAAGAGTTGAGATTTTAAGTTTTAAATCAAACCTTTTCCTTTTCCAATAAACAATATGTCATTGACATACAAGGTAATAACCAGGAAACCATCACCATCAGCTTTCAAATATATACAATGATCAAATTTAGATTGCACAAGTCCCAAACTCAACACAAATGTATCAAATTTCTAGAACCACATCCTAGGACTCTGTTTTAAACCATAGAAGGATTTATTCAATTTATAGACCAAATGAATTTTACCTTTCACAACATAGTGCTCTAGCTGTGACATATAAATTTCTTCCTCCAAATCTCCATGAATGAAAGCAGTTTTCACATCCATTTGCTCGATCTCTAGATCATAAACTGCTACAATAGAAAGAAAAAATCTAATGGATGTCATTTTGGCTATTGGAGAAAAAATCTCACCGTAATCTACTCCCTCAACTTGAGAGTAACCTTTTGCAACCAAACGTCCTTTATATTTCTCAATGCTTCCATCTGAACCAATCTTTCTTTTGAACACCCATTTAAAACTAACAGGCTTCCATCCTTTAGGAAATGGTACAAGGTCCCATGTTTGATTCCTCTTAAGAGCTATCATTTCTTCATCCATTGCTATTTTCTAAGACTCTGAATCATTCATACCAAGAGCCTTTTGTATAGATCTAAGTTCATTAATGTTAGCATTCAATGCAAATATCCATCTCTAGTCATCAGGAGAATACCCATACCTTTTAGGTGGTTTCCTTTGTCTATTAGATCTTTGAGCAAGATCTAGTTCAGGTTCATGATTAGGTTCTCCCTCTTCCTCTGATGATGCAAAACTTGTAGAGCTCTCTTCAGCATCTCATCTTTCTAAGGGCCTCGATTCAACTTTCTTAGGTGTAGCAAGAAGTTGAATCACATTTTTCTTTTCTTCAATCTATTCTAGCTACACTATAACAAAAGAAGGCTTAGTTTCTCTAAAAATAACACTGTTGAAATAAAATACCTTTTGTGAAATAGGATCCTAAAGCTTGTATCATTTCACACCATAACTATATCCGATGAAGATACATTTAATAGCTTTGTTGTCCAATTTTGGTCACTTCTCCTATGCCTCACAAAAAAATACTCGTAGATGTCTAAGTGAAGGCTTGTGGCCCAACCACACTTCCATTGGCATCTTATCAACAAGAGCTGATGTAGGAGACCTGTTTATTAGGTAGTAGGCATTGGATATAGCTTCAGCCCAAAAATTTTGTTTTAGTCCAGCTCCACTTAGCATACTCCTAACCTTCTCCATCAGGGTCTTGTTCATTCCTTCTACAACTCCATTCTGCTATGGAGAATATGGAGTTGTCTTCTCTCTTTTAATATCACATTATTTATATAATGTGTCAAAATCATTGGAGAAAAATTCACCACCATTATCAATTCTCAAACATTTTAGTTTCTTTCCAGTCTATAATTCAATCATTGCTTTAAATTCTTTGAAACAATTAAAAACTTTAGCTTTACTCCTAAGGAAATAAACCCATGTTCTTTTGCTAAAATCATCAATGAAAGAAACATAATAAATTGATTTACCAATAGAAGGAACATCAACTAGATCAAATACATTCGAATGGATTAGATCCAAAATACATAAAGACTTATGAGAACTCGAGTAAAACTGAATGTAGTTTTATTTACCATTGATACAATGCTCACAAAAATCAAATTCAAGACTGCAATCATTTAACCCATCAACAAGGTTCTTATTTTTCAAGGTCCATAGGCCCTTATCACTTATGTGGCTGAGTCTTTGGTGCCATAACATGGTCTTCTCTGGAGGCAACCTTGATTCGGTAGATAGAGCACCCTTGGGTACCCAAAAACCATGACCATCTGTTGAAAGAGAAATCTTCTCCTTCTCCAACTGAGTAGTCCTTTTTAAAATCTTATCAGATGTACTATTTCACTCAACTATGTGTGCATCAAGCTGGTATAGTCTACCCAATCTACTTCCTCTTTCTATTACCATAGCACCTCTCACCATTTTTACACCTGCTCTAGAAAACTATACATGCACACCCGCATCTATTAGCTTACTAATATATAACAAATTCCTTGCCAATCTAGGGATATGCAAGACACCATCAAATCTTCTAATTCTACCATCATAAAATTCTACATGAATACTTCCATGACCAACAACATCAAGTACTGAATTATCACCCAAATACACCTTACCACCATCAAAATTTTCATACTTACTAAACCAGTTTCTATTAGGAGTAATGTGGAAAGATGCACCTAACTCTATTAACCATGCATTTTCACTTGCATGATTGGCCAAGGCTATGATGAAAGCATTCCCATCTTCCTTCTCAGACTTAGAATCAAAATCTTGCTTCTTCTTCTTCTTCTTCTTCTTTTTCTCCTCCTCTTTGCAGTCCTTTCGAAAGTGTCTAGCTTTGCGACAATTCCAACAGATTGCCTTGGACTTACTAGGAGATTTTGATCTCCCTTTATTTTTGGACTTAGAATGGCGATGTTGCTTTTCATTCTTGGCTCTTTCTTTTGTTCTTTCATGAATAGTCAAAGCCTCTTTGGCATTTAGAGAGACCAACAATGTCCTCCATCTTTAAGACAACTAAAATGCTCCCTATAGTCATCACAAGACTATCTCATGAGTCTGGTAATGAACTTAGCAAGATTTGATACCTTTCTTCTTCATCCATTGGCACCCCTACTAAGGTCAACTAAGTCACAAACTCATCAGAATCAGAATCAAGTCTACAAGGTACAATCTCATCAGACCTTTAGCTTTTCTATCAGCCACATCATATTTTACAGCTAATATTAGATCTATGGGCCTCAACTTGTTTTCATCAATCACATCCCATAGATCTTGATCAATCAATAGATCTTCCATCTTCAACTTCCACATCTCAAAGTTTGTGCCAAAAACCTTTTCAACATCAATTCTCCCCAACATGCTTGCCATCTTTTCAATCTTGCACATAGAAATGAAATACTCTGCACAAGCTCCAACTAAAAACTTGATTAGCTCAAAAAACTCTATACCCAACAAATAGAACCAAAACTGGCCAGACTCTGATACCACTTGTAAGGAAGAAAAGGTGTGCATAATCACTTCCTACACTAATCTTTGAGAGGATGATTATGAAAATTTAACTAACTATTGTAGAGATTTCAAGAAATACATAATAACATAATCAAAATAACAAAGAACACATAACACAGTGATTATTGTGGGGCAACCCTTTTGGGAGAAAAATCCCACCTCCCAAAACTCACACAATGTATTATCAAATCAAGATGATTACAACACACTTGCAATGCAAGTTCTTACAGGAGCACATCACCACAACTCAAACTTGAAGAGATTCCTCCTAGCACCAGTCTTGCAAACTAAACTCAATTACACAAACACCTCCCCAAGCCCATCTTTTATAGTGATTTTACAACCAGGAAACCACTTGTGGTTATAAAAAACCATGAGCAATACTATCATGACACATGTTACCCATTTTTGACATTTACATTTTCAATATGGAAAAACCACTAGGTTAAAATAGTAATCCCGTCCACAATTTTGTTTCTTAGTCTAGACCCCCATAAAAGTCATAAAATGAGTCATCAAGGCTCTAAAAATGACCTACCTATATTCTAATATGGACAATACTCATTTTTTACAACTCATTAACCAATTTCCAATGTATAAACAAGTGGAAAACTTCCAAAAAAAATTCTAACATTTTCCAAAAGAAGATTGCAAGGTTGAGACACACGTTTTGAACAACAGAGAGGAGATATTGTGCATCTTTACACATTTCAAAATTGCCAACATCAGGGCTGCTGGTTTGCAAGTGCCACAACTAATTTTGTACCATTTTTGGCTTCATGGATGAATGTTTTCATTTTATTTGAATTTCAAATTTGAATTCTTTCCTTTTAAAAATTAGTTTTTAAATCGTAGATTTACATAGTAAAATCTTGATATTCTCATAATCTTTTGCTTCTACCACAATAAACCCTTTTCACCATATTTGGGCACCAAGATTTTAACGTTAATTTCTAAATTAGGTTAAACTTAAAGGTGGTGCAATAGGGTGTAAGATTAGGCTCTATTGATTTAGTTTTTCTCTAAAACACCAACATTTCCAAATTTCCACGCAACAAACCTCCACTATGATAAAATTTTATTTCCAGAATGTTCAAAAAGTATCTCAAAAATCTAACAAATTCAAATTTTAGATGAATTATTATTATGTGTTGTGATTAATTATTATTATTTATAAATCTAGAATAGACTCACAAAATCATTTCCAAAGACTCATAATTTACCACTTTGCAATAGGCTCTTTCCTATGATTTAGTTATTATATTTGCAATGAATTAATTGTAATAGTAGAAATATAGGGATAGAGAGAAGTGTATAAATATGTATCATAGAGAGAGAAATAAAGATGAAAAAGAGATGAATATAGAAATATCCATAGAGAGATATGTATAAAGGAAAGAGAATAGATATATAGGGAGAGACATTTGTAGATAATGATGTAGAGTGATAGAGATAAAGAATTATTAATTATTAGAATGTACATATACACAGGGTGAAGGGGAGAGAGAGAGTAGGGGAGGGGGATAGAGAGGGGGGAAGGGGGGGAGAGAGTAAATTTAAAAAAGCCCTAGCTCTAAATTTTTTGCCACTTTGTTGGCTGATAATTTTTAGTTTTCTTCAAAGATGTGCCATTCCACCCTAAAAGAAAACCATGAGATGGATGATATTCCTTATTCTCTAGTAGTTGGGAGTTTAATGAATGAAATGGTTAGCATGCAATCGGATCTTTCTCATGCAGTGGGAGTTGTAAGTTGTTTTATGAGTAATCTAGGTAAAATTTATTGGCAAGTAGTTCAGAGGATTTTTCAGTATTTATGAGGTAGTTTTAACACTAAGACCCCTTATATTTGTAGATATGCTAATTCTAATATGGTTGGGGATATTGATAAAAGGAGTTCTACAATGGGCTATGTTTTTACTTTCATCGAAGCAATGATTAGTTGGACTTCTCATAAGGAACAAGTTGTTTCTCTTTCTTCTACTGAGGTCAAATATATTACTCTTATTAATGGGGCTAAACAGTTGACATGGTTACATCAATTGTTTGGAGAGCTAGGATTTCAACAATCTAACTTTACTCTATTTTCTGATAGCAAGAGTGCCATTCATTTGGCTGAAAATTCAGCTTTCCACAATCATACAAAGCATATAGAAACCATATTTCACTTCATCCATCATGTTGTTGAATAGGGAAGGCTAAACTTAGAGAAGATGCATAGATAAATATGGCTAATGTGTTTACAAAAGTTGTACCTCAAGAAGTTAAAATTCTATAGAGCTTCTCTCGACATTGTTACAACATAGCCATAAGAATTCCAAGTAGGGGATATCTCTGCGTAGCACTGATTGTACTTCAACTGGGAGATTGTAATGGTTTTGACAAGGAAATTTCTAACAACTTTGAATGTGTAGTCCAATCATTGCCGACTCTTCCTCTTCTTAGCCATTTCATCTTCCATTGAATGTTACTGATATAGAATAGAAATGATAGTTGATGATGCTATGAACATTGTAACTTGTGATTTATTTAAATAAAAGAAATTCCCCTATTGAAGAGTGGATGTAGTCCACATTATCTAGATGAACCAATATAAACTCTGTGTCCACTCTTGCATCTTTTGATTCACTATTAGTTTTCAGTTTTAGTTTATTGTGTATATTAGCCTAAAATTACCCACAAATTAAACTTCCAAATTGTGCAACCATTATTTAATTCTATAAATAAAAAAGTGAGAAATTGAGTACATGAACAAATTTAGACCTTACACTCCATCAACATTTATGTTAATAATGGGTAAATATCAAAGATTGAAGGTACTCATTTCTAACAATTAATTTCTAAAATCTATAAAACCACTTGTTCAAAACTAATATTAAAATTGAAAGGTTTTCAATTAATCTATCAAAAATCAAGTCTTGGTGAGTCAACAAATTAAAACAATAAATTTTATTTTTATTTTTTAGATATTCAATGATGTGGCAGACCCAACTCAATATGCCACTCTCAAAAATGCATAGAAGACTCAGTTGAAAGAGTCAAAGAGAAAGGATGCAAAGGCATTAGGTCTTATTGAAGCAGCAATAACAAAGACAATTTTTCCCAACATTGTAGCAGCAAATTATGCAAAGGAAGCGTGGGATATTCTTGAGATGATCTTTAAGGGGACTGGTAAAGTTCATACATTAAAGCTACAGAATATAAGGAGGGAGTTTGAGAACCTTCAGATGAAGGAAAATGAATCAGTCGTAGATTTCAGTTCAAGGACCTCCAATGTGATTAACCAACTGAAGTCAAATGGAGAAGAATATCAAGACCAAAGGATAGTGGAAAATATATTGAAGAGTTTACCTCATAAATATGACAATTTGGTCATGACCATAGAAGAGGCAAAAGACATCACTATTTTGACAATGAATGAGTTGATGGGTACTCTTCAAACCCATGAGCATAGGATCAACAGATCTACATCTTCTTCTTCCCAAGAGCAATCATTTAAGGCTCAGTCAAATCCAAGAGGAAGGGGGGAAGAGGAAGAAATAGCTCAGGCAAAAACTTCAGAGGTAGAGGCTAAGGTAATGGAGGACAAAGAAATGCTTCAGCAAAATGCTCAGGAAGATTAGATGGAGCCAGTAGCTCACAAAATACTTCAAGAGGAGGTAAGAAAAACTACAAATCAAATAGGAGTAATGTAGAATGCTACTACTATCAAAAATTTGGACATTATGCAAGTGAATACTGGAAGAAGAAAAATGATCAGTCAAGACAAGCAAATGTAGCTGATGTGAGCATGGGAAGTGGAACTAATGCCATTTCCTTCATCATGTCTAATGTTGGTGAATAAGGAAGCCCTGAGGTTTGGTACCTTGACAGTCAATGTAGCAACCACATGAGTGGTAATAAAACCTTGTTTTTATTCATTGACAAAAGTTTCAAATCTGAGATTAAAATGGGTAATAATGGAACCCTACCAGTAGTGTGAAAAGGATCTATTATGGTCCACAACAAGAAAGGTGAGAAGAAGGAAATACAAAATGTATATTTTTCCCCTTGTATGAAACACAATCTAATGAGCACTGGTCAGCTTATTAAAAATGGATACAAAGTGCTAATGGAGAATGACAGCTGTGTCATTCATGAAAAAGATGGGAGCAAGAACTTACTTGCAGCAGTTCAAATGAGAAAGAACATAATGTTTCCCTTGAGAATAGAGACATGTTTCTCATCTCAAGTTAGTGCTACACCTCACACACAATTAGCTCTAAGGAGTGTGATTGAAGACCCCTCATGGCTATGGCACCTCAGGTATGGTTATCTTGGCTATGCTGGTTTAAATTTTTTGTCAAATAAAAGAATTGTAGAAGGTTTGCCATGTATAGGAAATTCATGTGACAAGTGTGAGGCTTGTATTTTAGGTAAGCAACATAGGCCTCCCTTTAAATTTGAAAATTCTAGGAGGGCTAGATATCCATTAGAATTAGTGCATACTGACCTAGTCAGTCTTATGCAAGTTACTTCCATTGGGGGGAGTACTTCATGACATTTATTGATGATTTCAATCATAGGACATGGGCATATTTCTTAATGAATAAATTTGAAGCATTTGATAAATTTGTAGAATTTAAAGGCTAGGCCAAAAGAGAATGTGGACATTATATCAAGGTCCTAAGGTCAAATAGAGGAGGCAAGTATACCTCCAATTCTTTTATAATTTTTTGCAGGAAACATGGTATAAAGAAAGAGCTCACAGCTAGCTATACACCATAGTAGAATGGAGTGGCTGAAAGAAAAAATAGGACCATTATTGAAATGGCAAGGAACATGATGAAAGAGAAAGGTCTCGCAACTGAATTTTGGGGAGAGGCTATGACAAAAATAGTTTACCTAATTAATAGGTGTCCTATAAAGGTAGTCTATGATAGAATTCCAATGGAAGCATGGTCACGAGGAAGATGGACAGTTGAACACCTAATGGTGTTTGGATGCGTTGCATATGCACATGTGCCTAAAGAACAAGGGTAGAAATTGGATGACAAAGGTGCAAAGTGCATCTTCACAGGGTATAGCTTAGAATCAAAGGCATACAGATTGTACGACCCATTGAACAAAAAAATGATTCTCTCAAGAGATGTGGAATTTCTTGAAAATCAGTCATGGTATGGACTGACTAATGAATCACCAAGCACCTCAAATAAAGTGCCAATTATGAGTGAAGAAGATGTTGATGAACAACAAGAAGAAGGAGTAGATAGAAGAAAATGCAAGCAGCCTTAGTCATTACCAAACTCCTCTAGGCATGACCGAGTGTTAGTGCCAAGAAGCAGTAGTGAATATTCTAATCCCATGCTCTCCTCCCTATTAACAGGAAAGTCCAAGAGTCTTAGGGAGATATACCCAGATGAAAGGTATGAAGATTATGATGAGAGTGTTAATTTTGCATTATTTTCTCATAGTGATCCAATATATTTTGAAGAAGCTATTAAGGAGAATAAATGGTCTAAGGCCATGGATGAGGAGATAGATGCTATAGAAAGGAATGAGACATGGACGCTAACTGATTTGCCTCCCAAGAAGCAAGTGATTGGAGTGAAATGGGTCTATAAGACCAAATGCAATGTTGAAGGCAAGATTAATAGGCATAAGGCAAGGCTGGTAGTCAAGGGCTACAAATAGTAAATATGGTAGAGATTATGATGAGACATATGCCCTAGTTGCAAGAATGGAAACCGTGTGTGCTGTCATAGCAATTGCAGCTCAGCACAAATGGAAGGTATACCAAATGGATGTGAAGTTTGTCTTCCTAAATGGTGTATTGAAGGAAGAAGTATATGTGGAGCAGCCACCTAGTTATGAAGTTGGAGGTGAAGAAAACAAAGTATGTAGACTGAAAAGAGCTCTTTATTGGCTCAAGCAAGCTCCAAGGGCATGGTATAGTAGGATTGACTCATATTTGATGACCAATGGCTTTAGCAAAAGCAATGGTGAGCCTACTCTCTACATCAAGGCAACAAATGGAAATGTGTTGGTTGTTGTCTTTTATGTAGATGATTTGATTTTTACTTGTAATGACAAGGATCTAATTTCTGAGTTCAAAGAGACCATGAAAATTGAGTTTGAAATGACAGACCTTGGTCTCTTGAAGTACTTTCTAGGCATAGAAGTAAAACAAATGCATGATGGTATCTTCATCTCTCAAGAAAAATATGTAGGGCAGATCTTGGAGAGATTCAAAATACATAACAGTAAGGCAGCTCCAACACCAATAGCAATAGGTCTGAAGTTGAGCAAAGAAGACTCTAGCAAGATAGTGGATCCAACACTATACAAGAGTATGGTTGGAAGTTTAATGTATTTGACTACAACTCGGCCAGACCTAATGCATGCAGTAAGTTTGATTTCTAGATTTATGGAAACACCAAAGGATTCCCATTTGCAAGTAGGAAAGAGAATCCTAAGGTATGTGAAAGGTGCCAAGGGATTTGGAATTTTGTATACTGTAGCAAATGAATTCAAGCTAGTAGGTTATACAAATAGTGACTGGGCTAGAAGTATAGATGATAGGAAGAGCACTTCTGAATACATGTTTCATATGGGATCAAGTGCAATTTCACGGGCATCTAAGAAGCAACCTATTGTTGCTCAATCTACAATAGAGGCTGAGTATATAGCAACAAATGCAATAACATGTCAAGCTATTTTGTTAAGAAGGATCTTGATAGATTTGAATGAAAGGCAAGAGGATGGAACCACAATTTATTGTGACAACATCTCATTTATTGCATTGTCTAAGAATCCATTCTTCCATGGTAGAAGTAAGCATATTGAAATAAGATATCACTTCATCAGAGAGTTGGTGGAGAATGGAGATATCAAAATGAATTTTTGTAAGTCTAAGTAGCAACTAGCAGACATTTTCACAAAGCCATTAGGCATAGGAACTTTTGTACACTTGAGAAAGTGTCTTGGTGTAGTTGATTTGGATCAGCAATGATCATTTTTTTTTGGCTCGAGATAAACGGGGAGTGTTGGAATATTAATTGCATATAGTCATTTGTCCCTAGAGCGAAATGCCCACCTATCACCCCTGCCAACTTGCACAACAACCTAGAAATTTATTATAGGTAGGTGAGCTTTCAAATTTGCAAATGACGGGGAAAATATTTGATAGAAGACAAAAAAGGAATATCACTCTCTAATCCGATCAGTTGGAGTGGAAGAGATTAGAACTTGCAGACTAGACAAAAGAAGGAAGAAGTAAAGGAAGTGATCAACAGATCAAGTTGCGGAGATAGAAGGAAGTGTTTCTCATGCCTACAGTTGCACGTGCTCCTTTGTGTGATTTTGTAAGTTTGTAGCTTTTTTTTTTATTCAACCTATGAAACAGTGATTGCTCCAAGCACCATTGTATGCAGCCATTAGAGCTACAAGTTTATAGTTTTTGAAGTTTTAGGGTTATTTTAGGGTTTTATGGTTGAAACCAAATGTTCCCAAATTTTGTAAAGGTTTAATCAAAGTTTATTTGAAAGCTTCAAGTTTTGGCTCTCTAGTTTTAATAGTGAAAGTCATTCATGTTAAGGAGTGGGGAATGATGAAAAATGAGGAGACTTGACTAAACCAAGGAGTAAGAAGGCTACTAAGAGCGAGTTGGATGGTGACTCCTACAAGGAATCTTTGAGTCCAATGAGGAACCCTTTTCTAATTCCCCTTAATAATCTCCCCTCCCCTCAGTTATCGATGAATGCTTATAACCCCACCCTCATGTCCCCTTTACTAAATCTGAGCAATGTGGTGGCCAATAGGTTCAGTAAAGGAAACCTTGATGTCAGTAGTGTGGTGGGTATAATAAAGTGTCAAATTGTGGGTCTAGAAGTGTATGTCAAGTAGCTTAAGGATGATATGACAATAATGAAAAATCTCATTAAGGATGTGAGCTTGTTTGCTCTCAAAATTATGCATGCCTATATCATGACTCTATCAGCGACAAGGTAAGGCCCTTAAAGGTAACCAGGCTATTGAGGATGATGATTAGGAAAACTTAAAGTTTTTGAGTGAATAATGGGCATATGTTCTACTATCTGAGTGATTGGGGAAATGAAATTGATGGTCCATCTCATGTGATACAATTGTGCTAATTTGAGTATCTCTAGGGATGGTTGTTATACTATTGGTTTTAACGTTGTTTTTCTAAAACTAATGTGGTGGATTCTTGTTATTGTCCCACATGGAAACTGGCATGATATACAATTTAAACTTAATTTCATTCTTAAGAAAGATTTTTATGGTTACTTAAATGGACTTTTGTTTGATGATAAGTGGTGGTACTTATTTTCTAAAGTTAGTTTTCAATAGAGGAAGGCTTTTTGTTCTATATTTCAATGTTCATTATGCTCTCAATGTTGTTATATGTTATTAATGCATCTATAGATTACTTCTTTTGTATTGTAGGCTAGCACCCTTGTGTTGCTACTAAATTATATAATATATTTATAGATATACATATAACAACTGTTTATTTTTCTATTATGTGTAGTCATCTGCATAGTCAATTCTTAGAATTCTATAGAATATAAATATATCATTTTTATTTTTTTATAAAATAACTAAATAATTATAGTAGAATACGTTGTTTAAAAGTTTTTTTAAATATCTTGTGCATATACAATTTGATAAGTATAATAAACAAGGTAAATATAATTACTTTTTAAGATCAGACTTTAAAATAAGCTATGAAAAATCATGTTATGTTAAATTCTTCACAACCCTTCACAAGTTATGATAAAGTTATTTATAAATTTATCTTTAGATACTTCTCCATATAATAATGGGAACTAATTTAAAATTTTAAACTTTTAGTTATTAAAAAATATATATATATATATCCTTCAAGTATCTTTCATGTTAGAAAATTATTTTTCGTCAATATTAATTATAAATATTATTTAAAAAATACAAAAATTTGTATGTTTAACATAAAACTATTAAAAAAATGAACTATATCTAATTTCTCTCTTTCTTTCACCAATAGTCTAGTAATTCATGAAACTGCAAAACACAAGAAAAAAATGAAGTCATTATATTTCCAAATGACACAAAATACTCAAATACAAGTATTATGAATGTTTATAACTATAATACAAAATATTTATTAAAATCATAGAATTTTATCCTATACAAAGATGCTTCTCCGAGATGTAAAGAAATCCCTCAAGTTTAATATGATATAAACCTCCACACTCTATTTGTTTAGAGATCGTATGAAAATTCATGACATAGACAAACACGCGCATATATATATATATATATATATATATATATATATATATATATATATATATATATATATATATATATATATAAATGCATTTTTTGGGTATTATCCTTTAACTTTTTTTAAAAAACAATAACACAATATGAAAATTCTTATAGTCAACCACACATATATCACCAAATTATTTTATTTTTTAGTCAATGGAATCCTTTATAAGATCTAGACATAATGCAAGTTTCTAATGGACAATATTTTTATCTAGGAAAAGACATTAAATGAGATGGACAACTAGACAAAATTTTTATATGTGTGTTGAATTTCATAGCATGCCTAGATAGATAGTCAATAAAATGTATAAAAATTAATTATCATAAATGCTTTGAAATCAGGGTGTTTTGCTCAACAAAAATTCTTTTTCAAGTTTGCAAAAATTGCACACTACTTCACCTGATTCTATTAATTTTGATTTATTTGATAACTATTGCATCCCAATTTTTTGAGCTAATTTTAAACTTGCTCATAACTATTGGATTTAATGAATTTTTCTTTCATGATCATGTGAAGTAGGTAGTTATTTATATTCCTTGTATTAACTATTAATGAAGATGGTCATTAACCATTAACGATTATATGATGTTAGCAGTTGCTTGATTTTGGAATTATGGTTAATAATTTATAGTCTTATAAAATGTTTATACGAAAATTATTATAAAATTGTTATTATGGTGGAAGTTTTTCATGGGTGACTTCAAAAGAAGATGAAGGAGGTGTGGAGCAGCATTGCTAAACGGGATCATTAGAATGGTATACTTGCTTAGTCCAGTCAACAGGATTGACAAGTATGAACTTAAACTTCTTTGGTAAGGACTTAATGACTTGAACACATGATACATCTGTGGGACCCACATGAGCTATTAAAATAAATAATTTGAGAAACATAAAATAATTGAGTTAAAATATAAAATGCACCTCAAAGAATTTAAAATGATCTTTCAGTATATTATAATAATATATATATGTATGTACATATAGATATAAAAATGAAGTGGCACCATTAAATTATTTTCTTATAATATAACATGATGCCACCTCAATTATATATATGTATGTATGTATGTATGTGTGTATGTGTGTATATGTATATGTATATGTATATGTATATGTATATGTCTATGTATATATGTACACACACACACACACACACACACACACACACACACACACACACACACACACATGTATATGTATATATATATTAACAATATTCAAATTATAGCCTTTCAACTTTTTTTCCATTTTTATTCTTTCCTTGTTTATAACCGATTTAACACTTGGCATAATGAATTGAAAAATATTCTTATGTTAGAAGCCAAGAAGTCATTATTTATTCCTTTAAATTGAATTCATGTGTAGAAGATAGACATCTTTTAAATACACCCAACTGTCTTGTTTGTGTTACGATATTTAGTAAGCATTTCTACCTTTTCCATACACCCGACTATCATACTCAAGATTAGCTCCTCCTTTTAATCTTTACTCCTCCCTTATTCTACCATTTTTCCATGCTCATAGTTCCGAGTTCATACAACCTTCAAACCTCTACCAAACTTAGAATTTTTTGTAGAATATATGTGTTGTCGTCCTTGTACATGTTGTTGTACATTTTTCACCTTGTTGAAGTTGAAGTCACCTCTATACACTGTGAAATCATTTGAAGAAGACCAAATATCTAGCATCTAGAAAAACTCAAGCATTTCCAAAAAATATACCAAGTCATGTGAATAATCATTCTTACAATATTGCTATATTCCCTTCATAACTAGTAATGCTTTCAAATTCCATATCAATAGCTTGCAAGTTATACTAATTTCTTACTTAAATAATCATAGGAAATTGTTACTATAATTCATAGTAAATTACCAAGTCATGAAATCATAAATTATTTAGCCAATGAAAGTTAAAATATAGAGAATTTATTTTTGTAAGTCTTTAATCAGATAATGTGAAATGCTGGAAGCAACCATTTTCCATAAATTAACAGAATAGAGCTAGATACTCTAAAATTTTGAACACCAAAGACTCACCAGCTATTTAGCCACTAAATAGGTGAAGAGGTGAAATGAAATCCTGCAAGGATAAGGAGAGTGAAATCAAAGACTTGATATTTTAAATCAAAATAAATAAATCTTACTTAATAGCTCATGCTCGTTCCTAATAATGTAACATACTATTATCAAGTTGAGCGGTTGTGATTTGGTCGATGAACCCATCAAAAATCCTTGGCCAAGGTAGTTTAAAGGCATGTCTATCATCTATTGATCACTTGATGTTTGTAGTTCCAGTTGTGCAGACATGTTCATTTTCATAACTGTGTGAACATTCTAAACACTAGGATGCTTAGGTGGCTAGACTATGAACATCCCAAGCCCAATCTTTAGGTAGGGAGGGCCTTTCTAATTCAATAGATTGTGTGGAGATAAGTATGGTCTGAGGTTGGGAGGTTAAGCCTGTGTCAGTGCTTCTCTTCTTACCAAAAGTCAAGGTTTGCACGATCAGCTAAAGACCCTTCAAAAGATACTTGTATGTTTTTTTTTTTTTTTATAAGCATTTACTTACTTGTATGTAGAAAGGATGGTTAATCAATAACCTAGTTATTTTTAGCGAATCATTAATCAAGTTATTTTAGAAGATCATGAATATAGTTATTTCCAGTTAATCATTAATCAAGTTATTTTAGGAGGTCACAAATACAGTTATTTCCAGTTAATCTTCAATCTAATTATTTCAAACGATCATGAATACAATTATTTCTAGTTAATCGTTAATCTTCTTATTTTCTAATATGGTTATGGTTATTTTATTTTAATTCTTTAAAAATTTAATGTCAAATAAAAAGAAATTTCAATTATCTATTCAATGAATGTTGAAAAATCTTTACATAGATTGTCTTTGTTTTTGTTATAAAAAATTGTTTGTTACAATAACATAGGGTACATTCCAAAGACCCCTAAAGTTACATTCAATCCCATCACCATGATTATTTCTCCTACCTTCGTTAGAATCCCTACAATGCCCAAATCTACAATGTGTATTATGCCAAATATTACTCATGCTGAAAATGCCAAAGTGAACATTACAAGTGTTGCAATTTCCAAAGAAAAACAAAAACTCAGTATTGGTCCTCATATCGAGCATGACCCTTTATATGAAACACACTCACATATGATGCCCTCCCCATCACCAATCTAGCACTTACCCACCTTAGGTAGTGACAACCCTACTTTTTTTGAATGTTAGTTTCTGCAATCCTCCTTAGCCAAAGCTCGTCAGACTCCCTTCACACTTGGCGCTTGTCTAACGTGAGATCATACCTCTTTGCCCAACTCCAACTTCTCAACATCGATGATGGCTGGATATCATCACCTCAGCCCTCCATTTCTACACAACGTCATTTGTTAACTAGTCCCCCCAACTCCAAAGATAAAGTCCTCAGTCCTTCCATCATGGGCATCATTTCCATAAAGGGCCAAACCCGTATTTCTCACTCACATCTAGTACAATTGGAGTTTGGTGGTCCAATTCAAATGCACCAGTCTCAAGTTCTACAAAAGGGGACTAATAGTGTCCAATTTGAATTTGGAAACATAGATCGAGCCATTGAACAAGGCATTGATGTTAACTCTCAAGTTGCACATATAGAAGATATTAGTGTAGTCCCATAACCAAGGAGATCTACAAGAGAGCAAAAATATCCTCACAAATTGGATTATTATGAACTTTTCTTTTCTTTTTGTTCTGATCAAGTAGAACCACAAACTTTTAAGCAAGCCTACAATTATGTAAATTCAGTGCATTGGCTAGATGCTATGAAAGATGAAATGGAGTCTCTATATACCAATCAGCCTTGGGATTTGGTTCCTCTTCTACCAAATTTAATAGAGCTCTGAAAAATATATGGGTGTATCAAATAAAAGGGGAAGATTGAGGATGAATGAGATATAGGGCCATATTTGTGGTAAAGAGATTCACTCAACAAAAGGGAGGGGATTTTAATGATATTTTCTCTCTAGTGGTGAAAATGCAAACCATTCATTTGGTTTTGGGCATAGCAACAACTCAGAATCTTGAGCTTGAGCATCTTGATGTCAAAACAATATTTCCACAAGGGGATATTGAGGAGGAATTGTATATAGATCAGCCATAAGGATTTGCTAAACCAGGGAAGGAACATTTATATTGCAAATTAAAGAGGAGTCTATATGGGCTAAAGTAGGCTCTGCATCAATGGTATTTAATATTTGATAAGTTCATTACTCAACAAGGTTTAACATGCTGTGAATTAGACATGTGTTTACTACAAAAGGCTTCCTACTAGTGAGTTTGCAATTTTGCTATTGTATGTTGATGATATGTTAACTGTGAGAAATACTATGAGAGTTATTTAGGAACTAAAGACTCATTTGGCTCTTTGTTTTTCCATAAAAGATTTAGGGGCAACAAAGAGGATTCTTGGGATAAATATGGTCCATGATAGACATAAAAGAGAAATTCAATTATCTCAACAAAAGTATATTCTTAAAATTTTAGAAAAGTTTAATATGTCAAATTGAAATGAGCCTTGATTAAATAAACTATTACCAAATCTTTGTAATTATAATATATCTTATAAAGATACACTATAATATATCTTATAGAGATCTTTTTAGAGGAGCTTTTTTGTAAAGATGAAATTATATAACATTTATTGAATAACTTTGCGTTATAGTCCCGCTAGGAAGAGAGTGATCCTAACATGGTTATAAGGCTAGAATATTCTATAGATGTTAACATATGCAATGTGTCAACGGCTCTAGATAGATAATATCTCTTCTAGGAAGGACCATAAAGGGAGCGCTTCATAGAACATGAAATAGTAACCATGGATCTAAGGATCCTCAAAAGGATTACTAATCTCAAGGTGGAGACGTCTTTAAGGTTGAGTTAGGATAGAGGGTATATTAGTGAATTATATTTTAGTATTGTATAAATTTTGAGCTTGATTTTGCAAGTATTATTATCCTTACTAGTGGGGACATTACACAAATGCTAAATTTGGTGCCACTCTGTTGGCTAATCATTTTTAATTGTCTTCCAAGATTTGTTGACTTTTTTTGGGGTAGTGATTAGTTGGACTTCTTGTAAGAAACAAGTTGTTTCTATTTCCTCTACCAAGGCTGAATATATTGCTTCTACCAAGGGGGGTAAAGAGCTGATGTGGTTACAATGATTGGTTAGAGAGCTGGGATTTCAAAAGTCCAACTTTACTCTATTTTATGACAGCAGGAATGCCATTCATTTGGCTAAAAATTCATCTTTCTAGAGTTGCACAAAGCATATAGAAACCAAATTTCACTTCATCCATCATGCTCTTGAAGAGGGAAGGCTATAGTTAGGGAAGATTGATACAAAGATTAATCTAGCTAATCTATTTAGAAAAGTTGTACCTTGAAAGAAGTTTGAATTTTGTAGAGCTTCTCTCGGCATTGTCACACCATAGCCACAAGAATTCCAAGTAGGGGATATCTCTATGTAGCACTAATTGGACTTCAAGTTGGATATTGTAATGGTTCTAACAAGGGAATATGTAACAATTCTTAATGTCCAGTTTAATCATTTCTGACTTCTCCTCTTCTTAGCCCTTTTGGCTTCCACTGAACATTACTGAAATAGAATAGAAAAGACAATTGATGATGTTGTTCATTCTAACTTGTGATTTATCTAAATAAGAGAGATTCCCCTACTTGAAGAGTGGATTTAGTCCAAATTATCTAGATGAACTACTATAAACTCTATGTCTACTCTTGCATCTTTTGTTTCCATTTTAGTTTTTAGTTTTACTTTATTTTCTATATCTTTTTATTTAGCTCAACACATAAAAATTTACCTACAAATTAAACTTCCAAATTGAGCAATGATTATTTAATTCTGTATAAAAAAAGAGATCATTAGAAGACATCTAGTCTCAAAATGAAAGCTAAAAGTTGAAGAATTCAAGGGATTCAAAGTAGCATTTCGAAATGGTCCAATAGACCATTGTACCATTGTTGTACCCCAATTGGAAATCAACCTAGAAGGACACACTATGAAAAGGAACTTTTATGTAATGAATATCCAAAATGATATTATCTTAGGAATTCCATGGATAAACTCCTTAGGGCAGTTCATAATGGATAGTCCTAATCTAGAAATTTGCTTCAAACATGAAGGGAAGGAGATTACACTTAAACGGTTACTAGAATCTTCTCCAAAGGAAGTCTCTTGTAAGAAAATGGCCAAAATACTTAGCCATAACCAAGATGAATGGATTGCACAATGTTTATTAATGGACAAATCAAATCCACAAGGATAAAAGGTTCATATAGATATCAAACCGATATTGAAAAGGTACAAAAGGGTTTTTGATGAAATTCCTCTCAGAGTTCCCCCAAAAAGAGGGTTTGAACACTCTATAGAACTAGAAGAATGGGAAAAACCATTGATAACAACTCCATATCAATACCCTAGGAAGTTCAAAAAAGAAATAGAAAAGATAATTCAAGAATTACTAGAAATGGGTCAAATTCAACCTGGTGAAAACCTCTATGCTTCTTCAATAGTATTAGTAAAAAAGAAAGATGGTACCATGAGATTGTGCATAGACTACATAGCCCTAAATAAGAAAACCATAAAGAATAGGTATCACATATCAAGGATTGATGAATTAATGGATGAATTGCATGAAGCATCCTATTAAAAAATTTATCTAAGGTTTGCATATCACCAGATAAGAATGAGGAAGGAAGACATTCCGAAGACTGCTTTTAGATGCCACTATGAGAATTTTGAATTTCTAGTCCTTCCATTTGGTCTCACCAATGCACCAACAACCTTTCAATCTTGTATGAACCACGTCTTTCAAAAACAATGAGAAAATTTCTACTCCTATTTTTTGATGATATACTTATTTATAATAAAACATGGGAAGAACATTTGAGACATATTAAAGAGGTTTTACACATCTGGAAGATAGAGTTGTTATATGTCAAAATGTCAAAATCTGAATTCAAATTAGAAGAGATTATATACATGGGATACAAAATTAGTGCAAAAGGAGTAAGTGTGGATGAAGGAAAAATCAAAGCTATCAAGGAGTGGCCAAGACCCAAAACCCTAACCCAACTAAGGGGATTTGTTGGGTTATGTAGCTACTATAGACATTTTGTAAAAGGGTTTTTGAAAATTGCATCACCCCTCATCGATTTAACAAAAAAGGACCATTCTCATGGAATGACATATTCCAACAAGCTTTTGACAAACTCAAAGAAACTATGTATACTTGCCTTGTTCTAGTGATTCAAGATTTCAATAAACTACTTGAACTACAATGTGATGCATCAAGAGTTGGAATTAGAGTAGTACTTATGCAAGGAAGACAACCAATAGCCTTTGAAATTCATATGCTCGCTGAAGCAGAAAAAAATTACTCAATATATGATAAAGAGATGTTAGCCATCATGCATGCTCTAGAAAAGTTCCAATAGTATCTAGTTTGTGGAAGATTCATTATAAAAATAGATCATAATGGCTTAAGATTCTTCTTAAATAAAAAGGATCTTAATGATCAACAACAAAAGTGGTTTAGTAGAATCCAAGCTTATGATTTTGATATAGAACATGGTAAGGGCTTTAAGAATAAGGTTGTAGATGTTCTCTTGCCAAGATCCCATATCAATAATATTAGTAGCATAACCAAGGACTAGAAGGGAGACATTATAGAAAAATACATGAAGGATCCTCAGACACAAGAAATATTAAAAGGGAAATTACCGAATGAAGATTTCAAAGTCTAGGATAGTTTAATCCTCTATAAAGGAATGGCATATTTAGCCCCACAATTAGAGATTAAAAGAAAAATACTTAAAGAATATCATGAAAACTCATTAGTAGGTCATTAAGGATACTACAAAACATACAAGAATATAGAGAGAAATATTCTTGGAAAGGGCTAAAGAAAGATGTATTAAAATATGTACAAGAACGTATGATGTATCAACAGAAAAAAGTGGAATTGCAATACCCTACAGGGTTACTACAACCGTTACCCATTCCAAATAAAAAATAGGAAAGCATATCAATGAATTTCATATACAAGACTTCCAAAGATCTAAGGAAAATACAACATACTTGTGGTCATAGATAGACTTACAAAATATGCACTTTTGTTTTCCATCTCAAGGGAATACCAAGCACACCACATAGCTGAATAATTCTTTAAAGATGTTTTTAAATCCATGGACTCCCTCAAAATATTATAAGTGATAGAGACATCAAGTTTCTTAGTAAGTTCTAGTAAGAAATCTTCCATTTAGTAGGCACAACCCTGACTCCTGGCACAAGTTATTATCCTCAGACTGATGGACATACATAAATTGTCAATAAATGATTAGAAGGATACCTCGGGAACTATGTTATTGGACATCAAAGTGATTGGATTAAGTGGTTGCATTTAGGAGAATATTGCTATAATACTACTGACCATATGTCAATAGGAGTAAGCCCCTTTAAAACACTCTATGGATATGAGCTACATCTTTTAGGAACCTAATAATAAAAGAAAGTTGAGTACTAGGAGCACAAAATTTTGTTAAACAGAGTATGGACATCATCAAAACCTAAATAAAACTTGAACCATCAAACACAAAATCAACAAAACCTTATGCAGATAAGAAACAAACCTAAAGAACCTTTACAATTGGCGATCTAGTATTCTTACAATTGCAACGATACATAAAAACACCAATCAAGAAAAATGGTGCTAAGAAGTTGAAGCCATGATTCTATGGACCCTATAAAGTACTTAAGAAGATTGGTGAAGTAGCATATGAACTCAAACTTCCCCAAGATAGCAAGATACATAACACATTCCATGTTTCCCTTCTCAAAAAAGCTTTAGGACAAAAAGTAACTCCATGTGAAGAGTTACCCAATTTAGACGATGAAGGCCAACTCATTCTAATACTAGAAGTAATTCTAGATAGTTGTGAGAAAAGAATGAGGAATAGAACCATTACTAAATTCCTAATTAAGTGGAAGAACCTACTTGAGAAAGATGCTACATGGGAAAATAAATGAATGTAATTCGAGAAGTAAGGATTGAAATGAGCCTTGATTAAATAAACTATTACCAAATATTTGTAAGCATAATATATCTTATAAAGATACATTATAATATATCTTATAGAGATCTTTCTAGAGGAGATTTTTTTGTAAAGATGAAATTATATAAAATTTCTTATAATTTTGCCTTATATTATTATAAAAGATTATGAAGTTAATGATGAATCATGATGTAAAATTTAATACTACAATATATGAATTCATTTAATTAAAAAAATAATTACTAAATCAAAATTTAAAAACCACAACACCCTATGAAGAGTCACACCGCTTATGATTCGAGCATATAAAATATGGTGGACGAGAGTATAGTGAAAGAAAATTAGAAGAGGAAGGTATGACCACATAAGTAATCAAGAAGGAGGTTGTGCACATTCCAAACATATATCAGGGAGTGTTCACACCAACGATTGACTAAACCATATGCAACCCAGACACATTTTAGAGATCACACTCAATCATTGACCATGTCCCAATTTGCTAGCCAAGACAATTACGATACAGAGCTATCGAACCAAGGAATCAAGGAAGTCAAGGATATACAGTTACATAGAGTATAGTTCCACCAATCAAATCCTCCCATATATAAAAGATATGAATAATTTAAAGGTTAATATGGACCATCTCACCAAGGCAAAGATGAGTTATTAAGATAGCATAAATGTCAATCTATTTTTGAATCTTATTTATATACAAGAAAATAATGGTTATTTATTAAGATCAAGAAAGTCTGGTGGGAAGAGAGTGATCTTATTAATTTAAGGTCAAAAGAGTCCCTCTTGGAAGAGAGTGATCTTAACATGGTTATAAGGTCGAAATATTCTATAGATGTTAACATATGCATATGTGTCAAGGGTCATGGATAGAAGATATCTCTTCTAGGAAGGACTTTAAAGGGAGTGCTTCATAGAAGAGGAAATAGTAACCAAGGATCTAAGGGTCCTCAAATGGGTTATTAATCCCATCATGGAGATATCTTTAAGGTTGGGTTAGGAGAGAGCGTGGAATAATGAATTCTATTTTATTGTTGTATAAATTCTAACATTGATTTTGTAGGTATTATTGTCCTTGCTAGCGAGGACATTACACAAATGTTAAATCTATTGCCACTTTATTGGCTGATCAATTTTTATTGTCTTCAAAGATGTGTCCTTCCACTCCAAAAGAAAAACATGATATGGATGGTGTTCCTTATTCTTCAACAATTGGGAGTTTAATGTAGTCAATGGTTAGCATGCTACCAGATTTTGCTTATGAAGTGGGAGTTGTAAGTGGTTTTAAATGAGTAATCCAATTAAAACTCATTGGCAAGAAATTCAATTAATTTTTCAGTATTTGAGAGGCACATCCTCTCATGTTCTATGTTTTAACACTAAGACCACTTATATTTGTAGATATCATGATTTTGATATGGCTGGAGATTTAGATAAAAGGAGGTCTACACCAAGCTATGTGTTTACTTTTGTTGGGGCAATAGTTAGCTGGACTTTTTGTAAGCAAAAAGTTGTTTCTCTTTCTCCTACCAAGGCCAAATATATTTCTCTTACTAAGGGGACTAAAGAGCTGATGTGGCTACAATGATTGGTTGAAGAGCTGGGATTTCAAAAATCTAACTTTACTCTATTTTTGGATAGCAGGAGTGCCATTCATTTGGCTAAAAATACATCATTCCACAGTCACACAAAGCATATAGAAACCATATCTCACTTCATCTATCATGTTCTTGAAGAGGGAGGACTACAGTTAGAGAAGATTGATACAAAGATAAATCCAGCTGATGTGTTTAAAAAAGTTGTACATTGAGAGAAGTATGAATTCTATTGAGCTTCTCTCGGCATTGTCATGCCATAGCCATAAGAATTCCAAGTAGGGGACATATTTGTGTAGCACTGATTGGACTTCAAGTGGGAGGTTGTAGTGGTTCTCACAAGGGAATATGTAATGGCTCTGAATGCGTAGTCTAATCATTGCCAACTCTTTCTCTTCTCAGCCTTTTTGGCTTCCATTGAATATTATTGATATAGAATAGAAAAGGTAGTTAACGACGTTGTTCATTGTAACTTGTGATTTATCTAAATAATAGAAATTTCCCTGCTTGAAGAGTGGATGTAGTCCAAATTAGCTAGGTGAAACACTATATAATTTGTGTCCAATCTTCCATCCTTTGATTCAGTTTTACTTTATTTTCTATATCTTTTATTTAGCTCAACACATACAAATTACCCCACAAATTAAAGTATTAATCAACCATAATTTTATTGTATATAAAAAAGAGATCATTGGAGCTACAACTCTAGAGTCGATCGAAAGATTTAATAACAATGGAAATCTATCGTGACCTTAATACGAAAAATTGATTAGAAATTAAAAAGTGAGAAATGACTACATGAACAAATTTAGACCTTGCATGCTGTTAACATATCTATTAATTATGGGTAAATATCAAAGATTGAAGGTACCCATTTCTAATAGTTAAGTTAATTCCTAAAATCTATAAAATAACTTCTTCAAAGCTAATATTGAAATTCAAAGGTTTTCAATTAGTCTATCAAAAATCAAGTCTTGGCGAGTGCAAGGCTTGTCCCAGCAATCAATTGCAATAGCAAATTTATTTTTAATTTTTTTGGATGTTCAGTGTTGGAGGTTTACATTGAGAAAGCTTTGATTAATTAAAACTAAAGTCATATACAGTGAAGTGCACATAGAAAAACACTAAGTAGAATGAAGAAATGGACAATTACTTGGAAGACAAATGAATGTAGAAATGAATCGATAGTTCTATCTCTTTTGAGAGAGAGAGAGACAATCAACACTTTCCCTAAAAAACATTATCATCAATAAATCAATTAGAATGAATAATGACAAATGTTAGATTTTAAAAATTTAAGATATAATCTATAAATTAATTTTTAATTCAAATAATTAAATAAAATGAATTATACTTAATGAATATAAATTGTTGTCAATAGATCTTTGGAGTAGGAAATTTAATGACTCACAAAGAGCTCATGAAAAATCAAGTTTCTTTAAATGCAATACTCGAACATAATAAAATAAAATATTTAATTTAAACATATGTAAAAAGTATTATAAGAATTTTAATCTTATTAGTAAAATCATCACTGATAATTACTAAACATCATTTGATAACCATTCTAAAATAAGATTTACTGAAATGTTTTACAAGACATTTTAGAAGTGTTGAGCTAATACAACATCATTAGATGAAGTTGTAGAATAGCAAACACATTATCAGATGCAAATTTACATTAGTAAATGAGCAGCAAAAGAAAACATAAAACACATTATATCTTAGATGCAACTTTTCAGGAGTCACCGTTGAGAGTAACCAACACTTGATCTTCATTTATGCTCTCTCTCTCTCTCTTTCTCCAAAATTTGAGCAATTCAGAGAACTGCAAAATATAAGAAATGAATTGTTAAAATCTACAAAGAGAGAGATCTTTGTAAGGTAATTATTCAAATGATACGAATGAAAAAAGCATGAGTATATTACATGTGTGGGTTTGGAGTTATCATCCCTGCCAGCAGTTGGTTTGCATTCCAATGCTTTTATCTCTTCCATTTGCACAAAATTAGAGCCCTCAATTTTCTGGGAGGAATAAAGAGGCTCCAATTCAACTTCCTCTTTTGAGATTTTCTGATTGTCATGATGAGTACCATTCCAGCCTTCGATTTCTCCTCCTTCAGTCTCATTTTGCATGTCGGAGATATTATAAACTCCCTCACTGCAATTCACATCTTCCATCTCTGATACATAGACTATCATTAATACTAAGAGGGGTGGAGGAAGGCAGAAAAACCATCCAAGAATGCACATAGACAGTAATAAAACACTAATACTTTGTAAGCGAATTCTCATGTACCCAATTGAAAATCTCCTGCCAGAATTTTTTTTTGTGCAATCCATTTATGCTATGAAAATGCTGCACTTTCGATTCATTAGACAGTTTTCATTTGTAGTCTTGTGAAGTAGAGAGGAGATTTGTGTATCTTTATACATTTCAAAATTGCCAACATCAAGGCCGCTGATTTGGAAGTGCTGCAGCTGATTTTGTGCCATTGCAGATTTCATGGATGAATGTATTCACTGTATTTGAATTTCAAATTTGAATTCTTTACTTTTTTTAACTAGTTTTTAAATCGTAGATTTTCACTGCAAAATCCTGATACTCTCATGATCTTTTGCTTTTTCTACAATAAACCCTTTCCGCAGTGACCGTTTTTGCCATATTTGGGTGCCACGATTTTAAAGTTATTTCTAAATTAGGTCAAACTTAGAGGCGGTGCAGTGGGTGCAAGATTAGGATTATCAATATAGTTTTTTGTAAAACACCAACATTTCCAAAGTCCCACCCACTAGGCCTCCACTATAATAAAAAATTGTTTTCATAATGTCCAAAAAAATAACTCAAAAAATCTAAGGAATTTAAATTTTAGATCAATTATTATTATTATTATGTGTTTGACAAATTGTTATTAATATTCATAAATTTAGAATAGATTCAAAACCAAGTCTTTTAGACAGCAGGTTATGGTCTAGACAAAATACACCAAAATGATTTTTTCACTATTTTTTATTACAAAACACGAAGAACAAATGCTGAAAATTTCTCCAAAATGCATTGTGTTTTCAAATTTCTCAATTTTAATCAAATGTGCATTTTGGATGGAGGATAATAGTAGAAATATAGAAATAGAGAGAAGAGCATATATATGTCAGATAGAATGATATATATATATATATATATATATATAAAGGAAAGAGAATTGACATATATAGAGAGACACAATTATCACAATGTACATATAATGGGGGGCAGGGATAAAGAGTGAGACTAAATTAAGGAGAGAATTGCATATATGAAGAAGAGAGAGAGATAAAAACATATGGAAATAAAATTTAAAAATGACATAGATTTAGAAAGATAGGTAGGTGGATAGGGACAGTGTGCAAAGAAGATGTAAAGAGAAGGGAGATAGAGAGGAGTGAAGAGAGATGGTGAGATTTATGTCAGGAGAAGAGGAGAGTAGATTTGGGTGGGGAGAAAGATAGTTGGAGGAGGAGACAAGAGAGTGGATGGAGGGAGAGAAGTGGAAGAGAAGGAAAAGTGTAAGGCATATAGGTAGGGTGTTAGAGTATAATGAGGGATATATAAATAAATATATAAAAATTGATAATTTTATATTAATTAAGTGATAATATAGAGTAATAAGAATGGATAAGGAATGTGATAGAGAGTAGGGAGAGAGGTGAATAGATAAATATATTTTGAGGTAGAGAAATATATGCATATAAATAGATAAAGGTGTAAGTGAGAAGGATAGAATTATAGATAAATAAGGATACAAATATAGAGAAGAAGAGATGGAGATAGATATAGAGGGGATGAGAGGGTAATAGAGATATAAATAGAGAGGGAGGTATATATACAAATAGGTAGACTAGAGGCATAAAGAGTAAGAGAAACAATGATTTTGATAGAGAATTATAGAGATTTAGAAAGAGAGAGGATAAAAAATAGAGGCAAAGAAATGAGATAAATAATTATAGAAATGAGGAGGGAGCAATGAATAAGGCAAGGATAGTTATCATATTAGAGAAATAGATAATATTAAAATGATAGATAGTTAAGAGAGAGATATGGATCAAACTAGAAGAAAAATGTTTTAATGTTAAATATCAGCATGTTAATTGTAATTGAAATAATATTTCTTGCCAATACTGAAATAGATAGGTAGGGGTCAAGACATAGATAGAGGGGTACAAGTAGATAATAAAGAAAGAAAAATAAGTGTAACTAGAGGAGAGAAGAAGTGGATACATATATAGAAAAAGAAATAGGTATACAGAGATGAGAGAAGAAAAAGAGAGGTAAACAATAGATAATGAGATTGCAACATATTTTTTTCCAATAGAAAATGAGATAGGTAAGGAATGGGAGGTAGATAGAGAGGTACAATTAGATAGAAAAGAAGATAAATAAGTATAAAGAGAGGAGAGAGAAAAAGAAAATAAAATATATTAAGTGATGCATAAAGAGAGAGATTATATATGTATATATAGAGATTATAGTAAAATAGAGTAATATGAGACATAAATATAGGGAATGATGGAAATGGGATACATTGGTAGAGAGATATAAGTATAAGGAGGTACATGTATTTATGGGAGATTTAAGAAGAAAGTAAGAGATATATTGAGGAAAATAAAGAGAAGTAGATTAAATAGAGTGGGTGTCAAAAAGAGTGGCATACGCACGTGTGTGTGTGTGTGTGTGTGTGTGTGTGTGAGAGAGAGAGAGAGAGAGAGAGAGAGAGAGAGAGAGAGAGAGAGAGAGAGATTTGTATATGTGTATGATATATAGAGAGAAATAAAGAAGATATGAAAGAGCGAAATATAGAAAGATCAATGGGGAGAGAGGAGGGGGGGATATAGAGATATTGATAGATATTGATATAGAGATCTTGATTTGGATAATTTTTTATCCTCTTCTCCCAACCCCCATTTATAAGATCTAACAAAGTTCTCCAAAATTAGGAGAATTTACGTTTCTTTCAAATCTCTTCCACTCTCATCCTCATTCCCCTTTTCTAAAAGTATACATTTTGATACTATATAACATTACAAGTATATCATTTTGCACCCTAACCATAAATCAATGATACTATATAATAAAATAAAATAAAATAATATAATGAATTAGAAATTTAATTCTTGGGACACACCCAACCGAATGGTACTATATATATATATATATAATGTTATATTAAAATATATAAAGAAAGTCTATACATATCAAGCCTTTAATTTACTATACAAAAATGTTCGACATTGAAAATTAAAGTCATGGTAGCTCTCAGTTTTTGTATATATATGGGTAAAAGCACAAACTTGTGTCACCCTTTTCTAATGGAAAAGGCTAACAAAAGTATAATTGTTCATCTTCAATGACATAAAATTGGCAGTATTATTTTGAATTCGATAATGAAGTAAACTAATGAAATGTGTAGAAATGAATGAAGTTTAGGATCAAGATTTTTAATAAATATTTGAAATAAGAATGTATATATTTTCTTAATTTTTAAAGACAACTTTTTACTTGCTAAAAAATGCTGAAAATTAGGGGTCTAGTTCCCACTACAAAACTATATGGAAATAAACTTATTTCCCTTCAATCTTAGATTATGTTATAGATAAAATATATGGCCAGAATAAACAAATATAAAAACTGGCTTTAGACCTATATTTTATCTTTTATAATGATTCAAATTTCAACTCACTTGAAATCAATAGTTTTCATCTCCCACCACATTTTTTGAAACAAATTTATTCTAACCGAAAATAGTGATACAATCTTGAAGAGGACTCTCTCCTCTAGAACATTATGTGATTTTTTAATATTTTAAATATGATTTAATATTTTTTCTTTTCTCAAAATTGACATCCTCTTGAGTTTTAAAATGTGTACTTGTAGAATTTTTTAATTACAATATACTATATCTAATTAAAACACTATAAATTCTATATAAGAATATTCTTGACCTTGAGCTCTATAAAATGATGTTTATATGTTATTAAAAACATATCATTAAAAATAGTTAGAGTTACTGAAATGTCAGTTTTCTGAAATAATTTTATTTCTTTAGTTATTGGATACAAACTAGTATAAAACATGCATTTAATAGACATTTCCAGTTGGAAAAGTGTGAGACCATATATAGTTGCCTAGAATGAATTTTTCTAGATCATATGTTTAAATAAAATTGATTTTTAGATAGAAATACTCAAATTTAGTCATTTTGATTGATGCAGGAGCATCTTAAATGGGAAAATTAAATTATTAGAAAAAAAAAAAGAGAGGGAAAAAAAAAAGGAAAAAAAATAAAAAATAAAAAATAAAATTGTGGAGGAGAGAGAAAGTGACGAAAATTAGAGGAGAAATAATAAAAAATAAAAAGGAGAAAAGAAAGGAAAAGGAGATTTCTATTTTCGAGGCGCATAGGTGGCGTAAAAAGAAAAATAATAAAAATAGTTGTCATTCCATTAATCGAGGTGTATAGGTGGCAATTTAGAAGTTTGTGGAAAGTTCCTTAAATCATGCATTTAATATTTGTTAGGTGCTTAGCTGTATTTGGGTGGGAATTTAATATTTATTTAAAGGTAGTTGTATTTACCTTTTATCCCACATTGCTTGTGTTTGTAATGTCTTGGGTTAGAAGTGCCTATTTAAGCAAGGCTTATAATCGTTTGTAATCAAGTTCGAGAAATGGAAGCTCTTCTAATGGAAGTTCGAGAAATAGAAGTTCTTGAATTGTAAGCTCTTCTAATGGATTTCAAGTATTAATGGATGCTTTATGAATCATTTTTTTTGTCATCTCTCTATCTCCATCTTGTTGCATTTTTTGTTGTTAGTTGGTATGAGTGGTGTGGCCTGTCATCAGTGGTATCAGAGCAGGAGTTCCTGAGAGTGCGGACAGATCGCCGAACGTGAGGCAGTTTGCACCAGGACCTTGAGTTGGGTGAAGTTTGTGAAGAAGTTCTTGATTGTGTAGACAGAGCGCCGACTGTGAGGCAGTTTGCACGAGGTTCTTGTTTTGGATGAGATTTGTCTTCTAAAGACTTGATTATGGAGAAGAGAAAGAAGAAGATGACTTTTGTGATTGGATGGATTCTGAGGATTCCTCAACTTGAGAAATTTAGAGCAAGAAATCAACAATCATTGCTAGTTGATTTGCAAAAGCAAGTGAATGAATTAGAAGCTGAGTTGCAGAAGAGAAGAGCATGTCACCAGAAAAGAGATGTTGATAATTCTTTGGATGTGGAAAAGAAAGATGATCCAGTGGAAGAGCAAGCGGATGAAGAGGAAATCATTTGCGAACCTAAAGTTGAAGAAGATGAAAGACAAGAGGAAGAGCATAAAGATGACAAGATTTATGAACCTAAAGTAGATCAAGATGATTTGAAGATTGCAACAATGGAGGAAGAATATAGTGCCTTCGTTGGAGATCAAGAAGGTGGAGTAGTTACGTGCATTGTTGATGACATAAAAGAGGCAAGTGAAAATGAAGATGTCAAACAGGTAAATTTTTATGAATCATGGGATGTTGTCTTTGATATGAGTTTAAAAGATATTGATGATGGTTTGCATGAGGATCTTGTTAGTCATGTGTGGTATGCAAAGGAAGATTGGTATGGTGTTACTGGGTTTATTACAGGTGTGATTAATTCAATAAAATTGGATGAGGATAAGAGTTATACTTGGTTAGAGTTCATTGTGAAGGAGTATTTTCAGCAGCAAACACTTGTTCCAGCCAGGTGTTGGAAAAGAAGAAAGAAGGAAATATATCAGCATCGGATACTTGTTCCAGCTATGTGTTGGAGGAAGAGAAAAAAAAAATGTCAATAGTGGCTACTTCATTTTGTGAATCTATATTCACAAAATTTTTCCTACCATGGGAGTCGGATGCAGGAGCATCATGCATCAGCAAAAAAAAAATAAAAATGTGAAAGATTTGCATGTTGGTTTTCTTGTCCCTATTGAGGTGGAAGCTTGTGGTGAAGATGAAAATGGTTCTATATCTTTCTTTTGACATCAAAGTGTGGGACACACTTTTCTATCTACCAAGGGAGTCTGATGCAGGAGCATCTTAAATGGGAAAATTAAATTATTAGAAAAAAAAAAAAAGAGAGGGAAAAAAAAAAGGAAAAAAAAAAAAAAAAAAAAAAAAAAAATTGTGGAGGAGAGAGAAAGTGACGAAAATTAGAGGAGAAATAATAAAAAATAAAAAGGAGAAAAGAAAGGAAAAGGAGATTTCTATTTTCGAGGCGCATAGGTGGCGTAAAAAGAAAAATAATAAAAATAGTTGTCATTCCACTAATCGAGGTGTATAGGTGGCAATTTAGAAGTTTGTGGAAAGTTCCTTAAATCATGCATTTAATATTTGTTGGGTGCTTAGCTGTATTTGGGTGGGAATTTAATATTTATTTAAAGGTAGTTGTATTTACCTTTTATCCCACATTGCTTGTGTTTGTAATGTCTTGGGTTAGAAGTGCCTATTTAAGCAAGGCTTATAATCGTTTGTAATCAAGTTCGAGAAATGGAAGCTCTTCTAATGGAAGTTCGAGAAATAGAAGTTCTTGAATTGTAAGCTCTTCTAATGGATTTCAAGTATTAATGGATGCTTTATGAAGCATTTTTTTTGTCATCTCTCTATCTCCATCTTGTTGCATTTTTTGTTGTTAGTTGGTACGAGTGGTGTGGCTCGTCATCAGAGCATCATGCATCATTGATAAGTCAGCCTAAAAGGTGACATAACTTTGTACTTTTACCCATAGCATGTAACATATACTATATATAGCTAGTTGTAATGTTTTGTTCACTCTAAACCCTTAAAATTGAAGGAAAATTTTCTACAAGAAGAAAACCTCCTTCAAATCAAAAGAAATATTAGTATGAAGAATTGTCTTCTATTTCAATTTAAATAGTTAAAATAGACCAAGAAAATATTAATTTGGGGAAGTAGTTCGAGAGTTCAAAATTTGGAACCTTGTGCAAATTGGCCTTCTTATAATATGTAATATTTATTTGAAAAAATATTTTTAAAAACCATTTCAATATAAAGCTTCAAACTTTCATGACACATTTTCTTTATATAGATGGTGTAGAACTTCTTTTGGTCCATATTTGTATTAGAATTTATTTATCAATTAATTTAGACTATTGCTTCGAAAATGTGAAAAGAGGGAGATGTTACTTTACATGAATGCAAAAAATTTAAAACCCATAAAACTAGAGAAAGTGCCATAAAATTTCTATATTTGAGAATTTAGGACAAAGTAATATTTCTCTTGATTATTTTCATAAATTCTCTCACAATATAATTTTTTAATTATTTTATTACTTGACTAAATATGTAAAAATTAATTCAATAACATAATTAAAAGAAGGTTACTGTGATTAAAAAAGAGCGAAAAATGGCAGGGAAAAATAAAAATATCAAACATGCAAATTCAAATTCCTTCAACTTAGGTAGGCATTTGGAAAAAAGTTTTTTAAAGAAGAAAAAATAGGGGCTTATCTATGCAAATCATCTATTGTGGCATTACTCTAGCAGTCCTTAAGAGAAGAATCAAAGATTTGAATCTAGGCACGTAGGGCACTCCAAGGTTGAATCCCCAAATGCTTTCACACTACTCGCAGATCAGCATGCTGGATACTCCGAAAACCTTGTCACTCGATGCCCTAAACAGAAACCTTCATACCAATCTATGGATCTTCAAAGGAAGTCTGAGATAGGTATTCATACTATTGACAGCTTAGACAAATATATTTTTGTTTTCAATGCCACCAAATATGCAATTCGAAATCATAATTCCTTTTACCTAATGCAAAAGGGTTTTGAAGGTTGTCCATTTTAAGCATCACCAATGCCTCAGTTGGAAACTACCTATATACATTCACTTTCTATTTACATCCCATCACACCGAAGTGAGCGTTCATATCCCCAGATAATTCAAACTAATCCGAAGGCTCCTCAACCGCTCTTTGAAAATGATGAAGTAAATGTACTCATTATCAGTAATCAAGAGAGTGAGGAATATTGGCAAGTTTGTCAAGATTTTGGCTTCTTCGCCTACTAGAATGACCCTAAAGCAGAGCTTCATCATTTGATTGAATGGTTGGAGGATCTTTGTAGCCACTAGGTAAGTATTTCACACTACTTAGATGGATTAATTTTCTTGGTTTGTAGTAATGTTTAAGTTAAACAAGAATTTTTGAGGGTTTTTGAATTCTTGTTGAAGGGCTATGTGATCAAATTCTTTGACTTGATTCCTAATTGTAGAGAGGATAATTTAAATCTAAGCATTTCTACATCGTATGTTCTTAATTATTTTCCTCTAGAGCTTAATCTTGTTAGTATCATTAGATGTATTGGTAGAGTGGCTAGGGAATTAATAGGTATGGATGCTACATTTGAAAGTTGTACTAATTTAAAACTTTTTATCAAACAAAATGTGAATCATTCAAATCCTAAGTATATAAAACTAATTACAAATAAATCTACTTATAATTTAAACTTTCAGAAGTATGAGGGTAGAATCTTAGAAATTATAAGGCTTGATGATGACAAAAAGCTCCTCCTTCATATTTTTGCCTAGAACTTCTGACCTTGATTACTACTTGTCAGAGGTCTATAAAAGGATATTGTGCTCAAAATAGGAAAAACATAATATAGGAAATCCAGGATCATCAAGTAGAATAGATGACACAACAAGTCAAAGAGCTAGCAATCTAGAAAGTAAGCGAGGTAGAATAGTTATAAAAGCAGGATACCATGATAAGGTAGATCAATAGGTTAGGAGTAAACAAGGTAAGTCTCAAAAAGACATAAACAAGTTGTCAAATACAAATGAGGCTAAGGAACTTCCTATAGATCAACCAACACAAAAGGATTACTTAAGTCCCTTAAAGGAGTTTCCTAAAATTGTAAATAGATAGAGATTACAGAGCATCATAGTGGACGAAAGATAGCAAAAGAAAAAAGAAAAAAAATACAAGAAAAGGAAGGTGATAAGGAAGGTAGATAGTGAAGGAAAAAAATTTAGTCAGAAGTTAACATAGAGGAACCAACTATCTCTCCAAAATGCTTAGAAGACAAGGAATAGGCTCTACTATTTGAAATCACAGTTGAGTATGATAGTGAATCAAAAGATTAAATTGTTGTAAGTCAATAGGTAGATCCCATACTAATAACTGGCACTAAACAAGAGGAACCTCTTAAAAGGCTTACCAAATTCTGGCAAACCCCATCTCCAAAGAAAGTTCATTCAAACAGATCAAAAGCCCCTGCAGAAATGGCTCCTAAAGATATTCTTATTCAAGATTTCCATAACTTCTTGAATTGAAAAGAGAATAAGAAAGAAGAATTAGATTCAAAGTGATTAAAAGTGGAATAAAATGAGTACATAGAGAAATTATTAGAAGAACTATGTAGAGTCTTTGACTTTGATAATAAAGATAAGGACATTATGGCTAAAAAAGAAGAACTTTTGAAGAAAGTTTTAAAGTTGGGTGGAAATAACTATACATTTTTAGATCTCAAAAGGGATTTGCAGTCATTTGATCAGGAGTATAAAGTAGTTAATTACTCATAAATTTATAATACTTCTGTAGAACATGAAAATAGAGATTCTATATTATTAAAAGATTTATCAGAATATCTACTGTTGGAATTAGAATCTGAGGACAAGGGGAAAGTTTTAGATGAGGAAGATAGTCCTAAATCTGGAACTATTAAGTGTGCTCAAGATAACCTAGAATAGCTGGGTATTTCAAAGTACTTGGATGGAAATGAACTCCCAAATTGTGGGAAAGCATCAGCAAAGAGAGGAAGGAAATCACTTAAGGAGCTCAGAGAAGCAGATGGCAAGGCACGAGAACAACAAAAAATAAATTATCTTTTTAATAATGGGAAGGGGAAGAGTCTTTCAATAGAGCCATGAAGATCATGGCATGGAATGTTAGGGGCTTAAATTCCCCTAAAAAAAAAAGAATCTTAAAACAAAATCTAAATAAATTTGAATCAGATATCTTTTTACTACAAGAAACTAAGTTAAATAAAAATGAAGGCATTAACTTAGGAAAAAAGTTAGGAAATTGGAGTTGTAGCATGCATGATTTGGTAGGTACATTGGGGTTTTAGGGTTTATTTGGAACCATAGGAAAATTTCTTTAGACATATTAACTTCTAAAAATAATTGGATTTGTGGATTTTTCAATAGTCTTGAATCTAATATGAAACTGATTTTATTTAACATTTATGGACCTGTCAGTACTTTAGAGAAAAAAATAGTTTGGAAAGTTATTAGTAACTATATGAGAAACTTTGAAAATATTCCAATCATATTAGGAGGATATTTTAACACAATTTTAAATCTGAACAAAAAAATTGGGGGAGTTTCACAAATGCCTCAACCCATGAAGGAGTTTACTGAATAGTATATAGATCTCAATTTTATTGATATCCCTTGTTGTAACAGGATATATACATGGAGCAATAAGCATAAGGATTTTGCATATGTCATAGAGAAATTAGATAGATTTTTTTATCAAAGGTAATCTAGAGATCGATAATCTCAATATCCAGTCCGTAATTCTGCCTATTGCTGGTTTAGATCATTTCCCGATTAGACTGGAGTTGACTGAACCACACAAGCCCATTAGAAGCACATTTAAATGCGAAAAAATGTGGTTTATGGACCCCAGTTTCTTAGAAAACATCAAAGTATGGTGGGATCAAGGTGAATTTGAGGGTTCTAGAATTGTTTTTTTTTGTCTCTAGGAGAATAAGAGAAGGGGATCCATTATCCCCATTTATTTTCATTATCATGGCCAAAGCCTTTGGAAGAGCTATTACCAAAGCATATAAGAACAATGACATCAAAGGTGTAACTATAACTCAAAACATGCCTAATATTACTCACCAACAATACACAGATGACACAATCTTAGAAGGAGAAAGATCTCAAAAGGAGGCAATTAATTACAAATCAATCATTGACAATTATATGAGAGCTTCCAGGAAAAAAGTTAATGAAGCCAAATCTGAGATATTTTTTCTCAATAGTAAGGAAAAGACTGAAAATCAAATCTATCAAATTATGGGATACAAAATAGGTATCTTCCCATGTAAGTACCATGGAATTGATTTGAAAAGGTGCTCGAAATCAGGGAAGGTATGGTATAATACCTTGGAGAAAATGGAAGCCAGGATAGGTAATTGGAAAGATAGATGGCTCATGAAAGTAGGTAAGAGCATCAAGATTAGCTTAGTATTATTAGCAATCCCGACTTATCCACTTTCTTGTCTGCCCCTTCCTAAACATCTTCTTCATAAGTTTGAAGCTGAGAGATTTTCTATGGAATGACTATGCGGAATCCAAAAAATTGGCACTCATTAAATGGGATAAAGTATGTAAACCAATGGAAATTGGTAGTTTAGGAATTAAGAACCTTTTATCGCAAAATGAAGCCCTAGGGGCTAAATTGGTTTGGCATCTTTATTTTGAAAGAGAGCACAAATGTGCTAAAATTTTGTTTAATAAATATCTTAATATAGACAATTCAAGATCAATTTTTAGAATGCAGACTCTCTCGAAGGGTTCAGAAAGTTGGAACTTCATGATTAAATGTCAACATTTAGTATGCAAATTTTTGACTTGGGATGTTAGGAATGGTGAAGATGCTCTTTTTGGGGACAACTCTTGGGATGGACTCCCACCAATAGATAATGGTCTTGTCCCCTTTAGTCTAAAACAAAAACTTATTAATCTTTAGGGTAGGAAAGTCAGAGATTACAAGACACAGTCTAATATAGATAACAATTCTACTTGGAGTTGGAAATTTGTGGATTGAATTGACCAAGACTCCAAGGAGGTAGTGGCATATAAAAAGATCATCTAGACAAGGGTGATCAAAAAATCAAATAGGGAAGATAAATTGATTTGGGTTACATCCAATGATGGTAAATATAATGTTAAAAATGGATACAAAGCCATCATCAACTCCAAAAGGTGGGAGGAACTTGAGATTCCTCTTCAATTGTGTTGGGATTCTACCTGTTTACCAAAAGTGGGCTTTCTCTTATGGTTAGCATCCCAAAATTGGATTCTTATGGTAGATAGACTTAAGAGAACTGGTTTGATAGGCCCATCAAGATGTTTTTTTTGTAAGAGTGACGATGAGGATGTTGAACACCTCCTTTATAAATGTTCCTATCCTCGTAAATGTTGGAAATGACTCATTCATAAACTTGGTTGGTTCTCTCTCTTCATTGGGAACTTTAAGGATTTTCTCAGTGGATAGCCAACTAATATTTTCAAAGGTGTTTACAGTAAACTTTGGAATATCAATCCATCTATTCTCATGTGGGAGATTTGGAAAGAAAGAAATAGAAGGATATTCTATGATAAAGAGTCAAAAGGAGAAGAATTGATTCTTAAGATAAAAGCTAGCATAGTAGAAAATGTTAATTCCTACCTCAGGAAGTTGAGGATGGTTGAAGGTTCCTTTTCTTGCTGGGATGGTTCCATCAAGAAGCTCTGGCCCAAATTGATCAATCCCGCACTGGTATATCCTAAAGCAAACAAGGAAGCTAGGATAAATTATAAGTGGTCTCCACCTTCGAAGGGTTGGTCTAAGCTAAATTTTGATGGAGCTACTAGAGGTAACCTAGGGGTGGCTAGCTTTGGTTGTATTATTAATAACAAGTCAAGAAATTGGCTAGCCAAAAAGGTGAAGCCTATTAATCTGACCTCAAATAACATGGCAAAATTCCTAGCCTTGGAAGAAGGGCTGAATACCTATCTTCAGTTAGGTATCTCTAAGCTCATTATTGAGGAAAATTCTCAGATTGTCCTGAACACCATTAGGAAGCTCTCCACTTCTAATTGTATTCTTAATTCTAGATTACAAGAAGTTCACCTCTTGCTCAACAAATTTGAAGAGACTAGGCTTTGTCATATCTATAGAGAAGGTAACTCGAAGGCAGATCCTCTTGCAAATCTTGGAGTAGATGGTATTTATCTATGCAAGTTTCATTCCTAGGTCCCTTTATTTCTATAATTTTCATTTGTTTCTCAATACCTTTTGTTAGTATATTAGGCAGGTTCATAGTAGCTTTCATTATCTAGCCCCAATTTAATGATCTTCTAGGAGTATTTAGTGTTATTAGTGCTCATGTATTCATCTAGACCTTATGTTAGGTTTTTGAGGGTTTTTTTGGCTCATAGACTAAGTATGGTCTAAGGGTTTCATTTGATATCCTGTAAGTGGACACAAACCTGTGATATAGGTCAGAGTATTCATTAGTTTTAGTGTGAATTAATTCTTAGTTGATGACAGTCTGTCGCCTCATTATTAGGTATTTATCAGAAGTTTTATTTTAACCTGGCTTTGAGTGCATTTGAGGTACTACCTTCTCAGACCTCGGTCATTTTCTCTTTGCAAGGTCATTATCAGATAGGCTCTATTTTTTGGGATAATGGATACCAATATATGCGTATTCTACACTTCTAAAGTGAGAACAATGACTCTCATTGAGAATGTAAAGCCAGAATGGTGGAATAACATTCTCAAACTTGTTGATGGCATGACATGAATTGTTTTTAGTCGAGAAATTGGAGGAGTTTTCAAATATAACATTCATGGAGGATGAAAAATGATGTCATTGGGATTTTTATAGGTTGCATGGTGAGAATTGGCTTTAAAAAATGGGATATGATCCGATTGTGTCTGAATATTTTCCAATCAACTTGGTGCAAGGGCATCGAGGAGGCCATTATGGGTTTGAATGAGGATCTTTTCTTGTTGCTCCCTAAAATGTATATGGAGCATGCCCTTGGTAGTCTGAGCATTGCCAATATTCTTAGGTGCCCTACCCTAGTCATCAGAGATAGGTTTGCCTTCAATATGGCTTCGCCCAAGATGGTACCCTACTTCTAATTCTTAATTGGTTGGAGGAAGATAACTCTAATGGCAGGGAAAGGATGTTTAATCAATTATCTCAAATTACACAAGGCATATGTTCACTCGGGGGTTACTTTTGAAGAACTTGACAAAGTGAATTTTTGTACTCTGAATATTTAAAAAACTAGCAGGGAGAAGTCTTCCTTTGAGTTCCCTCCTTTCTTTAAGGCAGAAAATCTTTGTGACGTTGCTATAGTGATTATGATATATTCGAAAAAGTAAGACTCTCTTGCAAGGTTGGTCTTTTTGCAGTCCGTGTTTTTCTTTGAGTTCCTTCCTTTCTTTAAGGCAGAAAATCTTTGTGACGTTGCTAAAGTGATTATGATATATTCGAAAAAGCAACAGACTCTCTTGCAAGGTTGGTCTTTTTGCAGTCCTGTTTTCGGTCATTTCTTTTAAGCTGTGTCAAAGTATAAGGCAAAGATTTTTTTATTTTTGGTATCATCTCTTTTGACGCCCCTGTAATTAGGGTTCTTAGATTATTTACTATAGTTATAGCTTTAGTGTTTAATATGTTCATACTCGGCAATCACGGGTGTATATTTGTAAATATCTGGTTAAGTATTTGATACTTAGATAAGTTAAGATAGTTTCAGTGTGCATATCCAGTTTCTTTAAGACTAGCTATTTTATTCTGTATCGGTTCCTATGACATTAAGCATTATATCAAATGGTCGATTATATTACTATTATGGTTGCATTGAATTAATTGTGGAATCTCATGTCTGGTTTGACAGTAATTGGGATGGCTTCTGAAGGTTTATGCGTGAGATGTAGGTTTGGTTTTTTCTCTTGTTTATTAAGTTTAGGAATGGGTTTTTAGGTTTATACGATCCGTCTCGGAGCGATCTAGTATCATTCAAGTTGTATTCAGGTCCCTTCATTATGAGAGTTCTGGTAGATTTGTAATTTTGTCAAAGATTAATCTCGGCCTTCGATGGATTCATGGTTATGGATTTTAAATTTAGGGTTTTATTGTTTTCTCAACTTTTGGTTGTTGGTTAGAATTGGTATCTTTGAGGGATTTTCTATGGTTAATTCATTTTCTGCATGGTTTATGAATGCTCTGTTTAGAGTATGTTAAGCTTCAAGGTTCCTATAATATGATTTTTGGTTATATGGTATCCTATTCATATCTATATATTCTTATGAACTATTAGATAGCAGGTTAAATGATGATGATTCATGTTTTACGAGCTCCCATTTTATCGAGCTGGTGTATAAGGGTTAGGCTTAGTAGAGGATATCTAAGTAAATTCATTAAATGGCATTTATCATCGATGCTTTTTAAAGATTGATTTAAGGATTCCTAACATTTTAGTTTTTGTTTCTTGATTTATTTGATAGTAGTAAATAAATTACTTACTCAGGAATCATGAGCATTTTTAAGCCTCTGCTAGCTGGCCTTGTTCTTCTTATGCTCTCTAACCTCAATAAGTGTCAAGATGGAATGTGTATTTAGTAAGGGTGGCTAGACAGCTTGAAGGCAGATTCTGACTCTTCAACAAGCATTATTTGTCAGATGTGATATAGACAAAACTATTTGTAATTTATTAGGGGTATGCCCCTATATTGATTGTAATTTAAACATGTAGTAGTGATGATTTCACTGGGATATGCCCCTTTTAAAATGTAATAATAGAGGACATATGTCCTAGGCTAGATTGGAGGTTTTCTTCTCCATTCTTTCCTACCAGTGCCCTTTTGAATAGAGTAAAGCTATTGTAACTTAATTTTTAATTAATAAAATTTTTTAAGGCCTTGTCCATTTACCAATAAAAAATAATAATAATTAAAAAAATGTTAACTTTTTGACAATTAATAAATTAAACATGTATATGGAGAATAAGCATATGTCATAGTGGATATAAATCTTTATTTCACTTCTAACTAAAATATTTCAATAATTTTTTTGAGAGAATTATCTTCTTTCTCTTCTTGTTGAGTTGAATCTTCCTTAGATTAATCATTAGTCATTAGTTGTGAACTTATCATCTTATCTTGGTCATATCACTTCCCTTGTTTTACATTTTTATAGGTTAAATGTTTATATCATCAAGGTTGTTTGACTGATTGAATTGATAAACTTTATAACCAATAATAATCATCAAAGAAAAGCTTACCTCTTAATATTAAATGTCATAAACAATCATGGTTCTAATCTCTTGCGTGGATTTTTGTTTCCTCAACTTCATCCATTTATATGAGTCTTATCGTACATTATTCATCATCTGTCAAACAATCTATGAGTAAATGGATTAAATTCATGATAACTTTTATTGGTCTTTCATCTTCCAACTAGATGAAATTATCATGGTATTGATCAACACATAATGAATCCACTCTTCTTTGAAAACCTTTAGTAGGTTAGCTAAATGAGTTAGACCCTTCAGTACTAAGTACTTGAAATCTTTCTTCAACTCTCTGTTCTCATCACACATTTTCAGATATTCCTTCTTGATCTCTACATTTCCTAGCTCAATAATTTTGCATTATACACAGATTATGATATCTTCTATTAGCATCACTTAGGGAGGAACTGATGAGAGGGCACTAGCTTTATCAAATTCTACATGCTTTAAAGGATAGAGTTTGTATTTAGGTAGGTTATTTTCTATAATCTCAAACTATGTTGTGATGACAATGTTTACTTCCATAGTGATCCTATGAAACCTTGTCTTTAACCTTTAATATTTTCTACAAATTTTGTTGGTTGATTCTTCCACTCAAATAGGGTTAGAAAATGCTCAATTTTTTCTCTAGAATGTACTGAACTCTTTAACAATTGACTCAGCAGATCAACAATTTATGCACTCGCACTTAGCTCAAGACATCACTCTTTGAAATTATAAGGTGAAAATTTATTAGTTTTTCCTTTTATTTATTTTTTAGAAACTTCCCAACATCTATAAGGAAAAATCATCACCAAAATAAATACTCTTTACCGATAATAATAGTTTACTATAGTAGATAAGTTCTACCCTATTAGGAGCTACAAGTTTCAACCTTCTACGCAAATCACCCTATTAGGAGTGATTAATATATTGTTACATATATCTAAAATCCCTAAAAGAATATCCTAGTAAGGTATATTATCCCACTATTATACTATTGAACTAGTTAAGGGATTTATTGATTAGTCTTGTTAAGAAGTACCTTGCTTAAAGGATCTTAAAAACTTGTTAATTTTTTTTTTGGAAAACAGCCAACATTTGACCTGTAATTTCCTTCTACAAGACATCATCAGATCCCTTATGCTTTGTATCTATCAATACAATCCTTTTATGTCCTCTTGGAGATCATATTTGTGATCACTCCTTGATTATGCTACTATTCTTCATATCAACACTTAACTCTTATCAACTATTTTTCATTATCCTTGACTTCATTTATTATGTCCTTTCCTTCAACTAGAAAATGTAATTAGGATTCTAGATTCCTCAATTTATCTTCCTCTAGAATCCTTTTCCAATTCAAACTTTCTCACATCTTTGAGCACATTAATTGGATCTTTCTTTGTTTGTCATTCACTATGTAGAAAATTAACTATATTTTTATTCACTAATACATATTTAGAATTCAAAAAATAAAAACTATTCACACATCCCCATAAACTATTCCATTAGGCAATTTAATCTATGTAGATACTTTTAACATTTGTCAAGATTTAGTAAATCTTGCTCCATTTTGATCACAAATCAAATCTATCAAAATTGTTATAAACTTCACATGTTCACAGACTGATTGGCTATCTTATTTACCTATTCACAAATATCCATTATTTATCAGTAGGTCTTTACCTATTGACTCTTCACCTATTGGTCTATCTATACATCGATAAATCTTTTATTTTAGTTCACTAATAAGACTTCACATGTTTGTCTCTACCTATCTAACTTGTTTGTCGTTAGTGCCTAATTCACCTTTGTCTTTACTATATTCTTTTATTAGCAAGTTATGCCTATTTACCTATTGCATCTACTTCGTGTAACTTCACAAAAATAACTTCACTTATGCAAAGGTTTAGTAGCAGTGACAACCATTTTTTGAAATCATAACCAATAACTTTATTACGATTTTCTAACCATTACATTTTTCTAAAAAGTTATTGTAAACTAGCAATTTAGTATGGTCCCCAATGATCCTTCATATACCCACTTACTTACAAGTGCAACCATAATTCAAATGCAACCATAATTTCTCTTGTAGTCATGGTTATATAGGTGATCCATCTATCCCATTGCCAATGTAATATAGGTGATCCTTCTATCCCCAAAAGAGCACCCTACATTAAGCAAGGTATTGTTGTTAATTTATTCTTAACTTTATAACTATCAACAAGTGCCACATATTAGCTTGTATTTGTCAATCGTTTAAAATAGAATAGTAAAAATAAAATTTCAATAGTCATAAGGAGAAAATGAGTTAATTGTAATAAAAATATTTAATATCATTTAATTAATATTCCATTAATATTCTAATATTTGAGTAATACTTTTAGATGGAGATTTCCATTTTTTTTTAAAGAAATACTAAAAAAAATTCAATGTTTTAAAAAATAGTATTTTTTAATTTAATAAATAAAATAATTATAATTTAAAATAATTCCTAAATTATAATGTTACTATAATAATTTTATTAATTTTTTTAAATTGAAAAACTAATATATATATATACACACATCTAAAATATTAAGGGTCATGCTTTTGACTATCAAATTAGAGTACAATGATTTTATAATTTAATTTTTTACATATAAACATTAGAAAAATTTAAAACTACAACTAAAAATATATTTAATTGGTTGAAATACAAAATATTAAAATAAAAAATATTAATATAACTAGTTAAGACGGTGTTTTAAAAATTTATAAAGTTTCCTAAATGAAAAATTAAAAGTATAAAAAATAATAAATATTTGAGACCCTTAAATGCTATTATTTGTAGCATGAGAATAATTGAA